>JAPPVO010000016.1:7374116-7687688 GCA_030407325.1 Camellia japonica
ATGGAGTAAATAGGATGCATGCCAAAAACCGGGGCAATCGGAGATGGTTAGGCAGTCCCGAACCGAGACACACGGCCTGACGGCTCCGAAAACCGGGAACCAGGCTCCAAAATGGGAAAATTGGCCTACGACCACGAAACGTAGCCTACGGCCACTGAGAGATGATCTACTAGAGCTCTTCCTCCCTTCGGGAAGAGAAACAGAGAACTGAGCCTGGTTCGCAAACCGAGGCAAAGTACAGAAAGGGTTCGAAGTCCAGAGCAGGGCTCGCGGCCGAGACTCTGAGACTTCTGAACGAGCACAATATGCAACATCACCAAGTGCTCAATCGGTGACGTCTGAGTCTTAAGGTCGGTCAAAAATGGGCTGTCTACAGTTGCCCTCTTGACAGAACTCGAAAGTCATAAGAATGACGGGAGTGGATGTCAAAGCCCAGAGATGACCCATTTTTGACAAGGCCGAAGACTTAGACAAAGCAAACAAGATAGACAAAGATGTGCCCGCAGGCATGCCGTAGGCAGGGACAAAATGCAACTGAAAATGCAAGAAGCCGAACATAACTTATGATCATGCAAAGAAACATAGGGACGTATCCCGGTGTTTCGGAAATGTATAAGCATTAGAACGTATTCCGGATGCTCTTAACCAAGATGAGAAACATGGGGACGTTATCCCGTTGTTTAGGGACGTATCCCAAGGATTAGGGACGTATCCCAAAGATTAGGACGTATCCCAAGGATTAGGGACGTATCCCAAGGATTAGGGACGTATCCCAGAGGTTAGGGACGTATCCCAAAGATTAAGGACGTATCCCAAGGATTAGGGACGTATCCAAAGGTTTGGGACGTATCCCAAGGATTGGGACGTTCCCAAAGGTTAAGGACGTATCCCAGAGATTAGGACGTATCCCAAGGATTAGGACGTTCCCAAAGGTTAGGAAGAAGGAGAACATAGGAGACGTATCCTGGTGTTCCACGAGGATGTGAAAAAGGGACGTATCCCGGTGTTCCGCAAGGAATGAGAAACATAGGGACGTATCCCGGTGTTCCGCAAGGAATAAGAAACATAGGACGTATCCGGTGTTCCGCAAGGAATGTGAAACATAGGGACGTATCCCGGTGTTCCGCAAAGAATGGTGAAACATAGGGACGTATCCCGGTGTTCCGCAAGGAATGTAAAACATAGGGACGTATCCCGGTGTTTCGGAAAGGCAAGAGAAACGTAAGGATGTATCCCGGTGTTTTGAAAAGAGGGAGAAACTTAAGGACGTATCCCGGTGTTCTGCAAGGAATGAGAAACATAGGGACGTATCCCAGTGTTCCGCAAAGAGAGGAGAAACGTAGGGACGTATCCGGTGTTTCGAAAAGAGAGAAACGTAAGGACGTATCCCGGTGTTTTGAAAAGAGGGAGAAACTTAGGGACGTATCCCGGTGTTTCAGAAAGAAGGAGAAACGTAGGGACGTATCCCGGTGTTTCGCAAAGAGAGGAGAAACGTAGGGACGTATCCCGGTGTTTCGAAAAGAGAGAGAAACGTAAGGACGTATCCCGGTGTTTTGAAAAGAGGGAGAAACTTAGGGACGTATCCCGGTGTTTCAGAAAGAAGGGAGAAACGTAGGGACATATCCCGGTGTTTCGCAAAGAGAGGAGAAACGTAGGGACGTATCCCGGTGTTTCGAAAAGAGAGAGAAACGGGACGTATCCCGGTGTTTTGAAAGGAATGAGAAACATAGGGATGTCCCGGTGTTCCGCAAGAGAGGAGAAACGTAGGGACGTATCCCGGTGTTTCGAAAAGAGAGAGAAACGTAAGGACGTATCCCGGTGTTTCGGAAAGGGAAAGAAACGTAGGGACGTATCCCGGTGTTTCAGAAAGGTATAAGCATTGGAACGTATTCCAAATGCTCTAAACCAGAGGAGGTCTAACCCGTCGCACACGCGAGGTGCATAACAATGCTAGTAATGAACAAAACAATGCTAGATAGATGTGCACAATCAATGCAACGAATGAGCATAACAATGCTAGTGAAGTGGGTGCATAACAATGCAACTGGAATGTGCATCACAATGCAAGCATGAGAAGTGCATAACAATGCGGGTGGAAGGATGCATAACAATGCAAGTGGAATGTGCGTGACAACGCATATTTGAAACAAAATGCCGAATAAGGGAATACAAGCCTTAACGAGACCAGATTAAAACGCGACCTCCGATTTACCTTTCGGAGGGGTTTGCAACACATTCAGCTCAAAACGGGCACACCCTGTTCATATTAGAGAGAGATAACATCTGCTTGCTGCTTTAATTGCCATTCTGACTTGAAGCAGGCTTACACTTGGGGAGGCACGCTCATTCTTCGGAACACTGACAAGGTCTGAAGAGGTACATCCGGAATACAATCTCGAATTACCTGAAGGTGAACAAACTCAGATGTTCGATTTTCCCTCTTTTCTTTTGCTTTGCAGTCCGGAACCATATAGCTTCAGATAGGCCCTGATTTCACTGTTCACACTTATCGGGGTGGACCCTGCAGTTTTCGAAAGAACAAATTCCTTTTTTGCACAAATGTGGAGAATGGCACAGCACTCTGAGCACACAACAAATCATTTTTGAAATTGAGAAATGAGTTCTCGACCGGGTATTGAGCCTACAACTGAACACAGCAAAGACGACCCAACAACGGAAAATAAAGGTAAACAACCTAAACACGTCTATTGACACTTGAAACGACTCAAAACAAGAATCGAGACAAACAAAACACAACGAAAGACTCAAATGCGCACAGGGAGCCTGTTTCACCGGGTATTATTTCCAACCCTTTCTCATTTGTGATTCTCACATCACTTGGCATTCAATCTCTTGTTTTCTGAAAAAGAACCCTTTTCTCACTTTTTCTCTCATCGCACATCTCTCTATTCTTCAATCTCTCATTTTTCATCCCTCCCCTGATGGTTGATGGATAAACAGAAATTGTGGGCTCGTGCCCCTAGCATTCTGCTAGATTCTTCTTCTTGCACAAGTGAGTTTCTTCCCAGAGGGGCCGCGCTACAATTGGGTGTTAGCAATCTGCAGCTGACATCGGTTGATGATGCCTGCTGGGGAGTTTGGACATGGTTAGATCTGTCCAGATGAGGAGTGGAATCCTTGCCCCATTCCAATTCGTGCTTCGCACTGGCTTGATACCTCGCTGCTTGGAGGATGAGAGAGCTTTCAGCCCTTTTGTGTTAACCAGTTGTGCCTTTTGGCAGTAGAGTGCCCTTCTGGCAAGTAGTGCCTTTCTGGCAAGTATGTTGAAAGGGGAAAGACAGAGAACCTGACTCAACTGTGCCCCTAGTTCATCATTTCGACCATTTTTTGTTTTTAAAAACAATTTTGACCAACATGAGAGTTAGATTAACATGCTTTCGATTTTTGATTTGAAATCATGCAAGTCAGGTTGTAAGCACTGAAAATTTTCCTTTTTTGGGTCCAAGAAAATGGTCCAGTTTTGGAAAAATGGAATGATTTTTGAGAGAATAGTCAACCTCAGTAAAAATTCTCAAAAACTGTTTTTGCAAACGGCCACCGCTCAACAAGCAGGGAACCAACTCTTTGAGATGCACAACCTCGGACCCATAGCAATGGAAAATTGCCCCTTGTCTGAAGGACACTGCATGGCAACGGAAAGTTGCCCCTTGTTTGAAATGACACCGCAGTGCATTGAATGGCAACGGAAAGTTGCCCCTTGTCTAAATGGCACCGCAGCGTATTGAAATCAATCCTTCAGAGCGACGATCACAACCGAACTCTCGGATACAGAGAAGGCAAAGATGATCAAAACCATTTCATGGACACAACTGAATTTGAAGTGTTTTAGGGCTGGACTTCAGAATGAAGTTGCCTACGTATCCCAAAGATGGGAATCAAGCCTTACGTAGTTCGGGGTTAAGGTACACTCGGGTATTTAACCTCTCCTTTTTATGCTCTAACTTTTGCCAAGGCGCCTGTTGCAGGTTTTCGACCTTGCGAGCTTTGTTCTTCTTTCTTTTCTTTCTTTTCATTTTTTCTCTTTTTTTTTTCTTTTAGGCTCTAACTTTTGCCAAGGCGCCCGATGAGTTTTCGACCTTGCGAGCTTCTTTTTCTTTTCTTTTCTTTTTCTTCTTCTTTGTTCTTCTTTTTTTGTATTTTTTTTTCTTTCCTTTTTTGTTTTTTTGCTTTCTAACTTTTGCCTGGGTCGCCCTTCCGGGTTTTCGGCCCAGCGAGCCTCTCAAAGGGTAAAAGTGTAACAGTCCATGCCAAATGGTTTTGAGATCCTGAAGCATCTGTATAGGAGAGTGGCTGTTGTATTGATTTGCAGAAGGATCCACTTTGGCTCTTCGAGCACATCGGATATTTTTTGCCCCTAGTTCAGGGTTTCTGATCTAGCTTTGCAAGCTTCTTCTGATGTCTGATCTTCTTGATCTGACTTTCTTGCCTCTAATTCGAGGGCTGCTTCAAATCTGGCCACACAGGCCTCACATTGTGTTGACCGTTGAACATTCTGAATGCAAGTTCAAGGTTTGAAGGCAAGGGGTCAAGTCTCGAGGCTGAGAGCGATCCTAAGCTGCACAATCTCAAGAGCGATTCCACACATGTCTTCGCAGGACCGCGCAAAACATTTTTTGAAAGTTTTTAAGAAAGCGACAAATCGCTCGCGCTGAAGACAGTGTGACCAATCTGGATCAAGCTAGGGTCCTTCTCAGTACTCACACTAACAAGCATGATTTCATTCATTAAGGGCTTAGCACGCCTCTCTTTCTCTCAGTTTGATCAAAGTTTTGCAAATCCCGAGGAATTCCTCCCTCTTTGTTTTCACCGCAGTGTTGAAAAAGTTTTGAAAAACTCAGGTCATTACAATGACTTCAAGGCACAGGAAAGACAAAGTTCTTAGTCAAATACTGTCATCTCATTCCGGCATAACTGGCACCAGGCAGAAGCAAACGCGAGAGCGTGAAAAACCACTGCTGTTTCGTTCATAACTATTGGTACAACTGGCTTCCTTGCAGAAACAAGCTCAAAACAAAATGAAAAGACAAACACAAAAACAAAATGGTGACGCCCGAGGTGCCCCCCCCGGAATCACCCGACCTTTGTACAATGGGACTGACTCGATACAACAAGACAGACCCTTAATCAAAAAGACTGACTCAAGACAAAGAGACAGACTCAAAACAAAACTACAGAACTGACTCAACACCCAAGTCAGAAACTACAAAACTAGCATTCGCAAATGCTCAAAACAGTGTGTGCCATTCCCACATCTGAAGTAAACTGAGTGCCGCCCGCAGGTGGTTCATCCCCCGATCACATACTCGTACTATCCCCCAAGTTCACTGATCCAGTGACGATAGACTTTACTGAGTTGGTGCAACAATGACCTTGTTGTCAATCAAATTTTGTATCTCGTGGCGGAGACGGACGCAACTGTCGGTGTCATGACCGATTTGCTGATGGAAAGCACAGTACTTAGCCGGGTCATGCTTTGGAGGGAGAGGATCGGGTAGAGGCCGTTGCTCTAACGGTTTCAAATGTCCTTTCCTGAGTAGGACCCCCAGGGCCTTAGACAAAGACATATAGAGTGGGGTGAAGACCCTCTTGCCTCGGGGTAGATAGTCTGAAGTTCGGGGGTTTGAAGTGGATGTACCAACAAAGGGGGTGGCTGCTTTTGGTGTGGTGGTGGCGACCATGCCCACGTCGGAAGATCTTGCAGCTGCGTCACCGCTGGTGGTCGCATTCGAACTGCGGGTAAACGCCCTCCTGGGCTGCTCCTTCTCCTGATCAATAAGGCCTTGTTTCATAGCATCTTCGATCTGTACTCCCATCTCATGTAAGTCTGAAAAGGTGGGGAAGGGGAGTACAATCATCTTTTGCATAAGCTTGGGTTGGAGGTTGCGCACAACCATCCGTATTTGATCCTTATCCGTTGGCCTAATGGTCATCATTGAGGCCTTTGCTCTCCATCGGGTCACAAATTCAGAGAAGCTTTCCTTAACCTCTTGTCTCGTCGTCTCGAGATCACGGGTTGTAATCTCGATTTGTGTGTTATGAATATTGTAAAGCGAGAAGGCCTCAGCCATCTCATCCCAATTTCTTTTGACATCATCCTCCAACTTGGCATACCAGATAGCCGCTACACCCGACAGGGTCCGGCCGAACAGAGACAGCTTCTGTAGTCTGGTGAGGCCCATCGGCCTTAAGATATCTGAAAACAATCTCAGGTGCACCATGGGGTCCCCGGACCCATCAAATCGGTCAATTTGAGGCATCTTGAACCGATCTGGCAGCATCACAACTGCGTCCGTATACCCATCCTCGATGTCGGGAATAGACCTGACTCCTTGGGATTTCTTAAACATTTTTTCCAACTTACTCAGCTTCAGCGCTGTGGGGTCCGCTTCGAACTCAAAGGGAGAGTCCGGTACATTAATAGGCGTGGGCGCCTTGGATAGTTGCGGTAGAATTGGGGGTGGAGCTGGCCCCGTTGGAAGGTCTGTATCCTCTTGGACATTTTGGACATTTGGCGTCCCCGGTGCTGGAGCTCCTGGTGGGGGAGGAACTTGTTGTGAAGCAGACGCGCCGCTTTGCTGCAGCCTGGTGATGAGCTCAGCCTGCTGAGCCATGATCGCAGCTTGCTGCTTAGAAAATTCCGCTTGGCGGACAGCGTCTTGTTGCATGAGTTTCATAGTTTCCTGCATTTGACGCATCATTGCCTCCATCCCTGATGTATTCTGTTGATCCATCTGACTGACTGGTATATCTATCCCTGTGGTGAAAACTGAGAACCTCGGCCTGACAATTCACTGGTAGGGGGATAAGGACCACTAATCTGGTAACTGCTGAACCGGTGATCCGTGCCTGACTGGCCCTTTTTATTCTGCCTCTAGCAAAGGAAAACTGATTGCCCTTGAGCTGAATCTCTGACCTAACAAACTCTATCAACACAAGTTCGATGAACCTGGGGGAATATTGGAGCCTTCTGAAGCTATGGTTCCAGGACTACCTAGCAAAAGAGAAAACATGCAGCATCTCAGCTCAACTTCACCAAAACAGATACTAGCATAGCAAGATGACTGTGCCCTCTACTGAATTCTGTCCTCAAAATTCTGCCTCAAACTGTTACCCTCAGGTGAACTGAATCCCAAAGTACTGAACTGGTGCCCGCAGGCCTGATGCCCAAACTTGTAAACTGATACATGCATTCCTGTAGAGACGCACTCTAAAAGCACATAACAAGTAAGTGAGAGCCAAAACACCCCTATGTTGGGGTAGGGTTTCCCTGTCCTATTTTTCAGGAACTAGGGTTTCACTACGCACGCAGCGGTTTCAAACAACCTATGATCGGGTGAGCAACCTGTCCTAGCTTGGAATGGTCGCTACGGATTTCGATATGCACTAGGTCGAATGGTCGAAAAGGGTGCCCCGGTAAAACCGGGGTTTGTGTTCCCATACTGGCAGAGCCCGCAACCGGTCAGCC
Source organism: Camellia japonica (assembly GCA_030407325.1). Classification (NCBI taxonomy): domain Eukaryota; kingdom Viridiplantae; phylum Streptophyta; class Magnoliopsida; order Ericales; family Theaceae; genus Camellia; species Camellia japonica. Next base: position 7,381,603 of record JAPPVO010000016.1, read on the forward strand.
TTATGGTCATGCCTTGACAAGACAAGCCTCCAGCAAACCGCTCAGGAATAGCAGATGGCCAACACGGTGTCCTAGGCGCACCAATGCACATGCAATGCAAAGAAACACATAAGTGTAGTCAAAACAGGATATCACGAGTTCGAGTCAAGTTCTCTAAAATCCCCAGCAGAGTCGCCAGAAACTGTAGACGTCCCCGAACGCATCCCGGGGAGGGAGTGCGAGTCCCCCCCGTTCCGGTTCGATATTGGGGTCACTACAGTTCAAGGACTCAAATGTCACGGTTCTTAATCTTGAACCAAAGAGTCCAAATCCGGCAAATCGTTTTTTGAGAAAAACAGATTTTTTGAAAAGAAGTGCCAAACATGGACTGCTTCGCCAGATACAGAGTCGCCACCTAAATATTTTATTTTTGGGAAATTTAGGAAACCCTGACTCGGTGCCAAAGGCCACGTGTCCGTCATCACCAAAGTTGCCTCGGCTCGGGAACTTGGGTACGATCGGGGAAGGTCAACTATGAGCACCCCTCTCGCCCGGTCCGAAGACCGGCCTCTACTAACCGTGATACCCAATTTTGAAAACGTTATGTGTTCTTATTCCGGTTATTAGCCTAGAATTACTATGTTATGCGCACAGCAAACAAGTATAGACCAAATCGCCTAAATTGGAACAAAACATTGTAAGTTTGTTTTGAAAATGATTTGCTACTCGCAAGTAGGCTAAAATGCAGGTTTTGCCACCCTCAAGTGGGCTTTAGAAAAAGATGGTTTTGCCACTATCTAGTGGGCTTAAAACTCACAGTTTTAATGCATTATCCCAATTTAAGTAATTTGACCTCCACCCACAGGCATTCAAGCAGTTATATCACATAAGCAGCTAGCCTCATGGTAATCATGCTGTTATGGCAATACTCACACACATGCAAGGATGCTAAAGCATAAAAACTCACCTAGTACTCCAAGCCAAAACAGAAGCTTATTAGAAATCCATGCATGGACCTAAGCATACTGAAATGTCTAATGCAACACATGCAAAGATGTAATCTAGGCAGGCTCGGCTATCCTAGACATGGCATGTGAAATGCTACAACTATCACGTATTCAATTTGGAATTGAAAGTACGATGCAGTTTGTATGATGTGCCAAGCCTGATGTATGTCAACAAATGCATGGATGCACGCATGCATTGCATAAGGTATGCTAATTTTAAATATGCCCTAATCTACCATCATAAGCAGGTAAATAAAAGGGAAGAAAGAAATGGGGGTTGGAAGACATACACACACTCACCCACACTTATTACAAATATGCCCTCACACGGAGGGACCAAAAGAATATACAGTCCGAATAGTACAGTCCAAATACATAATAAATTATTACAAAATTTCTAATTATCAAATTAAATGCAAAAAGAAAGGGGCCTCAGCCCTGCCTCGGGATGCGCGAATGATGCATGCTCGAATCCGACTTGCCCGAAAATCCGCACCATACCACTGCTGTCTCTGTTTACTGCCCTGCTCTCCAAAAATTGCCAAAGTTCCAGACACCTTCCTTGCATGCACTGTAGAATACCACGGCTGGATGGAATGCCACCGGCCATGTAAATGACCACCGGCTGCTTGAGAGGTTATCGGCCATACAAATGCCGGTCGGCACTCTATGTGCCGGTCGGCAGAAAATTCCTGCAGAGGACAGTTTTGACAGCAACAGCAGACAGACAGTGTATGGCATGAAATTTCCAGCAAATGTGTGCACCAACACATCCCTTATCATGATTTTGACTCAAAGGGGTATGTTCCTTGATACTCGGACCACCAATTGCGCATTTCGATGCGTGATGGCCCAAGAAACCAAGTATGCACTTTGATTTCAAATGTCATGCAAACCAAACAAACACATAAAGCCCAACCTCTATCACTTGATCAAGAGGCAAGGCATGCATGCCAATGTAATGCAACCTAGGCATGTGATCTAGTATGCAACATGGGCATGCAAATGAACAATGTAATGCAACTACATGGCACACACAATGCTAACAACATAACATGCACAACGCATTGAGACATGGCATACACAATGCGAGATGGACTTACACCAATGTGAGTGGACCTCAGCCACACTCGCATAAGAGGCCATAAAATGAAAATGGGACGCTCGAAATACGTGCACGTATGCACGCAAACCGAGGACCGGACCTAAGGCACGAATGCCACTCTAACAAGGTATGGCAAGGCATGGATCATGGCATACAAACATATGAATTTCAATCACTGAAATATGATGCTTAACAGCCCCGAATCATGGGAATATGGCACCCGATACATGAGACGCATCCCGAAACTCAAAATTAGGCATATGAAATGGCCTACAACTATGCAATACATGCATTATTTGCACACGAAGTGTGAATACAGAAGCAAGACAGCCCCGAGAAAAACATTTTTGTACAAAGCATGGTCAAACAGCAAGCGCAGGTAGGGCTAAAATGGCATACAAAAATGGCTCCGCAAGAGAGGCAATGAAGCAAGTGGTAGATGCAAGACCCAAACAGAAAAAGACCCTTCTACAACATTGAATAGGGACCAAAAATATGACTACTCACAGTAGATGACAAGTCCCAAAACAGTATACAAACATGCTAACGATGCAATGCAAGATTAAGGCCAACCAAAGGCTATAACATGAAGTATACAAAACATGCATCAAACAGCCAAAGACCCTTAATGAAACATGTCAAGGGGGTCAAAATATGGCCACTTTCAGTTCTGATCATGGCCGAAAACAGAGGCTAGATAAGCCTAAAAAAGTATGCAAAAATGGGGGCCAAAGAGGGGTATAATGGTAGGTATAACATGGGGGCCCCAAACAAGGTTGATCCCTTCTACAATGTTGTATAGGGACACAAAATAAGCTTACTAACAGTTCATGACATGCTCCAAAACAATTTACATATAGGCCAAACAAATCATGCAAATTTACGGTAAATCGGAGAGATTATGAAGTAAGTGAAAGATAGGAGGATCAAACAGGGTTGAGCCCTTCTTCAATGTTGAAGAGGGGCTCAAAATAGGCCCTCTTACAGTTTACATTATGCTCGAAAACAGATCACACATGGGCTAGAAATTTCATGCAAGATTATGGCATTTAAAAGGGTATTGAAGCAAGTACCAAATGGAGGGCTCAAACAGGGTTGAGCCCTTGAACAAACATGAAATATGGCTCAAAATAATGACCTCTTCAGTTCTTGTCGGAGCCCAAAACAGTAAGCAAATAGGCTAAGAAATTTGTGCAAAAATGAACTAGAAAGAGGGAGAAGAGTGCTCACCCTTGAAGACCCAACCTTTGCTGCCTCTAGGACTGAAAAATGTTGCCTCTTAGCTGCTGGAAAGCCACTCCTATCTGCCGGAATGGAGTAGTGGCGGTGGTGCTTGGTGGTGGTGAAGAAATGGGTGTAGGAACTTGGAGTTTTAAGGTTAGAATATAGAGAGAGAGAGATTGTATGGAGGAGCTCCCAAATCAGATTTTTTGTAACCATTAAACCAGCTGGGGAGGGGCTGTATATATAGGCAAATGAGGTGAAAAAGAGGGGGGAAAAAAAGGGGGGAAAATATTTCAAGTTTCCTCCAAAAATTGGCCTAAAGTGAGATAAAGAGGCAAGTGGTAGCTGCGGTTCTCAAACCGAAGAGATCCCTTCAACAAAGTTGAAGAGGGGCTCAAAACAAGACACTTTGTAGTTTACGACCAAGTCCAAAACAGCCCACAAGTACGCCTAACATACCGTGAAAAATAGGCCTAAAAGAGGGTAAAGAAGCAAGTGGCAGTAGAAGATCTCAAACAATAAAAGGTCCTTAATCAAACATGAAAAGGACCTCAAAATATGACTATCTCAAGTTCAGGTCGGAGCCCAAAAATGTAAAATGAAGGTTCGGGAGCCGAAACACGCAGTTCGGGGCCCCGAAAGTGGGCTGTTAGGCACCAGGAGTGGTGTTCGACCACGAAGTTGGTCTCTCGGACCCCAGTGTCCCTCGAAATGGAGTAAATAGGATGCATGCCAAAAACCGGGGCAATCGGAGATGGTTAGGCAGTCCCGAACCGAGACACACGGCCTGACGGCTCCGAAAACCGGGAACCGGGCTCCAAAATGGGAAAAATGGCCTACAACCACGAAACGTAGCCTACGGCCACTGAGAGATGATCTAATAGACCTCTTCCTCCCTTCGGGAAGAGAAACAGAGAAAACTGAGCCTAGTTCGCAAACCGAGGCAAAGTACAGAAAGGATTCGGAAGTCCAGAGGCAGGGCTCGCGGCCGAGACTCTGAGACTCTGAACGAGCACAATATGCAACATCACCAAGCGCTCAATCGGTGACGTCTGAGTCTTAAGGTCGGTCAAAAATGGGGTGTCTAAACATGGTAGAATCTTGACCCACAATTAACATGTCATCAACATAAAGCAAAAGAATAATAAATTTGCCATCCGGGAAATTTTTCACAAACACACAATGGTCCGAAGTGGTTTTTAGAAAAAACCATTATTCATCATGAAAGAGTCAAATTTTTTGTACCATTGCCGTGGAGCTGCTTGAGGCCATACAAACTTTTCTTCAATTTGCAAACAAATTTCTCTTTTTCCTTTCTCTACAAAACCTTCCGGTTGCTCCATGTAAATTTCTTCTTCAAGATCACCATGAAGAAATGCGGTCTTCACATCAAGTTGTTCAACTTCAAGGTTCATACTTGCAGCCATGCCAAGTACAACCCGAATAGAAGACATCTTCACAACCGGCGAGAAAATCTCGTCAGAGTCAATACCTTTCTTTTGCCCAAAGCCTTTCACAACAAGACGTGCTTTGTACCTCAGATTCTTCCTATCATTCTTCAATTTGAAAACCCACTTATTTTTCAGAATTTTCCTCCCCTTAGGCAACTTCACTAAGTCATAGGTGTGATTTTCAAGTAAGGAGTTCATCTCCTCTTCCATGGCCTTTTTCCAATCACCTTTCTTTGCATGCTCAATTGCTTCTTGGTAGCTCTCCGGCTCCCTTGATCAGAAATCAACACAAATTCATTGGGAGGATACTCTTGAAGGTTGTCGGTCCCTTGTAGATTTCCTCAACTCAAGTTGTGGTGGCGGTTCTTGAGTTGGATGCTCTTCCTCAATTTCTGGCTCAACTTCATTAGGATTAGCATCATCCTCCACATCTTCAATAGGTGGCTGCACATCTCCCCCATTTTCATCATCAACTGAAGATGAAGGAGATGGATCCATATCAATGAGATCACTAGTTTTTGGCTCCGGTTGATCACCTTTGCCAAAGTCTTCAATTGTTTGGTCTTCAAGAAACACAACATCACGGCTTCGAATGACTTTCTTGTCGACCGGATCCCATAATCTATACCCGAATTCATCACGCCTATAGCCAAGAAAAATACATTGTCTTGACTTACTATCAAGCTTGGACCTCTCATCCTTTGGAATGTGAACAAAAACTCGGCAACCAAATACTCTCAAGTGCTCATAAGACACATCTTTGCCAGTCCAAACTCTTTCAGGAACATCACCATTCAAAGGATAGCAAGGAGAAAAATTGATCACGTCAACCGCTGTACTCATTGCCTTACCCCAAAAGGATCTTGGCAATTTAGCTTGTGAAAGCAAACACCTTGTTCTTTCCACAATGGTGCGGTTCATCCTCTCGGCAACTCCATTTTGTTGAGGAGTCTTCTTAACTGTCTTTTGGTGCCGAATACCTTGGCTACGACAATACTCATCAAATGGCCCAATGTATTCACCACCATTGTCAGTTCGGATACACTTCAATTTCTGCCCTGTTTCTCTTTCAACCATGGCCTGAAAATGCTTAAATACTTCTAGAACTTGATCTTTAGTTTTTAGTAGAAAAGCCCAAACTTCCCTTGAATAATCATCAATGAAAGTAACAAAATAAAGTGCACCACCATGTGTTCTAAACTTTTAAAGGACCACAAACATCCGAATGAATCAACTCCAAAACATTTTCTTTTCTAGAAACAACATTTTTATGAAAAGAAACTCTATGTTGTTTACCCGCCAAACAATGAACACAAGTTTTAAGATGTGTACCTTTCAAACCGGGTAGAAGCTCTTTCTTGAACAAAACTTGCAGCCCCTTTTCACTCATGTGCCCAAGTCGCTTGTGCCACAATTCGGTAGAAGTATCATCTTCAAGTGCATTGACAACACCTTTACAAATTTTTCCTTGCATCGAATAAAGTGTATAAGTCTTCTTGCACTTAGCCACCACCAAAGAACCCTTTGTGAGCTTCCATATTCCATCACCAAATTTATTGTTGAAGCCTTCATCATCTAGCTTCCCAGTAGAGATCAAATTGAGGCGAATGTCGGGAACATGCCTCACATCTTTAAGCAACAACTTGCAGCCCAAATTTGTTTCCAAGCAAACATCACCCATGCCGATAATCTTGGACAAACCTTCATTACCCATTCGAACAGAACCATAATCTCCTTCGGAGTGAAGAAATCAACTCGAGAAGTCACATGAAAAGAAGCACCGGAATCAATCACCCAATTGCTCTCTTGGCCCACAAAATTGATACAATCATCTTCACAAACGACCATGAGATCATCGGTAGTAATTGCCGTTGTGTCTTCTTGCTTCTTATCCACACTTTTGTCACGCATTTTCTCCTTATTCTTGAGCTTTCGGCATTCCCGCTTCATGTGCCCTTTCTCATGGCAATAATAACACTCAATGTCTTTCTTTGAAAAAGAACCATCTTTTGATTTGTCACGGCTTTGATCACGACCATGAGGAGTCTTACTCCTCCCCCTTGTTTTGCTTCGGCCTCTCACAACAAATGCTTCTGAATGAGAGGAACCCGCTGATTTTCTTCTAGTTTCTTCATTCAACAAGCTACTAGTGACTTGGCCATAGTAACACTCCATCGGGCGCCGAATTACTAACTGTCACAACCAAAGTCTCCCAACTTTCGGGTAAGGAACTAAGTAGCATCAAAGCCTGCAACTCATCATCAAAAACAATTTTCATAGAAGTAAGTTGGTTAACAATACTCTTTATTTCATTCAGATGTTCCGGAATAGGGCTGCCCTCTTTATATTTTAAATTAACCAACTTACGAAACAGAAAGGCTTTATTTGTGGCTGATTTTCTATCATAAAGACTCTCTAATTTTTTCCATAAATCATGTGCTGAAGTTTCAGTAGCAACATGATAAAACACACTGTCATCAATCCATTGACGGATAACACCAACGGCTTTTCGATTAAGCCTCTTCCACTCATCATCTTTCATATCAGCAGGTTTGCCACTATCACCCTCAATGGGTCCATACAAGTCTTTACAAAATAATAGGTCCTCCATTTTAGTTTTCCAAGTTACCTAATTACTTCCATTGAAGCTAGACATGCGACCCACATTCCCCTCCATTGATTTACACAAATAAATAAACCCAAATAAACCGTAAGCTCTGATACCAGTTGTTAGGGAAAATCGATGATTCCCCCACAAGTAAATCAATCAATGGGAATAAAAACTAATGTGGAAAAATTAAATCAAAGGCAACACAAGAATTTTTACGTGGTTCCCTCAATGTGAGGTACGTTCACGAGATCGAAATCCGATTCCACTATCAACCAAATAAGTTCCAAACGATTACAAACGAGACACTAATGGTCTCACACAACCACCCTTAGGTGAATTCCAAATAATCACAAATAAACAAGAGGAAAAACCTCACCAAATGGATGAACCAAAATCTTCAGAATCAGAGTTGTAGAAGACCCAAAATAACGAACCAAATTATCTTCAAAACAGAGACTGTAACAGCATCAAAATTACTCACAAAGAACTCACAAAATTTTGATTAAAACCTGCGGCTCTATCCACTAAAACCAAGCTCACCAAATAATTAAATATGTTGTAGCCGCCACACCCTTTTTGAAGAACCAAACAATATATATATATATATATATTGTGAATCTAGGGTTTTGTAATCAAACCCTAATTGTATCTAAATTGAATTGGGCATCCACAAATATAATATATAAAAATATATTATACCTAAACCAAGCCAAATTAAAACTCTTTTTCCAAAACCAATTGGGTCCCACACTCCAATAAGGAGGTATACCCAACACATCCAAGTCCCAATGTACAATTGTCATCCTACGACGTGGTTCGCATTTGACATCTAATTAACAACCAAAACCACATACCCCCAACCCAACCCTTGAACCCATACACACTACTCCACAGATCAAACATATCAAATCACATCAACCATCACAATGTTAAATACACACATTCAATCAAAACATTAGTCAAGGTGTGCCTATCAATGAGTGTAATATATTGTCAATGCCCTATTAAAAATGAATAATCCACACTTCAAAAATAATAATAATAATAATAATAAATACATTTTCCCCTCAACTGATTGGAGTTGAAATCTATAGAAAGAATCAACACACAACCCTCAAACTTTATCATATCATCGACCATATCCACATCCATTTAAGCAACATTTTGAAAATGCATTAGAATCCCGTGATCAAGGCGAAAAAACTCGTTCAATCGTTGCCTATAAATTTGTTTTTTCTAAAAGCCTTCCCAAACGTGATATGATAAATGAGAAAATAAGGTACAATATGAAAACAAATTATGGGTGTAATAGTACACTAATATCATTCATTTACAATTCATAGGACCTTATGGAACACATTCCCATTTTAATAGGACTTTAAACTCTAAAAGAATATTCATAGGATTTCACATTAAATAAATCTTTTAAATAGGATTTATAAATAATTTTTTCAAAGTTTTATTATGGTTAAATTTTGACCATATCTTCCGTTATTATATTGTTTAGTTCTCTTTGCTCATAAAAATAAAAACCTCCATTAGAACAATATGGCAATTGGGTTTTATAACAAAACAAATAATCCTTTATTAAAAAAAATTAATAAAAAAATAAAATTTTTAATTATTCTCCTATACAATAATAAAATTACTCAAATTATTAACTAAAAAATATTTTTAATATCATTAAAGTTGTTAATTAATTTCATGATTTATTAATAAAATGAGTTATTTATTATAGGATTAAAAACTTAAAGAGTAGAATGTAATTTTTAAAATTATAATCTATATTTTATACAAACTTTAAGAAATATATTTATAATTTACCTTTAAATATGTCAATGACAATGAGCAATCCATTTTGTGATGTAGGCCCGCAGCGGGATTAGCTAAGTGATTGAGAAAACTTATTTCAACTAATCTTATATGTAGTTTTTTATTTTATTTTATTATTATTATCGATTAATGATATTCAAAAAGTGAAATAATATCATGTTTATAGTGAATATTCATTTTTCTTCCCAATGAGACCCTCTATGATATGCCTTACAAAGATAGGCCTTTTAGATGTAATACAAACAAATATGATTTAGGTTCAATTGGGTTCCTGTCATTTTTTGCACTTAAACAAATATGATTAGTAATTCATATCTTCTTTGATTTGTGAATAGAATTTCCTTCTTTGCTGACCTAATATATATATTATATATATATATATATATTCCAGAAGAACAATGTATTCAAACCGAACATAGCATTCTATACTTAATTATTTTATAATTTTTATTATTATTATTTATACAACATTATATTAGTGTTTACTGCAAGTTAAGTATTAAAAAATCACGTAAATAGGGGCAAAAACAAGAGGTGTTATTCAAATTGTAATCTCCACAACAAATAGAATGAATTTAATTCACAATTTAAGTTTTATGAACATGTTTATGTATTTTGTCAACTTCGAATTAACATTATTGTACATATTTTGAACAAAATATTTATACAATATATCAAATTAGGGTTATTTACATTAAGACTTTTTTAATTATTAACGAATATTACTTTACTCAATCATCTATGAAAACGTATATTATGACCCTTAATTATAAAAATATATGACTTTCACACATTATATCCCGTCACCTATAAAAATATATCACTTTTTCCCTTGCGTATCCCTTATAACTCACCTCAAAAAATATATCACTGTTCTACACTAAGTGACTACCTCAACTTCAATGTTTTATCTTAACTAGTAGATGTGGGGTCTCCAGATTCCAAGTTGAAAGAGCAATGGAGTTTTGAATGAGTATAGTGATGACTTAGATCTGATATTTTTTTTATTGTTTGCTTTTTTAATACTTAATTTGTTGATGTAATACTTTTTTTGTGTGGAAGTTTATTTCACTCTATCATGAGGGCATTTTCTCTTCCTCTATGGAGGCTTGAATCTTCATTCTATAGAGATTGTTTATCTATATTTGAAATTTCGTGATATCGATGTATTGAATTGATTTAATTTTTTATCAATTTTTAATAAAATTTTTCTTCTCGATTTAAATAAAAAAATTATATATAAAATCATAAATAAAGAAATAAAATGATATTCACTATACTTAAATGGAGTTTAAGGCCTTGTTTGGGAACAGGCTAATTTAGTAACTTTTTTGGCTAATTGGCTAAAAAGGTAGGTAAAAAAAACTTGTATGTTTGGGATGACTTTTTGACTAATTACGAAAAGCTGTGCAAAAAGTAGAGAGAAAAGAGAATCTTTGACTTTTTGATATGAGTTATTGACTTTTTGGCTAAAAAAGTAACTTTTTAACTAATTGACTAATTTAGCCACTCCCCAAACGGGGCCTAAGTGTAATTCACCCTATCAAATTAATATCAATGATGGAAGGCCCATTAAGAAGAAATGAATATTTTGATGTGAAGTACGGAGCACCGGGGCATGTGTCTTCGAGTGGAGGCATTTGTTTCTATAGAAATGGCTCATAAGCACCTTTTGATTTAGAATGAGGATTCCTCCATGATTTCTCTTCTTAACTTTCTACTTATTGAGTTATTGGACTCATTTTAAGGTCTAATTTTGATAATCTGAACCATTCATATTTTAAGATTTGTTGAGTATATCATACTTGTAAAAAATCAAGTTGATCGGATATCAGAAACTAAGTGTTCGGATCATCGAACTACAAACTATTTTTTAAAAAAAATTAATAAACAGTTTTCCGAACACATACTTTCTGATATCCGATCAACTTGATTTTTTACAAGTATAATATACTCAATAAATTTTAAAATCTGAACGGTTCGGATAATTAAAATTGGGCCCAAAAGTGGGCCCAATAACCCAATAAGTAAAAAATTAAGAAGAGAGATCAAAAAGAGGATCTTGATTCTTTGATTTCGTCCATTCGAATAGTTTGATAGCTAAATAAACCTCAAATCTCTATATTATGATTTATCTTTCTAATTTTATTTTTTTAATTATAAATTAGTTTGATAAAAACAAATATTAAAAGAACATTTTTAAATTTTTAAAAATTATTTCCATCCTAGAAAGAAAAGAAAAAAAAGTCAAATAAAAATATTGAGTTCGTTTAATTTTTGGATAAATTACACTGACATTCTTGAAGAAAATACTGTGTCTCCTAGTTTTATCATAATTGAATTTGATTCTTTTAATGTTTTAACTAACACAAAACTTAATCTCATTTTAATCTATAATTCACAAGTACAAAAATAAATAAATAATGTTATCATCTATTTTACGTTGAAATATATTTTTTAATTTATTTATTTCTATATTAGTTTTGATCTCTTAGGCTGTGTTTGGTTAATAAATTTGGATAAGAATTTTGACCTGGAAAGAGAAAATGTGAGTATGAGAGGTTTTGAATCTTCAACATATTTTTGTCATATTAGGACATTTGGACGGCTCAAATCTATTGAAATTATAAAACAATGGCTGAAATATATTTTTCAAAAAATGTCTTACATGTAAATTTTCTACTTTCTCGCTTTTCTCTCTTACCTTTTCTTTTTCTCACACACCCTCTCTCATAATCGCATGAATGATCACACGATCTCACTTTCCTTCTTTCTTTATATACATATATATATATTTTTTTTTGTTTTCCCCCCTTTTTTATTTTCCACCCTATTTTTTTTTTTTTTTTTTTAGTTTCTTTCTATTTTTTCATTTATTTTTATTTACACCGTACCTTCAAGCACAAGTGTAATTATATTTTATTTCAAATTCTTTCTCAAATCTATAAACCAAACATAACCTTAAAATATATGCATTTAAGACATGGTAATAGAGTTTAGTCTTATATAGTTGAATTTATAATAATTTGAACATATTTTAAGAGTCTTAATCCTTTTCCTTGTAATTAATTAACCAATAATTTTAGCATTTTTGTAACAAAAATATTTTTTAATTTTTCTTTCTCTTGATCACATTATGATAGGAATGGATTGTGACTCTTTGTAATAACAACAATCTTTGAGTCTAATATTTAGTTCTTCGTTACGTCATCAATCTGATATCGGTTCTTGATCATGTTATGTGTCCATTTGATTTAATTTTTTAAAAATTATTTTTAGATAAGTTTTTATTTATTTTTAATACATTTTTTTATATTTTAATTAATTTTTATATTTTTTAACTGTATCTAACCAAGATGCATCTAAAAGACAAAATAAATTGGCTAAACTATTTTTAAAAAAAATTACTAAAAATAAGCAAAAGTTTGAACAAAAATCTATGTCTACTTTTGTTCGGGATTTTTATTTGTTTTTAGTGATTTTTTTTATATTTTAAATTTTTTTTTTCACTTTTTAGATGTATCTAACTTTGATGTATAATTTTTTTTTAAATGACTAAAATATTAAAAAATAAATAAATAAAAATCTATTTAAAAATAATTTTTAAAAATATAAACAGACAAAGCAATTTCGGACAGGTCATCTTCATTTCCTATCATAGATGGGCCATATATGGTAGATAGGAAGATATGCATTTATGGTATATAATACAAACAAATATGTGTTAGGTTCAATTGAGGTTTCTATCATTTTTAACTTTTTCTAACCATGAAAAGGCCTTATATGGTAGATAGGAAGATATGTATTTATGGCATATAATACAAACAAATATGTGTTAGGTTAAATGGAGGTTTCTATCATTTTAAACTTTTTCTAACCTGGAAAAGTTGTTCAAAGCTCTGTCAAAGAGCACCAAAATTGTGGTTGTTAGGAAGTGACTTTTTTCTGGTGGATTTTACTAATTACACCATCTAGTTGCTTTTCTATGGATCCAGTCTTAGCTTAACTTTACTTATCACGGTCATTTTTTTTTTTTAAGATCATATAAGAGATATGTATTTTGTTTATATTTTTAAATAAAAGAATAAATAATTGTTGAAGATTTTTTTTAAGTGAGATTGACAATTGAACAATTTGTAATTCGTTTGTTATGATTATTTTTTATTGAATTTAATTGAATAATTGTGTTTTTATTTGTTGTTAGCTTAATTTTACTTTAATTTGTTTTGGTAATATGTAATTTATATTTTGCTTGTTGATACTCTCTTTAAATGTGATATTGATGCCTATAATAATATGTCATTTGTCTTTTATTTAGTAATGCCTTTATATATATATATATATAAAACAACAACAACAACAATAAAATATTACTTTTGTTAACAATTATTTTATTGTTTTAACAAATTTTTTATTTAATATTTTTACTTTTTTTTTTTTTTTTTTTTTTTTAAGTATCGGACGTCCAGGCCAACTTACTACATATTCTAATGACATGTGTTGGGCTTTTCAAAAAAAATTTTTTACTTATCCCTAATACACAAGAGTTTTATTATGATTAAATTTTGACTATAACTTCTGCTATTATATTGTTTATTTCTCTTTGCTCATAAAAATAAAAACACCCATTAGAACAACGTGGCAATTATAACAAAAGAAAATACTCCTTTATCAAAAAAAAATTATTTTAAAAATAAATTTTTTAACTATTGTCCTATATAATAATAAAATTACTTGAATTCTTAATTAAAATATATTTTTAATATCATTAAAGTTGTTAATTGATTTCACGATTTATAAATAAAACGAATCATTTGTTATAGGATTAAAAACTTGAAGAGTAGAATATAATTTTTAAAATTACAATCTATATTTTATGCAAATTTTAAGAAATATATTTATAATTTACCTTTAAGAGTTCGTTTGGAAAGTGGATTGACTTTTTGAATTTTTGACTTTTTGACTATTTTAGCCTGGAGCTAAAAAACTTCGTTTAAGAAGGGTTTTTTTGGCTTTTTGTCTTTTTTGTGAGAGAAATAATATAATAATTATGAGTTAGATGTGATGTTTTGTCTTATTAAGTTAAAAAGTCTATTTTATTTTTTTTGTAACTATTTTAGCCAAAAAAATCCCAAATCCTCTTTCCCAAACCAGCTCTAAATATATCAATGACAATGAGTAATCCATTTGTGATGTAGGCCCACAGCGGGATTAGTAAAGTGATTGACAAAACTTATTTCAACTAATCTTATATGTAGTTTTTTTTATCCATTAATAATGTTTAAAAAGTGAGATTATATCATGATTATAGTGAATGAGTAATGATTGAGACCACTCATAATGTGGACTTCATATATATATGAATGAGTCTCACACATATATAAAATATTAGAATCACTTTAGGGGTGTGGGAATCATCCCCAAAAGAGGTCCCAAACAATTCCCTACAAACAAATATGATTAGGTTCAATTGGGTTCCTATCATTTTTTACAGTTAAGCCCTAACGAGAGGATCACGTTTTTGCACTATAGTAATTCATATCTTCTTTGATTTGTGAATAAAATTTGCTTCTTTGCAGACCTAAAAATAAAAAAATAAATAAATAATTCCAATAGAACAACGTGGCTATTGAATTTTGTAACAAAAAGCATTCAAACCGAACATATTAGCATTCTATACTTAATTATTATATAATTTTTTTATTTATTTATACAACATTATATTAGTGTTTGTGAGAAAATTTTCACTGTATTCTAACAAAGAATTAAGAAATGAGAGAGTCTGTTCAATTGCAAAGATCAAAACAGAATATAAAAAAAGGAAAATAGATTTTTATTTTGTTACAGAAACACAACAGAATCTGAAAAGGAAAAATAATGAAAAACAAGAAAGTAAACTATACACTTACAGTATTATCTTTTTAGAAATTTTGATCAAATTCAATGTTCAACACTGTGTCCTTAAGACAGATGCGTCCACTCTAGGGTGCTCATAGATTTTGGACATCTATCTCCCAAGATGAAATGATCAATGACAATTAGTAGCAGCACTACTAACTAATTGTCCAGTGAACACATTTTGTGTTTATATTCCTTCTCACTGAAAATTAATGCAGCAAAATGCAAGAAACAAAGAGGAATGAAAATTGGATCCTAAAACCAAATGGAAGACTTGTCTATTTATAGAAGAACTAGTGGCTTTTTAGACAGACTTCAACAAGTAAAGAACTCGTTCGGGACAGAGTTGAACAGGTAAAAACCTGTTCGGACATATTTGAACAAAAAAAAAAAAAAAACCTGTTCGGATTGAATTTAAACAAGTAAGAACCTGTTCAGTTTGGACAAATAGGTGCATTGGACCAAACTGCCAACATTTAGAAATGTTGGGGTCAATTCGAAATTAATTTTGAATTTCAAACCAAAATTCAAATTTCAAACGGCAAAAATTTAATTTTAGAAAAATAAAATTCAAATGATTTTGGCCCAAAATGATAAGCATTGGACCGGATAAGCCCAACCCAACATCACAATACAGACCCACGTCCAAGCCCAGCCCCGCCGATGGGCGGTGCGTGTGTTTGTTTTGGATCCAATGGGTCTAGCCCGCTTTTATCCATAACCTCACCCTTCCACAAAACTTGGATACCCCTTGGGCCCTCTCCAAGATGCAAACCCAAGGCTTATAAACCCACACCAAGTTTGCCAACTAAAGCAATATGAGACAAATCTTAACTCCATCCTTTATAGAAACTTCACCAAAATATCATTTTTATGGAGCTCATTTTGGCATCGATTTCCTATTCACCCAATAATGGTTTTGAGTAACCAATATAAGACATGAACCATTACGTGGCAAAGAACGCATTGTCACATGGGTCCGCCAACTTTGGCGCATGGATCCCACCTAAAAATTAAATCAAAGTTTAAGAAAAATATGTTTTTTTTTTTTTTTTTTAAATTATTTTTCCAAACCATTTCTTACAGTGTTTACTCCAAGTTAATTATTAAAAAAATCACCTAAATAGGCGCAAAAACAAGAGCTATTATTCAAATTGTAATCTCCACAATAAATAGAATGAATTTAATTCACAATTTAAGTTTTATGAACATGTTTATGTATTTTGTCAACATCGAATTAACATTATTGTACATATTTTGTACAAAATATCAAATTAGGGTTATTTACATTAAGACTTTTTTAATTATTAACGAATATTACTTTACTCCATCATCTATGAAAACGTATACTATGACCCTTTAACTATAAAAATATATGATTTTCACACATCTATATCCCATCAACTACAAAAATATATCACTTTCTCCCTTGCATATCCCCTATAACTCACCTAAAAAAATGATATATTTATACTATTTTCATAGTTGAGAAAATTAATATATACAGAGTCATAAGAAAACTCCTAAAAATTCATCTTACTTTTCTCTTTGAAATTTCTTGCTAGAGGAGAGGGAGACAACGATAGTTTCCCTACCTATTTGATCTCCATCTCATCTCCACCTCTTCCCCTCGATCCTCCTCTGATCCTCCTCCAGATTTGGTCATTAATTCAGATCTGATATTTGTCTTATTAGTTTGACCATCACCATCTTACCTTCTCTACCATCGAGTCCAAAACTTTAAAATATGGCTTTAGATCTTCTCAGTTTGAAAATTGATGTTAGATAATGCATTTGTTCCACGATAGGCGACCACCTCAATTTTAATGTTCTATCTTAACTAGCTGATGTATGGTCTCCAGATTCTAAGTCGAAAGAGCAATGGAGTTTTGAGTGAGTACAATGACGACTTAGATCTGATATTTTTTTTCTTGTTTGGTTTTTTTTTTAATTTCTTTGTTGATATAATACTTATTTTTTGTGTAAAAGCTTATTTCCCTCTATTGTGAGGGCATTTTCTCTTCCTCTATGGAGACTTGAATCTTTATTGTTTATCGATATTTAAAACTTTGTGATACCGCTGTATTGCATTGATTCGATTTTTTTATCAATTATTAATAAAGTTTTTCTTCCCGATTAGATATTAAAAAAATCATATATAAAATCATACATAAAGGAAAAAAAATGATATTCACTATACTTGCAGTTTAATGTAGTTTAAGTGTAATCACTCTATCAAATTAATATCAATGATGGTAGGCCCATTAAGAAGAAAACGAATATTTTGAAGTGCGGAGCACCGGGCCATGTGTCTTAGACTGGAGGCATTTGTTTCTATAGAAATGGCTGATAATCACCTTTTGATTTCGTCCCTTCGAATAGTTTGATAGCAATGGATGATGGTGACTTTTTCTTTTCTTTTGTCTTTTTTACTTTTATAATTTAACCTCAAATCTCTATATTATGATTTATCTTTCTAATTTATTTTTTAATTATAAATTAGTTTGATAAAAACAAATATTAAAAGAATATTTTAAATTTTTAAAAATTATTTCTATCCCAAAAAGAAAGAAAATAAAAAGTCAAAAAATTACTAAGTTTCTTAAATTTTGGATAAATTACACTGACTTTTTTTTAAAAAAAAATACAATGTCTCTTGGTTTTAACATAATTCAATTTGATTATTTTAATGTTTTAATTCACATAAAACTTAATCTCATTTTTTTCTGTAATTCATTAGTACAAAAATAAATAAATAATGTTATCATCTATTTTATGTTTAAATATATTTTTTTGATTTGTTTATCTCTATATTAGTTCTAATCTCTTTAGGCTGTGTTTGGTTGATAAATTTGGATAAGAATTTTGAAATGGAAAGAGAAAATGTGTGTGAAAAGTATATAATAGAGCATGAAAGTTTTTGAATCTTCAACATAATTTTGTCCTATTAAGACTTTTAGATGGCTCAAATCTGTTCAAATTACAAAACAATGATTGAGATGTTTTTAAATTTTTTTTAAGTTGTGTTTTATCTTTTATATATTTTTTATAAAAAAAAAGGTTTACAATTAATTTTTCACCTATTTTCTAAAATAAGTTAAAATTATTTTAATGCTATATTTTTATATCCTATGACGTGGCACATGGATGTCTATTATTTTAAGAACAAATTATAAATACTCTTTTAAATTTGTTTGAAATATAATTATTTTTTGTAATTTTAAAAGATATATTTAATAAATTATCTAGCAAGTCTATGTGCATAGAATTTTGACTTGCTCGAATTTGTGGATGCTAGTCATCTAGCATGTCATCCGATTGGTTGCCTTGACTAGTCATCCGATAACAAGAGTGGCAGTTACGGTAGACAAGTGTTGCACCGGTCGTCTGGATAGTCGAGCCGCATGCACAAATTTAAGTAATTCATACATACTCAAATTTGGTAAATGAATCATTTTTCTAAATTAATAAAGCAATTAATAATTTTTAATAATACCATAAATATATTTTAATTAATAACTCAACAATTTGCAACATCAAACCACAGACCACAAATTTTTGCAATATCAATTATAAAATTTTAGACATTTTATTATGTTAATTTTTAATAAAATTACGTATTTTATGATTAATATTATAAAATTTTGTAATAAAATTATGAAGGGGTGCACATCATAAGATTTTTTGTATTTATTTTCAATTCCCCACTTATTTGCAATTCTTATACGTTCATGTCACCTTCTTTTTTTTTTTTATTCCCTATGATCTTTTGGGAACAATGGTAAAAAGTCAACTTTTTGACTTTTTAATTTTTTTGGCCAAAAAAGTCAGCTTTTTTATCCAAAACAACCCAGCTTTTTGCCAAAAAAGCCAAAAAGTCAAAAAGCAAGTTTTTTGCCAATTTCCCAAAACACCATGAAGTCTAGGACCAGACGTGCATTTCCATATTTGCATCGATAATGAGTGTGTGGCGAAAATTGAAAGTGTGTATTATAAAATCTATCTTTAAAATGAATTTAAATTATATATTGATGTTTCGGGATATTTTATGTGTAAAATTTATGAGTTTATAGTTTAGAATAATTCCAATTATACTCTCCATTTTTTTACTAGTTAAAATATAAAAAGTATATTTTTTATTTATGTACTCCGATGTTGCTCTTTATTTTATTTATATATACACACAAATCGCTTAAATAGCCTTCCAAAACTCTTCAAATATAACTAACCTTATAGAATTTTACTGGAATAGCTATATTTCATGTTTATAGATTTTTACACACAAACCACTTGAATTTTTTATTTTCGTATTCTTTTTAGTGAATTTTTTTTTACTCTTTTAAGAAAATTTATTTATTTATTTATTTTTATTTTTTAGATACACTTAATATAAATGCAATTAAAATATATAATATTTATGAATTTTTTTTTAAATTCACTAAATACCACAAATTAAAAAAAACCAAAAATTTAATACATTTTCATATCCTTGTGTATTTATTGAATTTTTAAAATTTTCTTTACAAAATATTTTACTTTTTAAGTACATCTAGGTTAAGTGCATCTAAAAAGTAAAAAAATTGCTAAAAATATCAAAAAAATTCACTAAAAATGAAAAAAAAAATGAAAAAGCAAAAACTCAATTTTTAGAAAATTAAATTCTAAAAATTGAAACCAAACCTAGATGAATCCATTACAAGAAAAATCATCTTTGGCGACTTAATTTTTAGTCGCCAAAAGTCCATTTTTAGTCGCCAAAAGTCGACTTTTTAGTTTCCCCGGCTAAAATTTTTAGTCGCCGCTTTTATCGCGAATACATGGTCGCCGAAGGTATTGGCGACTAAAACGTTTTTGGTCGGCAAAAAACAGGTCTTTAGCGACCAAAGTTTTAGTCGCCAATAGTGATTTACTTTTGAAAATCATACATTTAGCGACTAATCCTTTAGTCGCCAATACTCACTGAATCGCCGATTAAACCGTTTTAGTCGCCAAAGGTGCTTCCGTGAAAAAAAAAATACCGTCTTTTTGGCTTTTTCTGAGATTTGAACCACCAACATGTCCCAGGTTCTAAACTTTTAGCAACATACTCCCTCCACTATGCCACTACAACACCACATGAATATATATGCAATATATATTATTTATATAGTATATTGACCCGTATTAATATAAAACTATATATATAAATATAATTATTTTTATTTAATATAATTTATGTAAAAGATAAATTATTTACTAAAAAAAATTGAGGCCACTTTTGGCGACTAAATCCATTATTTAGTCGCCAATTCTGTAATTTTGGGCTAGTAATTATTTTTTAGTCGCTAAAAAAATAAGTTCCGCCTAAAAATAAACAATTTTGGCGACTAAACCTGTTTTTGGTCGCCAAAAACATCCCTTTTGGCTACTAAACTGAATTTTAGTCGCCAATTGTCTGTTTTTAGCTATTAAATTTTTTTTAGTAGCCAAAAAACTTCACTTTCAGCGACCAAACTGCTTTTAGTCGCCAAAACACATATAATCGGCGACCAAACTATTTTTCAGTCGCCAAAACCTATACTTTTGGCTACTAAATTATTTTAGTCGCCAAAAACCGTCACTTTTGGCTACTAAAAAACCTTTAGTCGGTAAAACCCATATAATCGGCGACTAAATTGATTTTTAGTCGCCAATAACTATACATTTGGCTACTAAATTGTTTTAGTCACCAAAAGTCTTCACTTTTGGCTACTAATTCCATTTTAGTCGCCGAAAATGGCACTTTCAGCGACGAAAATAATTTTTTTAGTCGCCATTTCTGCATTTTCTTGTACTGATCTAAAAAATATTATTGTTTTTTTTTTTTAAATCCGGCTTGTGTAAACGAATCTAAAAAAGTATAAAATTTTGAAATTTCCTGGGAAAAATAATAAAAGGGCCAAAATAAATCTAAAAAATTAACTATTTTTGGCTTTTTTTTTTCTTTTCTAAAATTTTTAGAAGTTTATAAAAAAATTATCTTTTCAATTTGTCTAGTCAAACTGGATCTAGATAGTTAAAATTTTTGAAATTTTTTTAAAAAATTACTAAAATAAAAATAAACTAAAAACAATTACCAAATAAACAAAGGAAAAATATCATTTAAGTGAGATGTAGAAAAATAATAACATATTAATGAAAAAACTTTATAATATTAAAAAAATAATTTAAAAGTTTTTTCAGGAAAGTTACCTCCGACATATTATTTCCCGATAAACAAATCACAAACACCGTAAACCGAAGTAATTAGTCTAGTCAGTGCAGTTTACAGTGACAGAGTCAGAAAATTAAATTAGAAAGACACTTAATAACTACAATATTAAAAACTTGTACAAAAATATTTTACCTAAGTTTTTATGATTGATTTCGAAAAATATCAAAAAAATAATGTTATTTGTAACTAGTGTATCATGGACAATATAAAAAAAATATGAGTATAAGTCTTAAAATAAATTATATAATAATAATAAAAAAATTTATACAAAATTCGGTTAAAACTTCAATATAATAGTAATACTACGTCATCATTGTTATGTGATATCACTAACTAATAGTACATAAACATATAGAGAGTAAACCTCACATGTCAAATGTAACTAACAATCCACTAAATTTTATATCTTTATGGTGAGATTACTTATACGTGCATGTCAATAATAATGACATCACCGTTATATTCAAAAATTTTCATAAATAATATGGTTTATAATAGTCTATTTTCAATTAAAATAACCATTATTATTCTCATAATTTTTAAAATGTCATTAACATTTCACTCTAATAATATTTTTGTAATTTTTTTATTTAAAATATTTTATTTGTGTTTGCAAAATTAAAAAAGAAAATCCCAAAATTTAGGGGCAGCACATGACTCCCATAGGCCTTCACTCCCTCGCCACTGGCAACTTAGATCCTGAAATTTACTTTTAGATTTCATAGTCAACTTTCATTAAGTGTTATTAATTTTTTAAAATCACATCCATAAATTATACTTGATATTCATATGAACCACATAGCAGAAGTATTTTACATAAATCCTAAAACTAGTAAAAGTACTCATAAACCGACTCCGACACAACCATAAAAAAATCCCAAATACGGTAAGGACTGCCTAACCACAAAAAATGTGAGAAATTATTGTCACGGTCCCTCTTATGTCATCAATAATTATGTAATTCCAACGGTCACTCTTATTTCATCCAACAATTAAGGGAGTCCGGATCCTCTCCAGCCAAAACTCCCTCCCGTCCTCCGGTTAAGGGCCACGATTTGGCCACGTGGCCCTTTGAAGATCTACGGCTCAAAAAAAAAAAAAAAAAAAACAAACAAATTTGAATTTCTTCTCCAGATCGGTGAACGGCAGCCATAGCATCAAACCCAATATCGAAATCGATGATATGAACACGTCCGCCATAGCCAAGAGCTTCGAGGATTGCTTGGTTAGAAGTGAAATTCATGAAATGGGTAACAGGTGAGGCTTCAGAGAGCAATTTATAAGCACCCATTTTGAACATAGCATCAAAGGGCGTAGGAGTTCTAGGAGGCAAAGGATTGACATGGTTGAGCATAAGAAGAGAGAGCTGAAGAGCTTCCATGAAGTAAAAAGCAGACCTTTGAAAGGGTTTTGACAAAGGGGAAGAGAGCTGGTGATCTTCAAGAAAAAAAATTTATGCAGATTTGAAATCTGATTTTTTTTTTACAGATTACTCACAGATCTGGAATTTCGTTTGGTGAAAAAAAAAACTTCTGCAGATTTTTTCTTGAAGATTTTTTTGAAGATTTTTTGGTGAAAAACTTCTTCTTCAATGAAGATTTTTGGTGAAAAACGAAATTCATTTTTGAAGATTTTTGGTGAAATTCATTTTTGAAGATCTTCTCACGAAATTCATTTTTGAAGATCTTCTTCTCACGAAATTCATTTTTGGTGAAAAACGAAATTCATTCTTCTTCTTCTTCAATGATCTTCAAAAACTTCTTCTTCTTCAAAGATCATTTTTTCTTGAAGATTTTTTTTTACAGATTTACTCACAGATCACCAAATCAACAAAAAAAAAAAAAATTCCTCTGCATCCCCTGTTCTTCTTCCTTCAAAAACTTCTTCTTCTTCAAAGATCATTTTTTCTTGAAGATTTTTTTTTACAGATTTACTCACAGATCACCAAATCAAAAAAAAAAAAAAAAAAAATTCCTCTGCATCCCCTGTTCTTCTTCCTTTCATTTCTGATAAAAAAAATCTGAACATCTTCAACATCATCTTCAACACCTTCATCATCTATCCATTGAAGATCATCAAGATCATCTGCAGAAAAAACGCATCAAATCTTCAACATCTTCAACATCATCATCTTTTTTTTATCTGAGCCGTAGATCTTCAACATCATCATCATCTTCATCTTCTTTCTTTCATTTCTGTTGATTTGCAGAAAAACGAAATTCAAATTTTTTTTTTTATCTGAGCCGTAGATCATCAAAGGGCCACGTGGCCAAATCGTGGCCCTTGACCGGAGGACAGTAGGGATCCTTTGGCTGGAGAGGATCCGGACTCCAATTAAGGACGCTGGTAAGGGAAAGGGACCATCAGGGGGGTCACTTCACTCTCAATTTGCTTGCCTGTCCCTCGGACTTTCGCACGTGTAAAACAAACCACCAAAACTTTGACAAAGGCGTATTTTCATAATTGAGTTAAAAAGAGTTTTTTAATTTTTTAATTTTGTAAAATCATATCACTTTTTTTATATATATTTTTTTTATTAAGAAAATTTTCAAAATTAATTTTAATTTACTTTTCAAAATAATCCGAAATTGTTTTAATTATATCCTGTGACGTGGCACCAGTGGCGGAGCTAGAAAATTAATTTAGAGGGGGCACTTACTAATTATAATAATTTTTATAAAAATATTTCACGTAAATTTTTTACGATTGATTTCAAGAAACATCAAGAAAAAAAATATTATTTGTAACTAGTGTATCATGGATAATACAAAAAAAAATATGGATATAAGCCTTAAAATAAATTATATAATGATAAATTATTTTTTGATACAAAATTTTTTAAAAATTCAATATAATGGTAATACCATGTCATCATTGTTATGTAATATCACCCACTAATGGTAAATAAACAACATAAATAGTAAACCTCACATGTCAAATGTAACTAACAATCAAATAAATTTCATATCTTTATAGTGAGATTACTTATACTTGCATATCACTAATAATGACATCGTTGTTACATTCAAAAATTTTCATAGCTAATATGGTTTATTTATAATAATCTCTTCATTTTCAATCAAAACAACCATTATTGTTTTCATAATTTTTAAAATGTCATTGACATTTCACTCTAATAATATTTTGTAATTTTTTATTTAATTTTTTTTTTTTTGCACAAAAAAAAAATTTCCCAAAATCTAAGGGGCACGTGACGCCCTGGTCACATGCTCCCTCCGCCCCTGTGTGGCACAATATTTGTTGGATAATTGTTACTTTAAGGACAAATTACAAATATATTCTTTTAAATTTATTTCAAATTTAATTATTTTTTGTAATTTTAAAAAATATATTTGCCTCTTGAAATTTATAATTTCATATCAAATGAAATGATTCTTTTTATTAATAAATTATCTAGCAATGTTACATTCACTGAATTTTGACTTGTCCAAATTTGTGTATGCCAATCGTCTGACTGATCATCCGATCGCTCGTTTAGCCAATCATTCGGTAATAAAGGTAACAGTTGCAGTTGACAAAGGTTGCAACGATCATTAGGACAGTCGAGCAGCATGCACAAATTCAGGCAATTCAGACAAACTCAAGTTTGATAAATTAATCATTTTTAATAATTTTTAATAATACCATAAATATATTTTAATTAATAACTCAACAATTTGCAACATCAAACCACAAATCACAAATTTTTACAATATCAACTATAAAATTTTAGATATTTTATTATGTTAATTTATAATAAATTATATATTTTATAATCAATAATGCTTGAGACCACTAAAAGTGGTGCTCTAAAAGCACCACTAGTAATGTGGCAGTGGACGGGGCCCACTGCTTGTGTCTTTTTTTTTTTTTTTTAAGTGCTTGCCAACTCATTACCGTTTTATAATTGATATTATAAAATTTTGTAATAAAATTATAAAGGATACCCACCATAAAATTTTTTGTATAATTATTTTCAATTCTCCGCTTATTTGCAATTCTTCTATGTTCATATCACCTCCTTTTTTCTTCTTTTTTTTTCATTTCACTTGGGAACAAACAACAATACAGATAAGGATTAAGTCTAGGGCCAAACGTCCATTTCCATATTTGCGTCAATAATGGGTGTGTGGCGGAAATTGAAAATGTGTGTTATAAGGTTTTAAAATGAATTTAAATCACACATGGATATTTTGGGAGTAAAATTTATGAGTTTGGAGCATTAAAATAATTTCAATTATACTCTTCATTTTTTTATTAGTTAAAACATAAAAAAATATTTTTTATTTATGTACTCCAATGTTGCTTTTTTTACTTATATATACACATAAACCACTTAAATAGCCTTCCAAAAACTCTTCAAATATAACTAACCTTATAGTGACTAACAAGCCTGATTTAAAGAGTCCTTCGGCCCCCTTTGTTTTGGGTAATGAAGGAGGGGATCGAATAAAAATAGATGTGAAACTTACTATAATGGGGTTTGTTTGCAAAATAGGGGAGGGAAAATTCTACCATACATGAAAGTGGTTTTCATGTATGGTATATAAAAATATGACGATTAGATTTAGACAGGATGAATGCTAGCCATTGGATAAGTAGATAGTAAAACTAGGCAGAAAAAGTAAGATGGTTTTTTAAAAGTAAAGTAGTTTTAGTTAATTTTGAAATAAAAATAACATACAATTTGTTACAAATATATACTTACTATTTGATATTTACTCACTTACTATTTGTTATGAATGCACTTAATATATAAAATATTATCTGCTAAAGGCCTGTTTGGTAACGTTTACGTTTTCAATTTATATTTACAAAAATTTTATAAATTGGTTTTTGTTTATTTTTAGAAAAACATAAATTACAAACACGTTGGTTTAGATAAAATGTTTTAAAAAATTTAAATATATAAAAAAGAATGAGAAATGGCAAGTGGCGGCGGGTAGTGACGAGTGGTGGCGGCGGAAGACGGTGGTGGAAAATGATGGCGGGTGGTGGTGGCAGAAGACGGTGGTGGAAAATGATGGTAGGTAGTGGGTGATGGTGGCAGAAGATGGTGGTGGAAAGTGGTGGCAAGTGGCGGGTGGGTGGGTGGTGGTGGTGGAAGACGGTGGTGGAAAGTTGTGGCAAGTAGCGGGTGGTGGCGGCGGAAGACGGTGGTGGAAAACAGTGACGGGTGGGTGGATGTGGTTGCAGGTGGGTGGTAGGTGGTGGGTGGTGGTGGTGTGGTGGTGGTGGTGTAGCGGGTGAGTGGTGGGTGATGGTCGTGGTGGCGGGTGGTCTGTTAGTGGTGGCAGGCAAGTGGGTGGTGGTCTGGTGGATAGTTGTGGCAGGCTGGTGGTGGTGGTGGTGGCGGTGGCGGATGATGATAGTGGCGGTGGGTGGTGGTGGTGGTGGTGGTGGCGGTGGCGGATGATGGGTGTGGTTGCGAGTGGGCAGTGGGTGGTGGTGGCGAGTGGGTGGCAGGTGGGTGGTGGTGGTGGTGGTAGTGGTGGCGGGGGTGGGTGGTGGTGGCGAGTGGCTGGTGGCTGGTGGGTGGCAGGTGGGTGGTGGGTCGTAGTGGTGGTAGGTGGTGGTGGCGGGTGGGTGGCAGGTAGGTGGTGGTGGCGGGTGGGTGGCAGGTAGGTGGTGATGGATGGTGGGTGGCAGGTAGGTGGTGGTGGCGGGTGGTGGGTGGTGGTAGCAGGTGGGTGGTGAGTGATGGTGGCAGGTGGTGGTGGGGAGTGAGTGGTGGGTGGTGGTGGCGGAAGACGGTGGTGAAAAATGGTGGCGGGTGGTGGCTAGTGTTGGGTGGTAAAAAAAAAAAAACTAAAAACTCAAAACGTAAACTCATTTTTTGAGTTTACATTTTTTGGCCAAATTTATAAACTGAGACCACTGATTTATAAATCAAAAATTTATCAAACAAGTTTTTATTTGAGTTTTTTAAAGTTTTGTAAATATAAACTGAAAACTGAAAACTGAAAACGTAAGTGTTACCAAACGGCACCTAAGCAAGTCACCTTCATGTCTTCAAAATTGTGTTCTCTTTTGCATTTTAAATTAATTTTAAATACATAAAATTAATGACACACCATATTTAATTATTTTCCCTTCATATTTTGTTTATGATTTGTGAAAAGTAAAATATGATATGTAAATATTAATTTATTAAAATTTCTTAAAATTTACTAAGTTTTTAAAATAGCCATTATTGTGAAAAAATAATTTTTGATATAATAATAAAATAAAAAAGAAAAAAATTGTAAAAAAAATATTTTTAAATTGTAAGTTATTTAAAGTTATTTTTAAAAATTAAATTAAAAAAAATTTACCTACAACACCTCAAAATAGTAATTACTATTTAATTAGGACATGTTTGATAACGTTTATATTTACATTTTTCTATGTAAGTATAATTTCTTTGACTAGTAACTTAAGTCTATTGAAGTGGTGTCTTATTGATTGGTAAGTCATGTTTAATTAAGTAGTAAGTATAGTTTGATTGAGTAGTAAGTAAAAACTCATCAAGTAATAATTAAAGTCTAATAGAGTATTATTAAGTACTAAGTGGTGTTAATTGAGTAGTAAGCAAAGTATAATAAAATCGTAAGTAGGGACTCATTGAATAGTAAGTAGAGTTTAATTACCATTCAAAAACGCAATACTTACCATCCGTTCTCATTCTACTTACAATTCTTTGTGACTGAACTTACCACTTACCATTTTATCACTTAATATTCTACTTACCATCTTTATTTGTTATTTCCTAATTAATTTGCTTGTACTTATTGCAGATGGAAGACAACATTGAGCAAAACAAGAATAACATTATATATGAATTAGATCATGATGATGATACTAATGATGGTGAGTATAATGAAGATGATATCATCAATTGTAATGATCTCCTAACTGAAAGAGATGTTAAGCGTCTAGATGAATTAACTGAAAAAGATGTGTTTAAAAAACATTTAATTGGATGAAAATAGAGAAAGATTTTATAATTCGTATGCTAAGGTGAAAGGCTTTAGTATTCGAACGGACCAATTGTATAAAGGCAAGAGTAATATGGTCATATCTAGGAAGTGGGTTTGCTCAAAAGAATGTCATAGACTATCCAAATACCTTGAGGTTGAAGAACGTGAAAGAGAACCAAAATAGTTAACTAGAGTTGGTTGTCATGCTTCTTTCCGTATCAAATGCAATCGGAGTACTTTCAAATATGAAATCAGTGAAATTTTCAAACATCATAATCATTCTATGATAGGGCCTGTTGGTGTTCAATTTCTTCGCTCACATAGGAATGTTATGAGTGTTGACAAGGCACAAGGCTATGCAATGCATCATATTAATATGAGAAGAAATCACATTATGGACTTTGCTGCACAACAAGCAGGTGGCCATGACAATGTTGAATTCATACAAAAGGACAAGTACAACCATTTTGGGATTGTGCGTAGAGCGCAAATGATCAATGGTGATGCAAAAGGTGTTTTAGCTTACTTATGTGGTAAAGCAAAGCAGTATCCAATGTTTTATTATAAATATGATGTGGATGAAGAAAATTGATTAAATAATTTGTTTTGGACAGGTAGTGGATCTCAAACAGATTATTTGTGTTTTAGTAATGTATTGATGTTTGATTCTATATATCGGGCAAATGCATACAAAAAGCCTTTACTAGACTCCACTCACTACTCAATGAGTTTCCACTTATTACTTTACTAGACTCCACTTACTAAGTGAGCTTCCATTTATTACTTCATTATACTTTACTTACTACTCAATTTTGGTTTCATTTACTATTCAATGAGTTTCCACTTACTGCTTCAGTAACCTCTACTTACTACTCAATGAGCTTCTATTTACTACTTTACTAAACTCCATTTACTAGTCAATGAGTTTCCACTTATTACTTCATTACACTTTACTTACTACTCAATTTTGGTTTCACTTACTCTTTACTAGACTCTACTTACTACTCAATGAGCTTTCACTTACTACTTCATCAGACTCCATTTACTACTCAATGAGTTTTCACTTACTACTTCACTAGACTCTAATGAGCTTCTACCTACTATTTCACTAAACTCCACTTACTACTCAATGAGTTTTCACTTATTATTTTATTACACTTCACTTATTACTCAATGAGTTTCCACTTGTTACTTCACTATGCTCTACTTACTACTTAATGAGCTTCTACTTACTATTTCACTAGACCCCACTTACTACTCAATGAGCTTCCACTTTCTATTTCATTACACTTCACTTATTGCTCAATGGGTTTCCAATTACTACTTCACTAAACTTCACTTACTAGTCAATGAGCTTCCATTCAATAAAATGTAATGAAATAGTAAGTGAAAATTCATTAAGTCGTAAATGCGATTTAATTGAATACGATTTAATAAGTAAAGTATACTATTATTAATAAACTTACTACTGAAATATAAACAAAATATTACTCAACAAAACTTCAACGGAGCCAAGGGAAAAACGAAAAAAGACAAAGTGTGGTCGAAATGGAAAGAAGGCGACAATGATGGTTAGGGATGGGAGGAAGAGACGATGGCAATGGTTCAAGATAGGAAAGGAGGCCGCAACGATGTTCAGGGAAGGGAAAGGATGCAACGGCGATGGTCGGAGATGGAAGAAAAGACAATGACGATGGTCTGAGATGGGAAAGGAGGTTGCGATGATGGTTGATGGGAGAGTATACAATGGTGAAGGTCGAGAATAGAGTTAGGGTGGCTAGTTAAGGTGAGGGCTAGATAGAGTTAGGGTTTGTAGGATTTAGTAAATAAAGTTAGGGTTTGTTAGATAGAGATAGGGTTTGCCAGAAGATGGATGGCTGGATGATGAAGATAAAGGTAGAATGGTCTTTTTAAATTTTAATTTCACATTAATTAAAAAAGAAATGAAGCCCACTATGGATGGTTAAGAAGGCTTATTATTAAAATATGATAATATGGATTTTAAGATAAATTGTAAATAAATATTCTAATTTTTACTTAAAATATGAAGTACTTCTTGTGATTCTGGAAATTATAAATATTCTATTGTCAGTATTTTTTTATTTAATAGAAGTAATACAGAAAATAAAAGGGAAATAGCATATTAGCTACAGTTATAAAAATACATTATCAATAAAGTTTCTTTTTTTGCCGATCAAAAAATAAAAATAAATATACATTACAAATCAGTTGTAAATTTTACCAATATTCATAACGAAAGTTTTAAACTTTTCATGGATGTGTAATATTTTTTTTTTTGAAAATATCACTAGATAGTAATTTTTCAAAAAATAAAGGGTCCGTTTGGTTTATTTTTTAGAATCAATTTTTAAAGATAAATTTTCTAAAAGAGTTGACAAACTAGCTTGGTTTTGAGATTTCAAAACTAATTTTTGGATTTTTGGGTTTTTGAAATTTTTATTTTTCGTGTTTTGTTGTATTTAGTAAATTTTGTTGTATTTTTCAATTTTTTTTTTATACTTTTTAGGTTCATATAATCTAAATATACTTTTTACACCTATTCTAAATGTATTTTTTTTTGTATTTAAGTCAAAATTTTTCACTTTTGGAGTTTTTCAAAGATATTTTTTCAGTTTTAATTCATATTTTATTGTTTGCAGTGAACTTTTTAAATATTGTAATCAATATTTTTCAATTTTAGATCCAGTCAATCTAAATACACTTAATATATAAAATTTTTAAAAAATATATTTGAAAAAATCACTAAATACTAACAAATATACACACACACACACACACACAAAAAAAAGTTTTCATCCAAAAAAATTTGATCAACTTTTTTTTTGGTGAAGCAAATTTTTTTTTTTTGATGAACTTGAAAATATGGATGCTCCGCTTACTTTAACATAGATATCGATTCAATTAATTTAACTTTGGTAATAGAGATAAATTTAGAATAGATTTGAAATAGTTTTAGGAATAGAAATAAATTTGGAATATGTTTGAAATGATTTTGTGAATAGAGAAAATTTTGAAATAATTTTGAGAATAGTTTTGGAAATGGAGATAAACAAATAAAATTTTGATTTTTAGACCCCCAAAAATCTTTTTGAAAATTCAAACCAAGTAAAAATTTTAACTACTTTTTATATAACAATAAAATGATCGAAATTATTTATGAAATATATTTATGACATTGTTAAAATTATTAAAAGTCTTGATAATTTATTAATAAAATAATTATTTTTTATGTGATTAAAACTTGAATAGAGGAAATATAATTTTAAAACTATAAAAAAATAGTTTATATTTTAAACTTCATAATTTATTCTTACTTTTATTACTCTGCTACATGAAAAAAACAGTGCAAACTCTCCAAATTGTTGGGCGCAGACCGGTACATGACAAAAAACAGTGCAACCCTCCAAATCGTTCGGCTCTGTGCAGAGCATTTTCTGTTGGAGATTTACCGGTTATAACCGGTTAGCATATTTTGAATTCAATGGTTCATATTATTTTACCAAACCTAATGGCTGAAATTTATTTTTTGGCATGGTGCCCGAAAATTACTTTCTGATACTGTAGTGGTTCCCAGTAGGCTAGGGGATTAGGGGTGTAAAAATCATCCGTGGGTCGAAATCCATCAGTGATTCGGGATAGGCCTAGTCTGTTTAGGCCTTTTGGGTTCGGCCTGAGTTCAGTTTGAGTCATAGGACTGGGGCCATCATTTTGAAGTCTGGCCCGGTCTATGGGTTGAGCCGTGGCCCGGTCTATTGGCTTGCTTAAGGTCCACTCAAGACTTTTCTTGAAGCCCGGCCCGCTCGAGACCCAGTGTCTTTTTTTAGTGGAAAATAATAAACTTCTAGTAGAAAAAATTAAAAAAAAAAAATGATCTGGTCCACCCAAGCTCGGTCCTCGGTCTAAGTCTGAGGCCAGGCCCAGACCTATCGGGCTGGCCCGCCAAGGCCCGAATACTCTTAGGTTTGAGCCTAATTTTTTGATTTGTGGACCAGCTTGACCCAGCCCCATTTTTGGTGAGAGCCCACGAGGCTCGACATTGACCGAACCAGGCCAGATTTACACCCCTAGAGAGGATTCATAGTCCGTTGCTAGACCTTGAAAGAGAGGATTAGCATAAGCCTCTATGGATTGGGTTTCAAAACTAGTGAGGGGATTATGCAAAAAAAGACTATTTTGCTCATGTTATGTATTGTGTATTTGTGTATTTTTTTTTGGTTTGGGGGGATTATGTCATATTATATATATATATTAATATATATATATTAAAATACATAGTACAAAAAAAATATTTTTAATTTTTTAATGTTAAAATATATCAAAAATATCAAAGGATATTTAAGATATTTCATGTAATTAATCCCCTTACTAAAACATATTATAAATAAACACAATTTTTCTTAATTTTTCACTAATAATCTCCACACTAATAGTCTCCTCACTAATTGTCTTCACCTAACAATTTCACTCAACCTGGCTCCAAAAACAAACACGCCCTTAGAGATGCTGGGCCTTCTCTATATATATGTGTGCTTTCAGTGTGGTTCTTTCCATGAACAACCTCATAAATCCTAGACCATTTTCTCCCAAAGAACTATCTAACATAACTTTATGAGTTCCCTCCTACCCCAGTAGCTACCATGACGAAAGCGAGTGACGATCTTTCGGAACTTACACAAACCATCCGTAATATAATCGAAGAAGGTGTAAGGAAGACCGAATCCATGCCATCTCCATGTATTTTCAGGGTCCCGGAGAAGCTTCGCAAGGTGAAGGAAAGTACCTACACTCCTCAACTCGTCTCAATCGGACCTCTTCACAGCAACAAAGAACATCTTAAATCACCCATGGAGGACATTAAGAAGGACTACGCTGAAGCCCTGTTTAAGCGAGTGTCGACAGCCAAGCAAACAGAGGATACGCAGGTGCTACAGGAATGTGTAGAGAAAATGAAACTGTCGTTACCCAGAGCCAGGGATTGCTATGCAGAGAAAGTAGAAGTCGATGTGGAGAAAATGAAGAAGTCGTTAGACAAAGCCAAGGAATGCTTTGCAAAGAAAGTCGATGCCCTGGGGAAAATGAAAGAGTCGTTAGACAAAGCCAAGGAATGCATTGCAAAGAAAGTCGATGTCCTGGAGGATGTGGAGAAAATGAAAGAGTTGTTAGACAGAGCCAAGGAATGCTTTCCAAAGAAAGTCGATGCCCTGGATGTGCCCATGTTGGTCATCGATGGTTGTTTCATACTCGAACTTCTCTACAGGTATTTACAGATTTTGAATATTTTAATCCTCTCCTTGAATATTTGTAATGGAGAGATTTTTTTTTTTATATTATTTATTAGTGGATATAAGAATAAAGATTGAGACCCCCTTTCCCCACCCCCTTTTGACCCCCTTCCTTTTTTAATTGGTCACTTTTTCTTTTTCTTTTTCTTTTTCTTTTTTTTCTCATTCTCCAATCACCACTCGCCACGTATGTGTGGAGTGGTGAGGGTTGAAATTTGAGGGGGTCTAAATCACTGCTGGTAGATATAATTATGGATGGATCAAGGTGGAGGTGACCGCACCAGAATTTTTTTTAAAAATATTATATATTATATTAGAAAATTTATAAGTTATGCTTGATTTTGTTTTTAAAATTTTATTTTTTAAATTAAAAGTTAAATTGGTAGAAAAAAATAAAATTTAAAAACGCTTGTCATTTTCATATAAATTTATATTTTGGGAGATTAGAATAAATTTTAAAATTTTTTAAAAAACTTATATCAAATTGGTTTCTATTTTATTTATTTATTTATTTATTTATTAAAAGGAAAATGTTTCCTTCCCTAAATTATCACCCCTAATTATATCTTTAATGAGGTAACAAACAATAATAACCAATCAACTCTCTTCAAAATATAGGACTACTTCACATAGGAGTGAACCACATCATTAGGGGTGGAATTAAAGGCAAATATCAAAAACAAAAAACAAAACAAAAAAAAATTGAATTTTTTTTTCTGAAGAAACAAACTAAATAAATTCAAAATAATTT
Source organism: Camellia japonica (assembly GCA_030407325.1). NCBI lineage: Eukaryota > Viridiplantae > Streptophyta > Magnoliopsida > Ericales > Theaceae > Camellia > Camellia japonica. The sequence goes on from JAPPVO010000016.1 coordinate 7,415,956, forward strand.
AATAAACACTTTCCAACAAAATAGAAGTTCACGACGGACTTAACAACAGAAGTAATACTTTATTTGTAAAATTCTTACACATGCTCATAATTTTTCCACCCTTGTCCAATCTTCTATCTCTTATTCTTGCATTTTTTAATTCATAAGTAATTTATTTTTTGTTTATATTATTTATTTTATTTAAATTATAATTTTTTTATATATTAAAATACTCTATTTGTACCAACAAACAAGTTTGAAATCTTCATCTTCTGCATAAATTCTAGCCAAATTCTTCAACAACTACCTGATTAATATTTCTGGATCCGTCACTGCAGGCATCACCATACATACAAACCTCCGAAACCCAATGATGAGCCACCAGATCATTGTTATGATGGTTGTATTCCATTTTTTCCCCACAAAAAACCTCATCATACCGAAATGATCGAAACCAGCAACAGCGCAAATTCTAATAACAAAAGAGATTTCTGTTTCGACAGCGCTCTGATTCGCATCGCAATAAACATGACTTGTTGCTATTGGAGAACCAGCTTCCCTTCTTCGTTCTCGAGGACTTGTTTGACCTCACGTGGCTACTATGCCGGACCTCACGGTGGCTACTATTCCGAACCTCACGGTGGTTACTGTTCCGAATCATCTGCCTAGTCTTAGTCACTATCTCCTCTCATACTTTGGCAACATGATGAATCCCTCAGAACAAGGCGGCAAGAATGACTGGGAACCGAAGAGATGTAAGGGAGTTAGTCATATCCTCCACTTTCTATACAATCAATACCTTCATCCACAGAAACAAGAAGGTAGACCAGAACAACAAGATTCACCAAAAACCAATTCCATGCCTCCTGCATCAGAACTCGAGTATGCAGGAGTCAAGTTTGAAGTCAGTACTAAAACTGGTGATAAAGACACCCTATTCGAGGTCCAATTTGATGCCCCAGAGGCCTTTTCTGGTGCTGCCATAGAGCTTCTTTCAAAATCCCAACCCTGCGAATTAGTGCCGCTACAGAAAGACTCTTGAGAAACCTCATTGCTTTCGAGCAGTGTTACACTGGCTTTGATCGTAACACTGGCCATGATCGCCTTGGTTTTTACTTCACATCGTATGCTACCCTCATGGATAGACTCGTAGACACTGAGAATGACGTGCAAGTGCTTGAAAAGGCTGGAGTCATATATAGCCGTCTCGGCGACAGAGAAGAGGCCTCTGGTCTGTTCCACAGTCTCTGCACGGAAATTGTTCTGCCTCGGGATAGTTTCTATTTCGCTGAAGCTTGCAATCAGGCTGCTAGCCACAGCAAGCGTCGTTGGCCTAAATATTTGGGGTATCTGAGGCGTACATATTTCGCATATCCATGGACATTCATAGCTTTCTTGGTTGCCTTCATCGTTTTTGGCATCCAAGTCGCACAACTCGTCCGTAATTTCCTTCGTTGAGAATTATTCTGCCAGAATTACTTACTACTCCCACTTTGGGGCTTCTCAGTATTCGGTTATGAATCAAAATGTATTGGTTATGAAATATACTGTCTTAGTTGTAAGATATATGGTTGTTGTTAAATATGTGATCAATAATGCTTGGGAAAACTAATTAGTACTGTCACATCATTTGTTGTGTCTTGTTTTTTTGTTTTTTTGTTTTTTTTCCCTCTTCCACCTCATTAGTGGTGGGTTAGAGATGCTAAATTTGTGGTATGTAGCATTGTTGATATGTGATATTAATTGTAGAGAAATTTTTGTATGTTAATAGGGTACCACGAGACACTACCTTCTATTATTATTACAAATGTATATGTCCACTATTATTCTCTAAACACTCAACATAAATGTAATGGACCATGCTGTCAAAGCCAATCACAATCATCAATAAAGTCTTTGCTAATAAATAAATAAATAAATATAAATACAGCCTTTGATGCCATTTTTTTTTTTTTTTTTTGAAGGTAATGCAGATTGTTTGACTATAGAATTTTTGGAACTCTGGACAAGTAACGCAAAGGCAAAAGGCACGAGTAGAGGCAAAATAGCTCATGCTCAGAATGTCATTGAAATTTGGCTGATTCAATGTTTAGACCTTTGATTTCGCGATTTTATTCTTTTCGGATTTTGTTTTAGCTAATATATGTAATTTTCATTATAGTTTTTAAATTTGAGCCTAACTCAAATCATCTCATTTTTGGTAATTTTAATGGTATAAGCCTAAGGACAATTCACTTTTGATATAACGAGTTTTGTTACCTGTTCTTTTGCATGGGTTGCATTCAAATTTTTTTTTTTATTATTATAAAAGTGTAATATAAATAACTTCAAATAATAATAATTAAAAATTGAGAAATTGTGAAAGTATGGTAAAATAATACAGTAAGAGCATGTTTGATTGGGTGGATTAGAATATGGGATTAGGATTATTAATCCGTGGGCCCAATTATCCTATGTTTGTTTTAACATTTTGGTTTAGGATTATTAATCCAATGGATAATTAAATAAATTTGTAGGATTATTAGTAATGGGGTAGGATGAGATTATTAATCCAATGAATATTAATCCTATTGGATTGTGAATACCACACTAATTTAATAGGATTATTAATACTTCACTATTAATCTTGTGAATCAAACATGACCTAAAATTATAAAAGTTCTTTCAAGTCTTTTAAATAAGTAGAAAAAATGACTTATCAAAATTGTGAGAAAATAAAACCTATGAAAAATAATTTATATTACAATTTATATTCTCAATTAAAAAGGAAAAAAAAATTGATGAAAAATTGTACAAAACTTAGACAAATAATTTAAAATATCCAATATCTATTAACATATCAAAATAAAAATTAAAAAATTGCAAATCATTTTAAATAGACATCAATCATAAGTTTGCAAATCATAAGTTTTCTTTTCTTTTCTTTTTAATTCATATTCAAATTGAAAATAGTGTCCCCATTTTTTTTTTTCTTCTCTTGAAGTTAATTTATTTATTGAAAAAATTTAAGATACAACATAACACATGCAAAAAGACCCAAAAATACACTACAAGTTTTTATAAAGTATTAAATTTTGATTTTATGTGTATATATGATACATGAAGAGATTTATTATTGAACAAACTTAAAAGAAAACCAAAATATAATAAAAATAAAACAAAATAAATAATAGGATACATGGCAAGCTTTGAGTATGCCACATGCCATAATTGTAGAACATTTCAATTAAAGGCACTACTTTACTCATATTATATATGAGAGTAATGTGAGAAATCATGAAAAAAAATCACGAAATTCATCATAAATTTTTTTTATTATTTGATTAGTGTGTAGTGTTTTATTATATGTGTAATTCAAAAATGAATAATCTTTCATGATCATTTTTATCACATTTTTTCATGATTCCTCTCATTACATTCTGCTGTATTCACGTTCTACATGCGTACAGTGACTTATTGAGAGCTTGAAGAGCTACTTGTATGTGTTGGATATCCATTAAGGTCCATATACTAATTGTGATTTTGTGGTTTTTTCTAGAAAAAAACGGCCCAAACCATACTCTGAGCTTATTGGGCCTACTCTATTAGTACCGTAGAAATAGGTCCAAAAAAACGGAGAATTACAATTTTAGTAGGATTTTTAAAAAAATTTATAAATACATAAAAAAATTAAAATTTTAATTATCAATATTTATAAATTTTCCACTTATAATTTTTTTTCCTAACTGACAATGAATTGCAATCCCCCCCCCCAAAAAAAAAGAAAAGAAAGAAAAAGAAAAAAAAGAAAAAGAAAAAAAAGCTATAGAGATACTACTACAATTACTTAAATATTACACAAAAAAAAAAAAAAAAAAAAACGTCATACTTTTATTAGAAATGTGATTAAAAAATTAGAATGATATTTTAATCACAATCAATATAATTAAGTGAGATAATATTTATTTTTAATTTCATCTTTTCAATAAGTGTGAATTATATTTTTATTTAACCACAATTTTTAAATAAATGTGATTGTATATATATATTTTTAATTTATTTTGATAAAATAAAATTCCCAAACTTACAAATTTGTGCCATTATTTATCTTCTCTATTAGTCTGTCTCTTCTCTCACACAGAATCACCACCACCGCTCATCTCAATCTCGCACTGGACCACATAGTGTCCGTCAATCTTCCACCGTCGCTCATCGTCGCACATCATCACATGGCCGCCGCCGCCGCCGCTAACCATTAGCTCGACGACCACCACCACCATTGATATCACCATCGCAAACCAGCAACCATTCTCTTCTTATCTCACAACACGATCCACCATTGGAGTCTCTGTGTGTGTGTGTGTGTGTGTATGTGTGTATCTTTGCATCTATATCTCTCTTGCCCCAATTTCGGCCTCTAGGTTTTTTTTTGTTCCTTTCGCATATATTCACGCAAACCCATCCCAAATTGACCCACCCACCGCCATTGACGAACACTACAAGAAAAATCACCTTTGGCGACTAAATTTTTAGTCGCCAAAGGTCCATTTTTAGTCGCTAAAAGTTGAGTTTTTGGTTTCCCCGACAAAAATTTTTAGTCGTTGCCTTTGTCGTCAATAAATGGTCGCGGGAGGTATTGGCGACTAAAACCTATTTTAGTCGGCAAAAAGGAGGTCTTTAGCGACCAATAATTTAGTCGCCAATAGTGTTTTACACTTTTGAAAATCATACGTTTACCGACTAATAATTTAGTCGCCAATACTCAATCAACGCCGACTAAACCGTTTAGTCGCCAAATAAAGACTTTTGGCGACTAAATTTTTAGTCGCCGAGGTGTTTCCGTCGAAAAAAAAAAATCCCATTTTCTGCTGTTTCTGAGTTTCGAACCGCAGCCGTCCAACATTCCAAACCTTTAACAACACACTCCCTCCACTATGCCACTACACATCACATGAATATATATGAAATATATATTATTTATATAGTATATTGTCCGATATTAATACAAAACAATATTTATAAATATAATTATTTATATTCCATATAATTTATGTAAAAAATAAATGATTTATTAAAAAAAAATTTAGGCCACTTTTGGCGACTAAAATAAATTTTTAGTTGCCAATGCTATAATTATCGGCTACTAATTTTTTTTGTCGCTAAAAAATTAAGTTCCGTTTAAAAATAAAGCAGTTTTGGCGACTAAATCTGTTTTTTAGTCGCCAAAAATGTCACCTTTTGGCTACTAAAACCTGTTTTAGTCGGCAATTGTCAGTTTTTAGCTACTAATTTTTTTTTTGTAGCCAAAAACCTGCACATTCAGCGACTAACCTATTTTTTAGTCGCCAAACCATCACTTTGGCTACTAAATTATTTTAGTTGCCAAAACTGTGACTTTTGGCTACTAACAATCTTTTGTCGCTAAAACCCCTATATTCGGTGACTAAACTACCTTTTAGCCGCTAAAACCCTTATATTTGGCGACTAAACTCTTTCAGTCGGCAAAAGTTATCAATTTTGGCGACTAATTCAATTTTAGTCGCTAATTGGACTACTTTCACTTTCAGCGACGAAAACTGCAATTTTAGTCGCAAAAATGATTTTTGTTGTAGTGGAATGATTGGAATTTTGAATTTTTTTTTGATGATATGATGATTTTGATTCATGGATTCAAAATATCAAATGGGATTTATTAATCCTGTATTTTGGTTGTGTTTTTTTATAATGCTTCACACATGTTTGCATAAATTCCCCACTCAAACTACATATTATTTTTCTACTTCTTTAGTTTTATTTTATTTATTTATGTTTTGGCTTGTGTTTTGTTTCCCACTCATATTTTCCTATCTATATTGAGTTTTAGGCGAAATTCAGTTTTTTAGCAGATTGGAATTTGACATTGAAATGGTTTTTCTTTACATTTAAGCTAAATTTTTGATATCTCACTTTCAAACCTTTTGCATTTTCTGCTTCAGCATCTAATTGTGGATATCTCTTATCTTCTTGCTAGTGATTATTCGTTGTCCATAGTGCAAATTTCAAATTTATAATTATTTTAAATTAAGAAAATACCATTAACTTACCATTGAATGATGTAATTAGTAAGTCTCTCCATTATAAATATAAAATGGAAAGGAGACTTCAGTTGGCCTTTTGCATTGGGGGTCATCTCTTCCTAATATGCCATTTAAGAAGAAACAAAGAAACAAAAAGGAAAAGATTAACATGTGCACTCTAAAAAGAATATATATTGTACGAGCACGACATAATTCTTCTCGTATGATCCTGTTGATCAAGTTTGCACTCCTCCAAACATCGTCGCTTTACTTCCTGAAAACACAAACGTGAGCTAGCCGGTGGGTGTATACTGGAAATCCCTCCGATGCCTAAGTCAGCAATTAGACAATAGACAATACGCTCTGTGTATTCTAGAGTGAGAATTGAGATACTTGTACATAGGTCTGTCATGAGCTTTTATAGACTCTACCTGGCACAATCCTAGGTAGGATTTCAACTCTCCTTATAAGAGTCTTCTTAGGAATCACACACATATCCCCTCACTCACTCCAACCAAGTAGATGGTTTACACAATCCTAGAGAACTCTACTCTCCTTAGCAGAGTCCTCCTAGGAGTCTCATGCCCAAGGGTGATGTTTATCCTTACAACACCCTCATCACTGCAAGCCAAGTGAGATGGCCACACTCTGTTCGGCTACTGATGCCCAACCGAGATAACCTGCTTTAAACCGCACCGTGTTTTACCGAGCTGCGCATACCTCAGCCTTCTAGAAATAAAATGCCACGGTTCTGCCGTGGACTCCAAGTTATGTAGTTTAAGGTCCAACAATCACCTCTGACCGGTCTGCATAATCATGATTTACTTTGAATCCTCTCACCGGGCTATCTCTAGCTCGGCTTCCTATATGTGGCAGACATAACACTTCGGCTCGCCGAATGACTGTAACTAGAGCTCACCGACCGGCCTGTCAGCCATTGTTCCCACACCGAGCTATCTTACTTGGCCCACAATGCGACCCAATATTCAGAAACAATGTTTCCTAGCTCGGCCCAATTTGGCTATACAAATTACCCTCTCAATTGCCCTTAATTCCATCTGCGAAGCATGATTGGGATTATCCAGTTTTGTCCGAGCTATCAAAGTTGATGTCAACCAAATGCCCAAATCATCCAGTTTAACTGAGTGAAAATACTCATACTAACTGAGCTCCAATTTCGCTCGATTTCAAAAAATTATGCCCGTTGTACATCCCGTCTTTCAACCGTGCTAAAATGTTTCAAACCAACCAAGCCAAAAATGCCTTATCCAACCGAGCTAAGAACGCCGACTCCGCCGATCTAAAAAAGTTGTTCAGTTTCACAACTCGTTCGACCTCGATAAGTCTTGTCAGTTGCTTAACATATCATTCTACTAATCTGACATGTCTAATACGACGTCATTCCCAGAATACGTAGCGTGCCCCCATTATCCTCATTCTTTTGTTACAACCGTCATGTACCTCCAAAAAATTTGAACAGCCCGGCCTTTTTGCCTTTAACATTTATGTCTTTCGAGTTCGCAATCGTATGGCAAGTCATTCTTTCCATGTCTTGCCAAGCAGACTAACTTGGTTTACACTAACCCTGCCAACCTGCTTTGGCCGAGATAACCATCTTGGTCCAAGAATTCAAAAATTTGTTGGTCAAACCTGCCAACCTACTTTGGCTAAGGTATGCATCACGGTTGAAGTATCCAAAAAATTTTGTTGGTCAAACCTGTCAACCTTCTTGAGCCGTGATCCTTATCTCGGCTGAAGAATGAAAACATTATTGGTCAAACCTGCTAACCTTCTTCAGCCTTGATCCTTATCTCGACTGAAGAACATGATATGTTTGGCCCAACTGTAGACACCCCATTTTTGACCGACCTTAAGACTCAGACGTCACCGATTGAGCGCTCGGTGATGTTGCATACTGTGCTCATTCAGAAGTCTCAGAGTCGCGGCCGTGCGCCCCGCCTCCGAACTTCCGAATCCTCTTCTGTGCCTTGTCTCGGTTTGCGAACCAGACTCGGTTTTCTCTGTTTTCTTTCCTGAGGGAAGGGAGTGGTCCTGTAGACTATCTCCCGGTGGCCGTGAGCTACTTTTCGTGGCCGTAGGTCATTTTGCCCATTTCGGAGCCCGGTTCCCGGTTTTCGGGGCCGTCAGGCCGTGTGCCTCGGCTCGGGACCGCCCAACCATCTCCGATTTCTCCGGTTCTTGGCTAGTATCTCTGTTTTATCATTTTGAGGAACACTGGGGCCCCCGATGCCCACTTCGTGGCCGTATGCCACTTCGGTGCCTACAGCCGGTTTTCGGGACCCCGAACTGCGTGATTTGGGCCCCGAGCATTCATTTCGCATCAGGTTTCTCCGGTTCTTGGCATGTACCTCTGTTTCATCATAACAGAGCACACTGGGGCCCCCGATGCCCACTTCGTGGCCGTATGCTACTTTCGGTGCTCATAGCCGGTTTTCGGGACCCCGAACCGGCGGTTTTGGGCCCCGAGCATTCATTTTGTATCGGTTTTCTCTGATTTTTGGCAGGAACCTCTGTTTTGTCATTCCGAGGGACACTGGAGTTGCAGATACCCTTCGCTGCCGAACACCACTTCCGGCACCCGCAGCCCATTTTCGGGATCCCGAATGGCTCGGTTTTGGCCCCGAGCGTTCATTTCTCATTAGTTTTTGTTCAATTTTGGCAGGTACCTCTGTTTCAATTGGGAAGATCACTGGAGGGTAGGAGGCCAGCAATTATCCCAGATAACCAGTTTCGCTCCTCCGGCGCCCGTTTTGCTCACTTCCGGGCCAATGTTGAACACCCTAGGCCCATTTTCTTCCAACCAAAGCTACATATCTGTGATCAGGGGACATGGGAGGACCCTAAAAATACTGGTCAGCCAGAAATTCCAGGTTTCATTTTTGAGCCCTCCTTCAGCTCTATGTTGTGGCTCCTGCTTCAGTGTTGCCAATTTACACCTTGGATCCTTGTTCTACACATCTTGGAGGACACAAAAAGTGGTGGTCGGCCAGCAATTGTTGATTTCATTTTTGAGCCTCTCCTTCAAGCTCTATGTTGTGACTCCTTCAGAGTTGCCAGATTCCGACCTGGGGCCTTATTCTACACACTGGGAGGACACTACATGGTGGTCGGCCAGAAATTTTGAGTTCATTTTTGGGGTGGCCGGCCGGCCAGGGGGAGTGGCTGGCCGACCAGGGGGGTGGCCGGCCGGCCACCTTGCAGAAAACCACCTGGCCGGCCAGCTTCTTGCTTTCCAGCTCAGCACAGCTGTCCGGATATTTTTGCAAATATCTCCCCCATCCGGGGGATATTTTGGGAGGGAAAGCTTGGATGCTTTGCCCTCCCCTTTTACACCTTGTTTTGCCTATTTAAAGGAACCAAGGCTCCTTTGCCTAGGTTACAAAAATTTCCTCAAGAACTCCTCTCCCAAATCCTTGATCTCCATAGCCTAAACCTAAAAAACTTCCAAGTTCCTAACTCTCCTCTTCATCAACCCTTAGCTCCACCATCAACACTACCATTCCAGCAGCTAGGAAGTGAATTTCAGAGGTTGAGAAGCTACAAATCAAAGCCAAGAAGCAAAGAAAGACAAGTCTTCAAGGGTAAGTCTTCAAAACCAACTTTTAGGGCTTTTTCTTGATCCTTTTTTATACTCTAATTGGTTGGGAATTGGGGCTCCGACCCCTACTGCTTTTGTGCTCATTTTGAGCCCCTCTACAACATTGTAGAAGGGCTCAACTTCATTTGGTATTTGTATATACTAGTTCCTTCAATATCCATCAAGTTTGTCACATTTTTGCATGCTAAAATTGACCTATTTGTGTTGTTTTTTAGGGGTCCGAACCCTACTGCTTTCTTGCTTATTTTGAGCCCCTCTACAACATTGTAGAGGAGCTCAACTTCATTTGGCCATTATATCTACTAGTTCCTTCAATTTCATCAAGTATGCCATATTTTGTATCCAATTTTTGACCTATTTGTGTTTGTTTTTGGGACTTCGACCCCTACTGGTTTTAGTGTCTTTTTTTGACCCCCTTTACATGTTTCATGAAGAAGGTTTTGTCATTTGGTGTGTGCTTTGCATGTCTCTTGTTATAGCCTTTTTTGAGCTCCATTTTGCATGGAATTTTAGCATGATTTTATTCTGATTTTGGGTTGCCATAAACTGAATATATGCTTATTTTTGGGCCCTCTTCATGTTGTAGAAGAAAGTTTTCCATTTGATTTTCTATATACTACTTGCTTTAAATCTCTCTTTTACCGTATCTTGCGAGCTATTGTTGCCATATCTATGCTTGCATTTTGGCCATGTTTATTACTGAAAAAATGCCATATTTGGGACTGCCTTGCTACTGTTATTGCTGCCATGATCATATTTTGCATGTTTAGCATGGCCGTAGGCCATTTCGGGCTTAATCACATTTCGGGATGATTGCATGCGGTTGTCATTTCGTATCATTCGGGGCTGTTTTACATCATTTGTGAGTGCTGAAATTGATTTGCATGCTTGCATATCATTTCCCATGTCATTCCATGCCTTATTGCATTGCCTCGGTTTGCGCGCCCGTGGGCGCGCACTTCGAGGCGCTCCGTTTTCGTCACCGGCATCTGATGTGAGTGTGGCTGAGGCCCTCTCATGTTAGTGTAAGCCCAATCTACATTTTTCATGCTGTATGTCATCGCCTCGGTGTGCGTGCCTGTGGGCACACATTTCGAGGCACTTCGATTTTATCCGATTTCCACATTTATCATCGCCTCGGTGTGCGTGCCTGTGGGCACACATTTCGAGGCACTTCGGTTTTATCCGATTTTCTCATTTTGTCATCGCCTCGGTGTGCGTGCCCGTGTGCACACATTTCGAGGCACTTCGGTTTTATCGATTTCCACATTTTATCATCGCCGGTGTGCGTGCCTGTGGCACACATTTCGAGGCACTTCGGTTTTATCCGATTTTCTCATTTTGTCATCGCCTCGGTGTGCGTGCCTGTGGGCACACATTTCGAGGCACTTCGGTTTTATCCGATTTTCTCATTTTATCATCGCCTCGGTGTGCGTGCCTGTGGGCACACATTTCGAGGCATTTCGGTTTTATCCGATTTCCACTTCATATCATCGCTTCGGTGTGCGTGCCTGTGGGCACACATTTCGAGGCACTTCGGTTTTATCCGATTCCTCACGTCATCGCTTCGGTGTGCGTGCCTGTGGGCACGTATTCCGAGGCATTTCGGTTTTATCCGATTTTCACTTTATTGCATCGCCTCGGTTTGCGTGCCCGTGGGCACGTATTTCGAGGCCCTCTGTTTTATCCGATTGGCATTGCGTATGCCTCCGCCTCGGTTTGCGTGCCCGTGTGCACGCATTTCGAGACATTCTGTTTTATTCGATTGGCATTGCGTATGCCTCCGCCTCGATTTGCGTGCCCGTGTGCACGCATTTCGAGGCACTCTGTTTTATCCGCTTGGCATTGCGTATGCCTCTGCCTCGGTTTGCGTGCCCGTGGGCACGTATTTTGAGGCCCTCTGTTTTATCCGATTTGCATTTCATCATCGTCTCAGTTTGCGTGCCCGTGAGCACGCACTTCGAGGCACCTCGTTTTTATCATTCCGGCATCCCGTATGAGTGTGGCTGAGGCCTTCTCATGTTGGTGTAAGCCCATCATTGCATTTCGTGCCTTTATGTCATCACCTCGGTTCGCGTGCCAGTGGGCACGCATTTCGAGGCATCTCATTCTCATAGCATCGTGCATGCTAGGTTGTATGTTAGTTGCATTTCATGCATATCATACATATTGCACGGGAAACGAGGCACGTTTCGTACTCCGAGTAACGGAACGGGTCTCAATTCCCAAGTCACCGACACTCCGGATTATCCATGATGGAGTTAAGTGTTGTTGTAGCATTCATCTGCATTCATCCTATATTGAGTTGTGCAATCCGATCCCTCGGCCATCATGCATCGATATGCGTGATTGGTGGCACGAGGATCGAGGCATGCATATATTTGTGAAATACATTGCTATGCCCTTTCCTGCTCTCTGTTGCAGCAAAATCCAAACTCAACCACTTTTCGGAGTCCGGCGCGCATTTCGAGAAATATTGCAAACAGAGGCTAAATCGGGCATCTCAGTGGATTTCTGCGCAACACAGTCCAGCATACATTACATCAGAAGCAAGGCAGCTCCCTGGCCTGCGCGCCAGTTTACTGTTTTTCTTAGTTAATTGTTAATTAATTAAGAATCTGTCATATTTGGACTGTAATATTCTTTTATTCGGACTGTATATTTATTCGGACCCTCTGCGCGAGGGCACAAATGTAATAAGGGTGTGTGAGTGTGATGTATGTCTTCCAACCCCACGTCTTTCTCCCTTTTATTTATCCGCTTATGATGGTTAGATATAGGGCATATTTAAATTAGCATACAGTATGATAGCATGTTACATCATTCATCTGTTTTGCACGCACCGGGCTCGGCGCATCATACAAACTGCATTTGTATTTCAATTCCAAATCGAATACATGTTAGTTGTAGCATTCCATATACCATGTTTAGAATAGCCGAGCCTGCTATAAATTGCATTATTGCATGTGTTGCATTAGGCATTCTGTATACTTAGGATCCATGCATGATTTCTAATCGGTTCCTGTTTTGGCTTGGAGTACTAGGTGAGCTTTATGCTTTAGCATCCTTGCATGCGTGTGAGTGTTGCCATGATAGCATGCTTACCATGAGGCTATGTGCTTATGTGATATATCTGCCTTGAATGCCTGTGGGTGGAGGTTGAGTTATCTGAATTGGGACAATTCATCAAATGTTTGTTTTAAGCCCACTAGATAGTGGCAACATCATGTTTTCTAAGCCCACCCGAGGGTGGCAAATCCGCATTTTAGCCTACCTGCGGGTAGCACCATCACACAATTTTCAAACAAACAAACATGAAATGTTTTGTTCCAATTCAGACGGCTCAGTCTATACTTGTTTGCTGCGAGCATCACATAGTAACCTAGGCTAATAACCGGAATAAGAACTCACAATGTTTTCAAAATATGATATCATGGTTAGTAGAGGCCGGTCTTTGACCGGGCGAGCGGGGGTGCTCACGATGTGACCTTCCCCAATCGTACCCAAGTTCCCGAGCCAACTTTGGTGATGACGGACACGTGGCCTTCGGCACCGAGTCAGGGTTTCCTAAATTTCCATTTTAAAAAATATTTAGGTGGCGACTCTGTTATCTGGCAAAGCAGTCCATGTTTGGCACTTCTTTCAAAAATCTGTTTTTCTCAAAACGATTTGCCGGATTTGGACTCTTTGGTTCGAGATTTAGAACCGCAACAAAAATCGAGTCCGAACTGTAGCGAGGTCCCCCGCGGGCGTTGTTACACCAACCTGCCAAACTTTCGTCAGCCTAGATCCTTATCTCGGCTGATGGACTAGATGTTGGTCAAACCTGCTAACCTTCTTCAGCCTTGATCCTTATCTCAGCTGAAGAGCAGGATATGTTTGGCCCAACCTGCCAAACCTCCTTTAGCCTAGATCCTTATCTCGGCTGATGGACTAGATGTTGGTCAAACCTGCCAACCTTTTAAAGCCTAGATCCTTATCTCGGCTAAAGAATGAAAAAAGTGTTGGTCAAACTTGCCAACCTTTTTTATTGCCCCCCAGTCGGGCAAAGACTTGTTAGAAAGAGTTGGTTAAACCTGCCAACCCACTTTGCCCCTAGTTGGGCAAAGATTTTTTACTTAGTTGGTCCTTCTTGTCGACTATGCTAACTTTTGTTGAAGGTGTTCTGTCTGATATCGTTGTTTGTATCGGACTCTACCTTGGTGCGCATCCCATCTTCCTCTACCAAGATGTGTTGGTGCACTCTCTCCATCAGGGCTTCCATAGTAAGAGGCGGCGTCATTGTCATTGAATCCCTCAACTTATGACCCACTAGCAAACCCCACTTGTACTGTGCAATAGCTAGGTTTGCGGGGCAATTTTCCAATCTGATCAAAAGTCTCCCAATATCAGTTGTTGTAAGATTTTAGTGTTTCTCTCTCGCCCATGTCGATGGAGAGCAGTTGGTTTATCTCCACTGGTGTCTTGGTGTTTGTTTTAAACCTGGTAATAAACGCCTTCGCTAGTTGTGCCCATGAGCTATGCTACCTTCTAGCAACCTTTCAAACCACGTTAAACCCAGGTTGCCAAGGCTAGAAGGAAACAGGATACACATTAGAGCCTCGTTTCGCCGATATACGGCCATAACCTGACAAAAGTGGCTCAAATGTATGTAAGGGTCTGACTTCCCCTCATAAGTACTGAATTTGGGCTGGTGGAAGCCTGAGGGTAATTGTGCATCCTCTATTGCCAGAACGAATGGCGAGCTCTGTAATCTTGCTAATACTTTATCCATTGGTTCGTAAGCAAGGCGCGACATTGGCATCCCTACCTCAACACTCCCATGTGTCCTAGGGGCCAATCGCTGTAGCGCTGAAACCCTGCGAGGGTCGCGAGCCTTGGTGTCTTCCTTCCATCGGGCCCTCTCCTCCAGCACTGTTCGTAAGTCCGCTGATCTAGCCAACTCCGTATGCCTAGATGTCGTTCGGTGCGTGTGCGAGGGGTAATAGCTGCTTCCCTCTATATTTGACCTTTCAGTCCTCGTTCTCCCAGACCTGGAGTGACGAGTCCTGGAAGTCGTTGATTGAGTATTGCCTGTTCTAAGGCTCCTGCTTTCTGCTTCTGATGGTGTGGTATGTCTGTCACGATCTTCCGAGTAGTGAGGGGGCGTGTTGCCTTTGTGCCCCTCTCCAGTCACTACCCCTTTTCCTTTTATCTGGCGCTTTATTGTCTCCATATCTGCCGTCATCCTCCTTATTAACTCGTCTTGCTCCCTCACGCGATTCTCTAGAACTTGGGGATCAAGCCTTCGCCTCTGCCTTTCAGTACTTTGAGAGCGACGGGGGCTAGTGCCCCGTCTTTCCCTTGTGTCTCTCCGGGAGTTCCGTTGTTGGGATTCTAAATCCGCCATGAGTGGGATAGAAGGTAAACCTTTGCGCGTCTCGCCCTCCTCCGGGGTTTGCCTATCAATGACAGAGTGTGATAAGTCTTCATTGTACGCCATTGAAAGAGAACTTAATCAAGAGGTTCGTTCTTTGTGATTGCAATTCCCACAGACGGCGCCAATTGTACGAGCACGAAATAATTATTCTCGTATGATCCTGTTGATCAAGTTTGTGCTCCTCCAAACGTCGTCGCTTTACTTCCTGAAAACACAAACGTGAGCTAGCCGACGGGTGTGTGCCGGAAACCCCTTCGATGCCTAAGTCAGCAACTAGACAATAGACAATAAACTCTGTGCATTCTAGAGTAAGAATTGGGATACCTGTACATAGGTCTGTCATGAGCTTTTATAGACTTTGCCTGGCACAATCCTAGTAGGATTCCAACTTTCCTTATAATAGTCCTCTTAAAAATCACACACCTTACTCACTACCAACCAAGTGAGATGGTTTACACAATCCTAGTAGGACTCTACTCTCCTTAGTAGAGTCCTCCTAGGAGTCTCATGCCCAAGGTGATGTTTATCCTTACAACACTCTCATCATTGCAAGCCAAGTGAGATGGCCACACTCTGTTCGGCTGCTGATGCCCAACCGAGATAACCTGCTCTGAACTGCACCGTGTTTTACCGAGATGCGCATAGCTCAGCCTTCTAGAAATAAAATGCCACGGTTCTGCCATGGACTCCAAGTTATGTAGTTTAAGGTCCAGCAATCACCTTCGACCGGTCTGCATAATCACGATTTACTTTGAATCCTCTCACCGGGCTATCTCTAGCTCGGCTTCCTATTTGTGGCCGACATAACACTTCGGCTCGCCAAACGACCGTAACTAGAGCTCATCGACCGGCCTGTCAACCATTGTTCCCACACCGAGCTATCTTACTTGGCCCATAACGCGACCCAATATTCAGAAACAATGTTTCCTAGCTCGGCCCAATTTGGCTATACAAATTACCCTCTCATATATATATAGTATGCACTTTATATAAAAGGTATAATATAATCCAATTTGTTCTGGAAAACAATGGTCGAAGATAACCTTGCTCGCTGCTGCATAGCCTAAGTCATGTAAGTTTTGAGTCTGTGCAAAATGACTGATTCTTGGGCTAGTGCATGTGTCTTATGTAATAAGGCATATACTTTGTGAGGTCATATTTTATTATTTCTAACTTTTGATTCTACAAGAAGCTTGAGTTGATGAATTTGAAACTATTGCAATATAAGAATGGTAACCATCTAAATGGAGAATACAGAAAGTTATATTATTTCCAAGGATGTGAAGCAGCAGATGCAGCACTCCTATATTCTAAAACATGGGATCATCATTATTGATGTTTCTACTGATCAATATTTTAGTTTTTGTATGTATGTTGAAGGCTAATAGGGATTAGAATGATGTGTGAAGAACCCCATGTAGTGGTTACAGGCTATGTGGTGTGGTGTGGGCGTGTCAACAAATTTACAAAATGCCCATGTTTGCTTGGTGCTGTCTTAGATATCAGGAAGACATGATAGTAAATCTGTAGAAAATTTTGTGAAAGAGGTAGATTGTAGTTGGTCAGTTATCGTACTTGGTCAGTTTCTCTGCTAAAAATGTTTAGGTTCTATTTTTAATTGTAGTATCTTTTTTCAATTATGGAAGTAAAGACATGTTAAACATGATTTGGGCCATCCAATTAGTTGAGCTAGGAGATTATTTTAATTTCCAATATGCTATGTTGGTTGATGGCTAGCATTTCAAAATTTTATGATTTTTTGTTGTATTCAACCAGTCCAAAGAGGAGTCGGTTTGGTTTTTAGTCCACATCTTATCTGATTAGATGTTTTTTCATATGCTGTAAAACTCTTTTTTGTGCACCTGGGTGTGTGGTTCTATTTTCCCCTCCAGTTTGGTATTCTTACATACACCCAAGAAATAGGAGCTTTTTTGGTGATGACATAGAAATGCTCCTGCTTAATCATCCAACTTTCTGTTTGATGTTGGGTGATGATCTTTCTGTGCTTCCAAGTTTTTGGTATATTTTCTATTTTTTCAAAAAGACATCATAATTATCACTTATTAATAACTTTTTTCCGTGTACAAGGGGCATGAATCTTGTATGTAGTTTTACCAGAGTCAATTGATTTTGAAGTTCGTTTTTCTTTTTTACCTTTTGTTGATCCACTTTAAGCACCTTTTGTTTCATATAATAAATTAGTATTTTCCAAGTTTTGTGCCCTTCAAGTTTTTGACTAACTAGTTTGATGTATTATTTATTATAATGCTTTTGACATGTGATTATAAAACTAAATGAAGAGGCTCTTGAGGCTGATGGTATATGGATATGGAAATTTGTCTTTTTAACCTTGGAATAGTTGACACAATGTTCGCAGCATTATTCAGGTGATTTTCTTGTTATTTGTTTTGGGAAATGTAGAGGCACCTTTTATTATTGTGGCTTGTATTAGTTACTTAATTTACAGCTACTTTATTTTGAACAAGATGCCAATGGCGGATATGCTTTAGCTTTACAGGTATTTTACATGTTTTTATGTTTTCCCTTTCTCTTTCTACTCTCTGATTGGATTGTCATTCATAAAAAAAAAAAAGTATGATTTAGGAAAATTGCTTAACGTAGTGACCTATAAAGTGGAGGTGAGCTTACTTTGGGGTGTTGACAAGTTAGGTTTTAACGGACTTGGGTACGGGTGTTGGGTGCGGGTGTGTATTTAGGGGTCGGGCACTTCAAAATTAAAAATTAAGTATACGTGAATATGGATTCAAATTTGGATACGGGTACGGGGATATGTTAAATAGTTTTTTTTATAAATATATTTATTTTATGAAGATGAGTTTAAAAAAAATAAGGAATAAATAACAGATTTTGTTAAATAAAACAAATAAAATATAAATAACAAATAAAAAAAATTATAAAAATTATTTTAGATATAAAATAAATTATATTA
This sequence comes from Camellia japonica, assembly GCA_030407325.1. NCBI lineage: Eukaryota > Viridiplantae > Streptophyta > Magnoliopsida > Ericales > Theaceae > Camellia > Camellia japonica. Next base: position 7,433,958 of record JAPPVO010000016.1, read on the forward strand.
TATATGATAAAATAAGTTATTTTTATTTTAATAAAGATGTTGGCCAAATACTAAACATTAAAAAACTAAAGGGGAACTTACCAATAAGTCTCATATACAAAGTTCAAGACCCATCTAATCCTTAAACAAAACACTTACACCAATTAGTCCTATATATTTTTAATTGTTACTAAAAAATCTTTTTTTTAAAAAAAAAAAAAAATTTTACGGACACTGTTATATCCTACTACCGTCGGACTTTCATTAAACGGTCACTGGAAACTCGTTAGAATGTTCAACATCACTGAAAAGTCGCCGGAGTATCGCTGGGAAGCCGTCGGAGTATCGCCAGACGTTCACCAGAGTGTTAAGAATGTTAATGGAAGTTGCTGGAATGTTCAGAACGTTTACTGGACGTTAAGAACATCATTGGAGACTCACCAGAATGTCTAGAATATTACCGGAAAAAAAAGAATAAATAGAGAAATTAGAGCGAAAAAACATAGCAAAATGTGCTAAAATATTGTAAACTAAAAGAAAAAAAAAATAGAACGACAAAAAAAGCAACAATGGGAAAAACATATGCTATTTTTCAATTTTTGTAAGGTTTAAGCAAATAATCTCCAATATTGATCAAACTAAAAAGTAAGTTTTGAAACTGTAAAATGTTACAGTTTCAAAGTAAAAATCTATTAAGCATGTATCCTTATTAATCAAACTGAAAAACATATTATGAAACTGTAAAATTTTACAGTTTTATACCATGATTCATTCCAACACCAAAAAAATTTGAAACTACAAAATTTTACAGTTTTAAATCATGATTCATTCCAGCACCAAAAAAATTTGAAACTGCAAAATTTTACAATTTTCTACCATGATTCATTCCAACACCAAAAAAATTTGAAACTACAAAATTTTACAGTTTTAAACCATGATTCATTCCAGCACCAAAAAAATTTGAAACTGCAAAATTTTACAGTTTTCACTGCCTGTAACTAAAACTCGAAAACAACTTGTTCAGAACTTGAAAATTTTCTCCATTAGAACAGAAAAAGAGAAGTGTATAGCAGAGAAAATGTAGAAAAAAAAATAAGAGATTGAAGGAGAAAGACGGATATAGAGAGAGGATTATACTCCAGTAACTATTTTTTGTTTAGATCTAGCCAAATCTGATATAAATCTACATCAGATCTGTTAGACTTATTTATTTTGATGATTTATTTAATTATGTTTTAATTTATTTGGAAGAGAAAAATAGAATCAAAATTTATTTTGATGATTTATTTGAAAGAGAAAAATATAATCCAAATTTATTTTGATGATTTATTTGAATGAGAAAAATAAAATCAACATTTATTTTGATGATTTATTTAATTACGTTTTAATTTATTTGAAAGAGAAAAATAGAATCAAAATTTATTTTATCCCATTATTTCTTACCTAAAACTTTTATCTTAAATGTTGTTAGAATGTATTTAATATTTGATTAAATCAGAGGTTCAAACAGCCCAACACAGCAGCATGCCAAAAAGTTCAAACAGCCCAGCACAACAGTAAGCCAAAAGGTTCAAACAGCCTAACACAGCAGCAGGCCAAAAGGTTCAAGTGGAAGATATTTAAATTAGTAATGATGAAGTGGAAGATATTCAAATTAGTAATGATAGAGTACAACGGCTATAAATTCAAATGAATACAGCGGCTATAAACGGCTATATATTCAAATGAATTACAACGGCTAGAAACGGCTATAAGTTTTATTATATATACCAAAGCCTATAATGTAAACAAGTTACAAAAAATTAGAAAATATTCTTTGATCTATAATCACTCATATCTATTCTCTGAAAAATTCTCTGAGAAGTATTCTTCAATTTTTGTTTACATTCTCTTTCAGAAATTATACACTGAGACGTATAGCTTTAAGCCCATCTTTCCTATGTAAGGTTTACAGAAAAACCAGAGCTTCATTTTATATATCTATCTTTGAGAGATAATTCTTGTAGCTTTCTGTGAAAACAAAAACACATTCCTTTCAACCTTGTAAGAGTGTAGTACACTAAGTGTTCTTGACTTAAAAAGTCAGTGTAAAATTTGTGGAGGATCGCTCCATCTGTAAAAAGGTTGCTAGTACCCTGTGAAGCTAGAGTATAGTGGAAAATCTCAAGTGAAACTTGAGGAGTGGACCTAGGCTGAATTGAAACTGAACCACTATAAATTTGTTTTCCTCTCTCTCCCTTATCTCTCTATTTTATTTTAAATTGCCATAACTATATTTCAAATTTTTACTGTGCTAAAATCATTAACTGACATAGTTGTTAAAACATTTGTTTTAATTATTTTTATTTCATTAATTATATTTATCTATTGTGCTAGTCATAATTTTTATTAGGGTATTATTAATTTTAATTATAAAAACCTAATTCACCCCCCCTCTTAGGTTGTCTTTTGGGTAACAATTAGTATCAGAGCCTAGACTCTTGTTTTAGATTTAACCATCTGAGAGTTTCGATCCATGGCAACCTTAGCTAGCACTAGCACTACTGAAGGACAAGCCACCAATAGGCCACCATTATTTGACGGAAACAACTATAGTCATTGGAATGATAAGATGACCCTATACCTACATGCCACTGATTATGCTATGTGGATTATTTTCACCAAAGATCCAAAAATTCCTACCAAATTAGTAGACAGTATTAGTGTACCTAAAACTGAAGATGAATGTGATGAGAGGGATCACAAATTATTGCAAGCCAATGTTAAAGCCAAACTCACCCTTATTTGTGGATTAGACTCTAAGGAGTATAATAGAATTTCAAGTTGTGATTCGGCAAAAGAAATTTGAGACAAGCTTGAAGTAACTTATGAAGGTACATACCAAGTAAAGGAATCTCGTATTGATATGCTTGTTCATAGTTATGAATTGTTTAAAATGAACTCTGATGAATCTATTTCAAGTATGTTTACTAGATTTACTGAAATTGTAAACTCTTTGAAATCTCTTGGAAAAACTTATACTAACAGTGAGTTGGTAAGAAAAATTCTTATGTGTTTACCAAAGAATTGGGAAGCAAAGGTCACCGCCATTATAGAAGCCAAAGATCTCTCCACACTTGGATTGGATGAGCTTATGGGTTCCCTTATGACTCATGAGATCACCATGAAAGGACATGAGGATGTTGAAAACAAAAAGAAAAGTGGAATTGCATTCAAAGCCTCATCAAATGAAGAAGAACATAAAAACTCCAGTGAGGATGACAGCTATGCCATGTTTAGTAGAAATCCTAAAAAGCACTTCAAGAAAAACAATTATGGAAGAAGAAGACCTTTCAAGAAAGAGTACAACAAAGATAACAAGAAAGAGCCTATTATTTGCTATGAGTGCAAAAATCCTAGACATATGAAGATGGATTGTCCAAAATTGAAGAATCATGGAAAAGACTACAAAAGAAACAAAAAGACCATGGTAGTAGCTTGGGGAGAAAGTGAAGATAAAAGCTCAGGTGATGAAATTGAAAATGAAGTAGCCAACTTATGTCTCATAACTCTTGAAGATGAAGACTCTACTCAAAATGAGGTAACTAATCTTTATGATGAACTTGAAAGTGCATTCCATGAACTATCAAATGAATTTAGAAAAGTTTGTGCCAAAATAATGTGTTGAAGAAATCTGTTGCATCTTTATCTATTAATGTAGAAGAATTAAAGAAAGAAAAAATTATTTTAAAAAATGATTTTGATACTATCTCTAATGAGAAAACTACTTTAAAAAACAATGTTGATGATTTAACAAAAACACTTGAAAATTTTGTAAAAGGTAGAGATAATCTCAACATGCTTCTTGGAAATCAAAGATGTGTTTTTAATAAAGCGGGTATTGGATATGACCCTATTAAGCAACAAAAGAATTTCAATACAATTTTTGAAAAGGCACCTCTTATGACTCACCCTCATATTACTTGTCATTATTGTAGAAAGAAAGACCATTATATATCTTCTTGTCTATTCAAAAATAATATAAGTATGGGAATTAAAAAGATTTGGATTGTTAAGGGATCTAACAAAACTAACCAAGAAGGACCCAAGAAACTATGGGTACTGTAGACACCCCATTTTTGACCGACCTTAAGACTCAGACGTCATCGATTGAGTGCTCGGTGATTGTGCATGTTGTGCTCGTTCTGAGGTTTCAGAGTTTCGACAGAGGTCCTTACTCCTAGACCTCGGGACCCTTTTATTGCTTTGCTTCGGTTTGCAGACCAGGTCTTGCTTTCTCTTCCCGGAGGGAGGGAGAGGTCTTGTAGACCATCTCTCAGTGACCTTAGGCTACTTTTCGTGGTCGCAGGCCACTATTCCCATTTGGAGACTAGTTTCTGGTTTTTGAAGCCGTCGGCCGCGCGCCTCGGTTCGGGACCGATTAACATTCTTCGTTTGGCACGGTTTTTGGCACACACCTTGTTTCCTCTGTCTAGAGGAACACTGCAGCCCGGGAGACTACCCTTGTGGTCGCACGCCACTTTTGGTGCTTAACAGCCTGTTTTCGGGGCACCCGGCCGCTCGTTTTGCCCCCCCGAACCCTCGTTTTGAATCGGTGTTGGTTTATTTTTGGCATGAACCTTGTTTTCATTGTTTGGAAGGTGGTACAACTGTGGGAGACCACCTTTTCTCTTGGAGACGACCTTTCTCCCCGCCAGCCGGTTTTCTTGTCAGGAAGCTGGTCTTCTTGGTCTTTAGGCTACATTTACTGGTCTCCTACCATACCACTAGCTTGCATTCAGTTGGGAGACTACCAAATGGGGCTACCGACCACCTTTTTTTGGGGAGACCACTTGCCCTGGTCGGCCGACCAGGGGAAGTGGTCGGCCGACCATCTTAACTGGTCGGCCTGCTCCCTCCAGTTTTGTCTCTGTGAGTGCTTGCCAGCTGTGCCAGCTGGAAGGCACAAACTGCATCCTCCATACACGTGTATGGAGGATCTTGAGCCTTGGTTTTTAGCTTCTTTGAGAAGCTTTGGCTTGAAACCTCTATAAGAGAGGCTCTCCCTCTCCTTATACAGGGTTCAGATTTTGCTCTAAGGCAAAAATATATCCCTCTCTATATCTCACTATTTTGAGCTCCAAAGTGTGTGATTCTTGGCCCTTTGCACATCACCTCATAGCCTAACACTCTCACCATCAACCTAAGGTTCTTGGAGGCCATTTTCAGAGGTTAAGGAGCTGTGTTTTTGGGTCCAGAAGTTGCTGGTTTTGTTGAGCTTCAAGGGTAACTCATTTTCTCCCCTTTTAAGCTCTATTTTGATCCTCCTCTTAGCCTTATTTGCATGCATATTTAGGATTTGTTGTCAACTGAGAAAATCTTCATTTTTAAGTGTTTTTCATGTTTGTTTAAGGCCATTTTATTGTTGGGGGTCATCTACCCCCCTTGCATGCTCTATTTTGCCTTGTTTTGAGCCATGCCTTAGGGCCTTTGTGTTGACCTTTGCTTGGCCCTTTAGCCACTAAAATCTAGCAGATTTTCAGTGGTTAGTATGTGGTTTTGAGGATCAAAATCAGAGAGGGGTGACCCTCTCTCTTGTTGTCTTGTTTACTAGCATTTTTGGCCTACCAAAGGAGCATATATTTATACCATTTGGAGGCCTGGTTCAGGCATTTTTAGTGACCCTTAGGACCTGCCTAGACTCTGTCTAGGGCTGGTTTGGTCACCTCATGTTTGCCTCTTGCATGTGTAGAATAACCCTCTTTATAGCTTATCAAAGGAGCATGTCATTCTTGCATCATTGGTATGTTCAGTGGGTTTTTGATCATTATTTGGCATGTCATACCTCTGTCTTTTGTTGGTTCAGTGGCCTCTTGAATGCTTCACATGCTTGTAGTGTAAATCATGCTCACTAGCTACATTGTATGTGGTTTTGGCCCTTGATTCTAGCACATTTTGGCCATGCTAAACTAATTTGTTCATATTTTGGGCTACCTCAGCTCTATTTTTAGGCCTCTTGGTCGAATGATGCTTTCCATGCATGGTGTAGTGTAATACCCTTGCCTAGCCTTGAGTCTGAACCCCCTTGCATGCTTAACTTGAGGTGTTTCTATGTTTTGGCATCATTGAGCATGATATTTCAGAGCGTATAAGGTTGCCATTTCTCATGTTTATCACTCTTTAAATGCGTTTGAGAGTTGTGCTTGTATGCCTCATTTATGGACCATTGCATGAGCTTCATTTTTGTACCTTTCAAACCATCATCTTAGTCCATTTTGCTACTGTTTTGGGCCTGCATAGGGACTGTTTGGGGTTGGTTTGGTCATTTGAGCATCGCTTTGCATACCTCTAGTGTAATGTGCTTCACTAGTTTCGGTAGATTGTGGCAGAGTTTGCAGAGTGCCTTAGGCACTAAGTTGACCTTTAGCACGGCTTATCATCCTCAGACTGACGGGCAGTCCGAGCGTACTATTCAGATCCTTGAGGATATGCTTCGAGGTTGTGTCCTTGACTTTAGTGGGACGTGGGAGAGGCACTTGCCCTTGGTGGAGTTTGCCTACAACAACAGTTTCCAGGCTAGTATCGGTATGGCACCGTTTGAGGCCTTGTATGGCCGACCGTGTAGGTGTCTAGTCTGTTGGGCCGAGGTGGGTGATGCACCTTTGTTTGGTCCGGAGTTGGTGAGGGAAACGACGGAGAAGGTTGAGCTTATCCGTAGGAGGCTTGTTACACAGCCCAGAGTCGTCAGAAATCTTATGCCGACCGTAGGAGGAGACCTTTGGTGTTCGAGGTGGGTGATCATGTCTTTCTGAAGATATCACCTAGGCGGGATTGATGAGGTTTGGGAAGAGTGGGAAGTTGTCCCCTCAGTTTATTGGTCCTTTTGAGATCCTTGAGAGGATAGGCGAGGTTGCCTATCGTTTAGCTTTACCACCACAGTTGTCCGGGGTACATGATATGTTTCATATTAGTATGCTTCGGAAGTATGAGCCGGATCCATCCCATGTGCTGGATTGGACCGATTTGGAAGTTGACAAGGATATCTTGTATGAGGAGAGACCGGTTCGGGTCTTGGATAGGCGGGATCAAGTCTTGCGAGGCAAGACCATTCCCTTGGTAAAGGTTTTATGGAAACATCACGAGGTGGAAGAAGCCACTTGGGAACGTGAGGTAGATGTCCGTGAGAAATATCTGGACTTGTTTGTAGATGCTTAACTTTATATCGGTACTATTGAACTTTAAGAGCATTATATATGTCTTAAGTTGTAAAACATTGTATATGTTTTGGTTTATGGAGATATTTTGAAACTTGCCTCGAAATGGAAGTTTATTGTAACATTGTATATGTTAAATGTATTGTAGAAATGGAATATATCATGAAAATTGATCAAGGAAAAGCATGCTAATAATGCATATTGAGTATTTATTGTGAAATGTCTCTTGAATAGAGACGGAATGACCGGTAATGGGTCGAGTTATTGGGTAATAAATTGTAATATTGTTGAAAAAAAAAAAAAAAAAACTTGTTTTGAAAACTTGTACTTAATTTCGGGGACGAAATTTCCTAAGGTGGGGAGGTTGTAGCAATCCCGGTTTCAATCTTTTTTTTTTTTATGTTTTGCCATTTCGACTGGGCCGGTCGGGGGTCGAGGGGGCAGCGCCCCTTCGGGGGGTCGAGGGGGCAGCGCCCCTTGGCGGGTCCAAGGGCAGCGCCCTGGCGGGGTCGAGCTTCCCGGTCAGCTCGCGGGTTCCAAGGGCAGTGCCCTGGCGGGGTTGAGGGGCAGCGCCCCTCAAAACAAAAATTCAAAATGCATTCGAAGTTACTTGACCTATGTTCGCAAAATACTGGGAGAACGTATTTATAAGCATTTGGACGCAAATGTTTCCTCTCTCAGCGATGTGGGACTCAAAGAGTGGACGAAAGTGTTGTGCCAAACGACGTCGTTTGGTGTGTTTGTTGGAAGTCCCACATCGATTACAAGATACATTTTAAGGTGGACAAACTTCTATATAAGTGCAAGTGCAGAGGGTTAGCTTATCAACTTCTATGTTCTTTCTTGGTTTAATGAGCCATTACGAGCCGAGCTCGAGTTATAAATTTTAGTTGTGCCGAGCTGGATTTTAGCCATAGTTCCATTGGGATTTTGGCCATAGTTCCTTCGCCAAAGTTGTGTAATTTCTCGAGGGCTTTGTGTGTGTGGTGGAGATCGAGTTTCATCTCTTTTCATCTTCTTCATTTGAGCTCCGAATTTAAGGTAGGGATTCCTACTCATTCTTATGTGTTTTTAACATAAATGTTGAGTTTTGTATAGATGATTTGATTTGGGAACTTAAGGTTGGAGATATATAATGTTGAAAACAGGGGTTTTGTTCAGTTGACTCATACCTGTGTGTTTTGGTTTAAAAAATGGAGATTATTGATGTTTTTGATAATATTTGAGCCTTTGGGTCAATATTGAGAAAAAGGGAAAAAATGCCATGTTTGGGTATATTTGGGTCATTACTGTAATTAATGACAATTAATACGGAAATATGAAATTGAGTTGGAAATAATAAAATCGACTCAATATGAGGTAGAATGGTGGAGTTGGATTCTTTAATCACTCACTTTGAAAATGTTGATATTATATATATCTGTTGTAGCATTTATTTCTGTCTAGAAATAACTGCTTTGGGCTATCGGTGGAGGATAGTCTTGATTGTTGTAGACAATGCATGATGATTAGGCAAACTAAAACTAATCAATTGAATATGTCATCGAATATAGCGACTGGATAATGCATTAACTTTATGTATTAATTGATTGTATATGATCTACGTTTATATACATGTGCTGTATGGGAAGATATGGGATGTACTCTACTACGGTTTAGGGAAGATAGGGATGAACCTCTAAACCGGATTTTGGGTGACATTGATACAGCACTACAATGTGTATCAAGTGTTGTTTATGGAAGTGTTTAAATTGATTTGATATAGCACTAAAATGCATATCGTTATCAATTGTAAAGTATAGAAGTGATTCTATGTTATGTTGATACAACACCGAAATGTGTATCTTTTGTAAAGGGTGGAAATAGTTTATGTGTTATCGATACAGCATTAAAATGTGTATCCATCATGAATTTCAAAAGTGTTTTAAAGATGAATCTTAATCTCATTAAGTTATTGGGCTAGGTGTTGAGCTTGTTTTCAAACTCGAAGTTGAAAAAGAAATGGGAAATGAAATGTAACATGGACTTAAATGTCATGAAACCAGAAATGTTAATTTGAGTCTTTATCTCAATTGAAATGGAAGTACTGTTGATATGAGATATAATCTCACTTAAAGGTATGGCCAGGTTCTGAGCCAGGATTATGAATTAAGAAATGGTAATTATTATGAAACATGGATACATTTATCATGTAATTGAAATGGATTATGAATGGATATATGTGAGTCAAACATTTATCGAATGCTTACGTTTTAGTTATTGCCCATATTATGTTTAGCATATCTCTACTAGGCTGTTAGCTCACCCTATACGGGAATATCAATTTCAGGTGCAGGTGATATGTTACCTCCAAGGCAATAGCATGGATGGACTCTCGGGAAACAAGAGTTTCCTATTTATGCTTTATGTGTTCATGTTTGTTATTTGTAAAGCCAAGGGCTTAAGATGTAATGAGTGAGACTCAATTTGTGTAACCAAGCAATGTCTTGGAAAGATGATAGCCAATATGGCATTTAATTGCTTGTTAAACAGTGAACGCTGATATATGAAAGTATGTTGTTTCTCATATTTATTCCGCATATGAGTTATCTTTATTGTAATATTTTGGGGGCGTTACATTACTAGTGTCATGTACAAATTCAATGGATCACTCGCGATGGTGATTGGCGTGTGGTGATCTGGAGACTAGGGACTATGGAATAGGAAAAGGTTAGCGCGGCTGATGTGGAGACTATGGTTAGGTTAGCGTCATTGATGTGGAGACTATGGATGGGAAAAATAGGAAAAGGCTCCGTGGAGAACAAGAAGGTGGTGGTGGTGGTGGTGGTGGTGGTGGTGGTGTTGGATGGATGGATTCATGATTTTAATTTTAGGGGATAAAAAATATGTGGTGCTGTTGGATTGATGATTTTAATTTTTGGGGATAAAGAATATGTAATTTTTAATAAATAAAATACAATACTGATTTTCATCAACATATCAAAATAATAATAATAAATTAAATAATATCACTATTACATGGATCATTTTTTACTAACATCAATATATATATTAGCTAAATAGTTTTTATTAATATAATTGAGTATAAAAATATAATCATCACTATAAGAAATTAGAGATTTAACGGCGTTTAATTAATGGCGTTTTATTATATGTCACTTTTTCTAACAATTAACGGCGTTTTTAAAACGTCGCATTTGATATGAATCAAATGACCCCGTTTTAGGAATGGAAGACGCTTTGAAATGCCTCCGAATCTTGTCTCCCTACAAACCCTATTCTGTCTCTCCAAACCTTTATTTTCAAAACCCACTGCCGTCTAGTTCGAATCTATCACTCACTCAAATCTCTCACTCTCTTGCTCTCCCTCGATTCTTCTTCAGAGCGATTGAGATTTCGAAATTTCTCAGAGCCAACCTATTTGCATCCGTATGCCTTCAATCTCGTAGTTTCTCACAGAGATTGCGATTTCAAAGTTCGATTTTGAGCACTACCATCTACAATCTCGGCGATTCATCTTAGAATGACATCTCGGCGATTTCGATTTTGATTTCGAAGCTCTCTCTGTCTCTCGATTTCGAAGGTCTGTCTCCCTCGATTTTGAAGGTCTCTCTGCTGATTTGGTTGTTGATTTTCGCTTGTGCAGATCAAGGCATTGCATATGCTGAGATCAAGACATTGAGAGAAGGCAGAAAGGTTCGGATCTACCCCTTTCTCTCTCTCTCTCTATATATATATGATTATCGTATATATATATATACTATAACCCTCTCCTGGTTTGTTGATTTGATCGTTGCCAAGTAATTGTATATATGTATATATATATTCTACACAATCAAAATACCACATCATAATCTCTGTTTCAGTGATTGATGTTTTGTTGTGTGAAATGTTTTGATGTTCTTGATGCTGCTAGTTGACTTGGTTTATCATGAATTTGCTAATGTTCAATGATCCACTAATCCAGTTATAGTTGGTAGTCAACAGTGTTGAATCAGTTTTGTAATTTGAGTTATTCAAACTTGAAATCCTGATTTCCAGCTTAATCCTGAGTTACTTGTGAACATATTGGTGATTTTGAAGTACATTTGAATTAACAGCCTATATCCCTTTCCCATTTTGATGTCTTTAGCTTCCATTGTTGTTGGTGAGTTTGACTCTTGAAGAAGCTCAGTACAAGGAAGAGAGTAAGTGTAACGCCCTCAAAATAAACCCATAAAACATACATTCATGACACAAGAAAGAGATATCATATTCCATAACTCAGAGTATTCTTATAGAAAGTATTACATGTTGACAACAAAAGTAAATGCCCTTTAGGCTTACAACTTTCCAAGTCAACACTTGGATTCAACAAAATAGAGTTCTAACTCTTTACACAAAATAAGCCCTTGACTTGATATACAGGTAATACAGAAAGATAATCACAAAAGATCTCTCAGCCACTAAGCCTCCCAAGCTACATCCTTGGAGGTGGCATGTCACCTGCACCTGAAAATGATGTCCCATATAGGGTGAGCCAACGCCCAGTAGAGATATACTAAACATAGTATGAGCAATAACTAAAACATTAACATTTGATAAATGTTTAACTTAGTTATATCCACTTATAACACATTTCAACTCCATGACTAAGATGTCCATGAGTTATTCCATTTTCCATTTATTACCAATACTTAATTCACAACTATGGCTCAGAACCTGGCAAAACAATTTAAATGAGACCACATCTCATATCAACAGTATTTCTATTTCAGGTGAGATATAAACTCATATTCAACATTTCATACTTCACAATAGATACACATTTTGGTGCTGTATCAATCTCAAACAAAACACTTCCATACTTCACAAATGATACACATTTTAGTGCTGTATCAATGGAGTCCATCCCCTATCTCCTCCCAAACAAAATCCGGTTTAGAGGTCCATCCCCTATCTTCCCCTAAACCGTGGAGTACATCCCCTATCTTCTCCCACACAATACAATGTATATAAACAATTATCATATACACGATCAATCAAAACACAAATTCGATGTATTATTCCAACCGTCATATTCAATGACATATTCAACCGATTAGTTTTAATTCACCTAATCATCATGCAGTGTCTACAACAATCAAGACTATCCTCCACCGATAGCCCAAAGCAATTATTTCTAAACAGATAATAAATGCATCAATAGATAAATTATCAACAATTTCAAAGGTGAGTGATTAATCAATCCAACTCCACTATTCATTCTCATAATTACTCAATTTCATTATTTCCAACTCAAATTCATATTTCCTTAACTTTCCAAAATTTTATTATATAAATTAATAAATTTATCAAAAATTAGGACTTTTTCTCCCCCATTTTCCAATTTGACCCAAAGGCTCAAATATCATTACTAATCATCAATACCATCATTTTAAGACCCAAAATACACATGTATTGGTCAAAATAACAAACCCCTCTTTATTCATTTTGAAACCCTAACGCCCAAAATTACTCAACTCTAACATTAAATCAAAATGACCAAAAGTTTATGTCAAAGATCATAAAAATGAGTAGTTATCCCTACCTCAAATGGAGAGACCAAATGGAGAAGATGAAGGATTTCGAAGGTGCTCCAAACCCAATAATTTTTCGGATCAAAATGAAAAGCAAGCCATCCCTTCCTCTTCCTCTCAAGATTTCTCTTTTGTTCTCCTTCCTCTCCTTTAGTCGAATGTGTGTGTGTGAGAGTGTTACTAGTGTTTGCCATGCTAGGGAATGGTGATATTTATAGGCAAATCTGGTGTAACATGGCATAGAAGCCCACTGGTTAGAATTGAAAAGTCAAGTTAGGATTTATTGGTTCATTAAAGCCCACTAATAAATACTAGTTGGATTATGAAAAGACACTAGTTGTCATTAAATGAACACTAAAAGGATATTAAATGAACCACTAATAAGGATATTAAATGAACAAGTTTGTCATAAAGCCTACTAATTGGAATTTGAAAGGACAAGTTTGAATATGAATGGGCCATTATGAAAATTTAATGGACACTAACCCTTGGTTTCCAACCACAATCAACTTGTTTTCCCAAACACACCCAACCTGTTTCAAAGAGTAAAGGATGAAAACAGGAATAAGACAACAACACATCCACGGAACCAAGTCCGAAATACAATTAAACAATGAAGGGAAAACCGAGATCGCTATAGTAAGAAAGAGAGACAAAAATTCTTGTTTATTTTCTTGGGAAAATAATGTGAAGGAAAACTACTAATAAATTAGGAAAACTACTAAAAGTGTATATCCATCTCTGGTGTATGACAGCTGATAAAATAAAACATAAAATTGCTATTTCCATCCGGTTGGGGAAAAAAAATAGTGTTCTTTAATTATTATGTTGAATTTGATTGAATTTTTAAAGCAAAGCATGTACTAAAAAAGTATGACTGAGATTTGTTTTTCTTTTATATTTAATAGTTAATTTTGGTAACATCAAAACTTTATAACCAATTAACTGTTTCTAATTAGAACTCACTGTTTATAATAAGAAATAAGAGTTATCTTTTTCATCAATTTTCTTTTAGATCTGTCACTCTGCTTCATTTCTCTCTGCAAACAAATCTTGATCAAATTTTCAGTGGTTTGGTTAACCTAACAGGTTATCACCAAGGCTTGTTGTATGTATGTAGTCTGGTTTTGAAGGATATTTGGACTGCAAATGACTAATTTGTTTCTGGTTCTTTTTGAAGACTGATTCCTCAATTGATTGACTTTTTAAGTCATTAAAAGGATTACAAAACTTGGAACTGAAAATACACTCTGCTGTCAAATGAAAGTCTTGATCCATGACCTCAATTCTCTTATTTTTGTTAAAGGTCACACATTGGCATTCCATTAATATATGATCAACGTTCAAACTACTAGTATTCTGTAAAACAATTACAATGGGGAACATTCAATTTTTTGCACTTCCCCTTTTTTTATTTCATCGTTTCTGCACAAGTGTATGTTTGTGTATAGCATTGATCCTGAAATATTCACTTTTTCTAAGGATTCCCTACTGCTGAACGCAGCATGGAGGTACCTGCATGGAAAAGGGGGCTAAGATTCCTGCAAATAAAGAAGTAAAGCTTCGTTGCTGCAGGTCACATTTTTGCTAATTTTATTATATTTAAGCATCTACTTCATCAATTTTAAACATCTATTAGATCTTCCTCTACCTTTCACAAACTATCACAAGATTCATGCATTAAAAAAATGGGTTTATTGTAAATGATATCTTATAATATTTGATTATTTAGCAATCAAATTTGTTCTTCTGTATTAAAAAAGTCCATGTATCAAAATATTGTTAGCCCTCTCTTCTGACAAATTTTACTACTGTAGTTCCTCATATAAGCAAAGAGATGGGTTTTCCACTAGAGATGCAGCCTCTGGAATAATTTATCCTAGCTTGCCTCAGTTCATTTCAATTGTTGCAGTTTCATCCTTTGCTCTTGGAGCCACTTTGAACACTTTGGTTGTCCCCCAGTTGGGTCGGGTAAGTTAGTCTCTAATGTTCTCTTGTTATGGGAAAACCGAAGCCTGCTAAACTTGCCAACTTTCTGGAGGTAAATTTTGATGTATGCAAGCAGATGATTTTCTATTTTCGCTAGAGATTATAATACAAAATTCTATAACAAACTTTCTTCTCTCTGCAGTGTGACGTCTTCATTTATGTTTCTTGTGCACAAACTGCTCTTTTGGATAGCAAAGAGTTCTTATCTCCTGTTATTACCCCTTTTGAAGCCATGATAGCTTTTAGCAGGTATTGCCAGAAAATTCCCCTTATTAGTCTAATTATTAGTTAATGGTTCTTAACTCCATCTTAACATATTATTTTTGTAGGTAAAACTAGATTCTTGTTCATCACCTCTAGATATTGTGCTCTACCTCTAAACATGTTCGCAATCTTTCGGAAAATACCCAAACACCATTACACAGCTATAGTGACTGTTGATTAGGCATCCATGAAACAGTAAGCTTCATGAGGAGCCATTTTTGCATCCTATGTGTTAGCAGACACCATACTAAAACTCCTAGAAATGTGTCAGACAGGTGGCCAGAAGAAAAGAAGCATGTAAGGGACACGTGTATACTGGTGGATATAAACTCCAGTATACTTAAAAAGTGATGTTATGATCTTCATTGCGCTTATCTTTACAGTTTTGCATGAGTTTATATAGTAACTTGTATAATTCAGTCCAATTAATGTATTTGTTGCAAATAGAATGTACATGTTTTTAATTATTGCAATGTACTTGTCATGTCTCTTTCCCCTTTTATACAGTCTGGTGATATCATTTGAGGCTGATTTTCTTATGGAATAGTTTTTTGTAAATAGTTCAGCGGCTATTCCAGCGTTGGCAGGCCTCTGCATGGTGCTGCTCACTGCCTTGTCAATCAAATATGATCAAAAAGACGACTGGATTTATTGGTGACTTCAACTTCATCCCATCTCATACCTGATGTCCTTTGGTCAGGGGTCTTGTTCTTCTTATTGTGACGAGTTTAGTTGGCACACCATTTCCAAGCACCAGTCCTTTTTGGCCCTGCCTCCTCTTACTTTGCCATCTGGGCCTCCTTTCTTGGTCTTGCCCATCCTTGTAGGCCTGCCTCTAATTGCAATTTTTCTCCCTACCACACGTTTAATTGTTAGCCCAAGGTTTTGACATAATCCTTACAACATTTGTTTCAAGGTCTCCTCTCTAAGGTTTTTACATTTATTATTTTTGACACTGTATGCCTAGAATAAGAATCTGGGTAAGAGTAATTGTTTAGAGGTGCTAGGACTTTTGTTTATGTCCAATTGTAACTTATTTTGTTTTGATTTCATTTTGTAGGATAAACAAGAGGTATTCATAGAAAAGGTGGTTCGGAAAAGGCGAAAATGCATCACCACTGTGAAAGGCTTGGACCTTTTTTCTAAGAAATATGCTCGAATTAATTGTTGTGTTTTCTAAATTGTAGGTCATTATACTATTTTTCTTCCCCTTAGTATTAAGTATTATCTCAATTTGTGGAATAACATTTTAGGTGTAATACTTAGTGAAGGGTTAGATGTACGCAACCTTCCACATGTAGAGAAGTTGTTTTCGTGTTTTGTACTGATGAATGGAAATAAGGAAGGATTTCTCCAGATTAGCTTCACCGTTGACTAGACTGACTCGGAAGGGAGTCCAATTTGTATGGAGTGAGACTTGTGAAAAGTCGTTCCAAGAGTTGAATGTTAGATTGACCACCGCTCTGATTTTGATTATTCCGGAGAGAGGGTTGAGTTATGCGGTTTATTGTGATGCCTCACGAGAGGGTTTGGGTTGTGTGTTGATGCAGGAAGGGAAAGTGGTAGCTTATGGCTCACGTCAGTTGAAAATACACGAGAAGAATTACCCTACACATGACCTAGAGTTAGCAGTTGTGATCTTTGCCTTGAAAATCTGGAGGCACTACCTTTATGGTGAGAGATTCGAGGTGTTCTCGGATCATAAGAGTCTGAAATATCTGTTCACACAGAAAGACTTGAACTTGAGGCAGAAGAGGTGGATGGAGTTTATTGAGGACTATGACTTCGAGTTGCATTATCATCCGGGAAAGGCCAATGTTGTGGCCGATGCCCTTAGCAGAAATCCATTAGTGATGTAGCTTGTGTAGCCATCCAGGAGTGGGAGATGTTGGGGGCACTTGGCGAGTTTGATTTGCATCTGGGCGAATCTGTTGAGGCTGCGGCCTTGTTTTCTGTGTTTGCGCAGCCTACACTTGTGACTCGAGTGTTGGAGGCACAGAGAGGTGACCTTGAGGTAGAATCCCTCCGAGAGAAGATCTCCAGTGGGAAAGTTGAGAAGGGTTTGACGGTGTATCCCGACCTGAGTGTGAGATACCGAGACCGTCTGTTTGTGCCGGAGTCTTGCCGAGAGGAGGTACTCCGAGAGTTTCACCATTCACGCCTTGCGGTGCATCCGGGAGGCACCAAGATGTATCGGGATTTGGGTCGCCAGTTTTGGTGGCGGGGTATGAAGAGAGATGTGGCAGCTTTCGTGTCTAAGTGTCTTACTTGTCAGCAAGTGGGGCCGAACATCAGAGGCCAGCAGGTTTGTTGCAACCCTTGCCTATTGCCGAGTGGAAGTGGGAGCATGTCACTATGGACTTCGTTGTAGGTCTTCCGAGGACTCAGCGGGGTAGTGGAGTGTGATTTTGGGTGGTTGTAGACCGGTTGACTAAGTCGGCGCACTTCATTCCTATGCGCGTGAGAGATTCGGTAGATCATTTTGCCGACTTGTATATTCGGGACATAGTGAGGTTACACGGAGTCCCAGTGACGATCGTCTCAGATAGAGATCCTCGTTTTACTGCAAAGTTGTGGCAGAGTTTGCAGAGTGCCTTGGGCACTAAGTTGACCTTTAGTACAGCTTACCATCCTCAGACTGACGGGCAGTCCGAGCGTACTATTCAGATCCTTGAGGATATGCTTCGGGGTTGTGTCCTTGACTTTAGTGGGACGTGGGAGAGGCACTTGCCATTGGTGGAGTTTTGCCTACAACAACAGTTTCCAGTCTAGCATCGGTATGGCACCGTTTGAGGCCTTGTATGGCCGACCGTGTAGGTCTCCAGTTTGTTGGGCTGAGGTGGGTGATGCACCTTTGTTGGGTCCAGAGTTGGTGAGGGAAACAATGGAGAAGATTGAGCTTATCCGTAGGAGGCTTGTTACAGCCCAAAGTCGTCAGAAGTCATATGCTGACCGTAAGAGAAGACCTTTGGTATTTGAGATGGGTGATCATGTCTTTCTAAAGATGGCAGGGATTAATGAGGTTTGGGAAGAGTGGGAAGTTGTCCCCTCGGTTTATTGGCCCTTTTGAGATCCTTGAGAGGATTGGTGAGGTTGCCTATCGTTTGGCTTTGCCGCCGCAGTTGTCCGGAGTTCATGACGTGTTTCATGTGAGTATGCTTCGGAAGTATGAGCCGGATCCATCACATGTATTGGATTGGACCGACTTAGAGGTAGATGAGGATGCCTCGTATGAGGAGAGACCGGTTCGGGTCTTGGATAGGGGATCAAGTCCTGCGTGGCAAGACCATTCATTTGGTAAAGGTTTTGTGGAAACATCACGGAGTGGAGGAGGCCACTTGGGAACGTGAGTTGGAGGTCCGAGAGAAATATCCGGACCTATTTGTGGATGTTTGAACTTATGTTATATATGTATTGTTGTATTATTGGACTTTAAGATCATTAAGTATGTCTTAAGTTGTAAAACATTGTAAATGTTTTGGTTTATGGAAATATTGTAGAACTGCCTTGATATGGGAGTTGATTGTAATATTGCATATGTTGGCCATATTATAGAATTGGAGATGTATCATGAAAATTGTTTATGATATGAAATTGTGAACCATGTATGTTGAAAATGGTTGAGAAGAAAGGAAATGCATGATGAAATGTATTTGTTATGTCTCTTGACAAGAGATGGAATGACCGGTAATGGGTCGAGTTATTAAATGTTGAAATTTAACATTGTTTAAAAACGGAGAAAAACTTATTTTTCAAAAACTTGTCCTTAATTTCGGAAACGAAATTTCCTAAGGTGGGGAGGTTGTAGCACTTGTGCCTTTTAAGGCTTTTGGTAAATGTATTTGGACCCTTCATTCTATTTTGGGAACCTTTGGTGTGTTTGTTGGAAGTCCCAGATCGGTTACAAGACACATTTTAAGGTGGACAAACTTCTATATATAGGTGCAAGTGCATAGGGTTAGCTTATCAACTTCTATGGTTCTTTCTTGGTTTAATGAGCCATTACGAACCGAGCTTGAGTTATAAATTTTAGTTTCGCCGAGCTGGATTTTGGCCATAGTTCCATTGGGATTTTGGCCATAGTTCCTTCGCCAAAGTTGTGTTATTTCTCGAGGGCTTTGTGGTGTGTGGTGGAGATCGAGTTTCAACTCTTTTCATCTTCTCCGTTTGAGCTTCGAATTTGAGGTAGGGATAACCTACTCCTCTTTATGAGCTTTGTCTTTAAATTTTAGCATTTTGATATGTTGGGGGTTGTTGTGTAATTTTGGAAAAGTTTGGAGCTTTTGTGCAATTTTACAAAAGTTGGGGTTTTATTTATAAAACCTATATGCATGTTTAGCATAGAGAAATGTTGGAATTGGGAATGTATGGGGTTAAAGGATGTAGTGGGGCAATTTACTGCTCACCTAGTTGAAATGTTGATTTTATATTCATTTTGTGCATTTATTTTCTGTTTAGAAATAACTGTTTTGGGCTATCGGTGGAGGATAGTCTTGATTGTTGTAGACAATGCATGATGATTAGGCAAACTAAAACTAATCACTAGAATGTGTCATTGAGTATGACGATTGAAAGAATACATTAACTTTATGTATTGATTGATGATGTGTATAATAATTTTTATATGCATTGTGTTGTGTTGGAGGAGATAGGGGATGTACTCCACGGTTTAGGGGAAGATAGGGGATGGACCTCTAAACCGGGTGTTGTGTGGGAGGAGATAGGGGATGGACTCCGTAGATACAGCTCATATGCTTGTCTATTGATGTGATGATACAGCTCATATGCTTATCTTTGGAAGTGTTGATATGGCTCATATGCTTATCTGTTGCTGTGTTGATATAGCTAGTATGCTTATCTATTGTGAATGAGGAAATGTTTAATATGAGTTACTGTCTCATATCGGTTATTTGGTCAGGTTCTGAACCATGGTTATGATTTGAGAATTGTAAAGGAATGGAAAATGAAACTGTAATGTGTTATGAAAGAATGTAAAAGTGTTAACCATCTATCAAACTGTTAATCTTTTAGTCATTGTTCATAGCTGGTTTAGTGTATTTCTACTGGGCTGTTAGCTCACCCTATACGGGAATATCATTTTCAGGTACAGGTAGCATGCCACCTCCAAGGATATAGCTTGGGAGGCTTAAGGCGGGCAGACTTTATTGTCTTTCTTTCTTTTGATGTATTACATGTGGATTCAAGCCAAGGGCTTAATGTGTAATTGAGTTAGTACTCTCTTTTTGTAACCAAGTGTTAACTTGGAAAGTTGTAAGCCCGTAGGGCATTTGTTTGCTGTTAACATGTAATACATTTGGTAATGGAATACTCTGATGAATAGAAGAATGAGGGTTTTTATATATCAATGCATGTTAAAAGTGATGGGTTTTATGTATTATTTTGAGGCCGTGACACAGCCTGCAATCTCTGGTGGCCTGCCAGCCATCCTTGGAGACTACTAGCCATCACTTCTTGTCTACCGGTCATTGATGTGACTTGTCGGCCATCAATGATGCCTTGCCGGCCATCACTGATGGTCGGCCGGCCACCAATATTTTCTACAGATATTTTATGCCAGCTGTGCCAACTGTTTGCACAGATGCTTGCATCTGTCCACACGTGGAGTATAGCGATTCGGGTTTTCCTTTCCCTTGTATATTGTATTCCGGACTTGGCTCCGTGGTTGTGTTGTTGTCTCATTCTCATTTCCTTCCCTTACTCTTTGTATTTGAGTCTTAGGTTGTGTTGGGCAGGTTTGAAATAGGTTGGTTGTGCTTTGGAACCATTGGTTGATGCCCAGAATTTGGCCTTCACGCTCGAGCGGAGCTTTTGACGCTCGAGCGGGCCCTTCGTTGTTGCTTTTCCGCTTGAGCGGGCGTTTTGACGCTCGAGCGTGATTTTCCATTTGCCAGTACTTTTGTCTGCAGGTCTTCAGACGCTCGAGCGGGAGTTTTGATGCTCAAGCGTGATCCTTTGATTTTGTTCCTCCGCTCGAGCGGGAAGTTTGACGCTCGAGCGGGGACATGGTCTGCAAAACTTCTGGAAGTGTGCAATCTACGCTCGAGTGGCGCTTTTGACACTCGAGCGTAAGTCTGTGTCTGACGCTCGAGCAGGGGTTTCCACGCTCGAGCGAGGCGACTTTTATATCAGTCCGAGATTTCACTTTTTGGATCACTTTTCAACATCCTTTCTCTCTCTTACTTTTCGAAAATCACCATTTGAGAGCACCTCACTCTAAAACCTTACCTTCTCTCTAGGGATTGATCTAGTAGGAGTGATCCCTTACCTTTCGGCCTTTGTAAAAAGTGTGGGGATCGTTGAGGGCTATATTTTGATCCGAAAATCTTGGAGTTTGGAGCAATTTCGTTTTTCTTCATCTTCTTCCTTGGGTTCTTCTCTTGAGGTAGGGATTCCTACTCATTCTTATGTGCTTTAACATAGATGTTGAGTTATTTGTATAGATGTGTTGATTTGGAAAGTTAGGTTTTGAAATGTGTTATTTTCAAAAGAGGGGTTTTGTTATTTTGACTCATAAACATGTATTTTGGTCTTAAAATGATAATACTGATGTTGTTGATAATATTTAGACCTTTGGGTCAATATTATGAAAAGGGGACAAAATGCCATGTTTGGGTATATTTGGGTCATTAGTGTAATTAATGACAATTGTTATGGAAATGTGAAATTGAGTATTGGCTCATTATGAGTTAGAATGGTGGGGTTGGATTTATTAATCGCTCACTTTAAAAATGTTGAGATTATATATCTATTGAGGCATTTATTATCTGTTTAGAAATAACTGCTTTGGGCTATCGGTGGAGGATAGTCTTGATTGTTATAGACAATGCATGATGATTAGGTAAACTAAAACTAATCAATTGAATATGTCATCGAATATGACGGTTGGAATAATACATTGAATTTATGTATTGATTGATTATGTATATGATATGTGTTTATATACATTGTATTGTGTGGGAGGAGATAAAGGATGTACTCCACGGTTTAGGGGAAGATAGGGGATGGACTCCTAAACTGGATGTTATGTGGGAGGAGATAGGGGATGGACTCCATTGATACAGCAAATACGTGTATCTATTGAATTAATGATACAGCAAATCTGTGTATCATTTGTGAAGTATGGAAGTGTTTTATGTGTTATCTATACAGCGAATCTGTGTATCTATTGTGGCTTATGGAAGTGTTTTGATATGTGTTGTTATTTCATTTGAACTGTTGAAATGGAAGAGTTATTGATATGATATATAATCTCATTTAAAGCATATAGCCAGGTTCTGAGCCAGGATTATGAATTGAGAAATTGGATAAGTAATGAAAATGGAATGAAACATGGACACATTTGTCATGTAATTGAAATGGGTTATGAATTGATTCATGTGAGTTAAACATTTGTCAAATGCTAATGTTTTAGTTATTGCTCATATTATGTTTAGCATATCTCTACTGGGCGTTGGCTCACCCTATATGGGACATCATTTTCAGGTACAGGTAACATGCCACCTCCAAGGATGTAGCTTGAGAGGCTTAGTGGCTGGGACATCTTCTTGTGATTTCCTTTTTGTATTACATGTATATCAAGCCAAGGGATCATTTTGTGTAGAGTTAGTACTCTCTCTTTGTAACCAAGTGTTGACTTGGAAAGTTGTAAGCCTATAGGGCATTTACTTTTGTCGTCAACATGTAATACATTTTGTAATGAATACTCTGATGAAATGCAATTATGCTTACTTCACTTATGTCTAAGCATGTCTTGAATGTTTGATTGTGGGCTTTTTTTTTAGGGCGTTACATGGGGGGCTGGATCTTCTTGTATAGATTTCATGTTTTCTATATATATGGGGTGTCCTCCCCTATTTTTTTGGGGTTAGAAAATTTGGGACAAAATTCTCTCTCTCTCTCTCTCTCTCTCGCAATTTTGTGCACACTTGCCTACTTATATCACTCTTTTGCATGTGCATCCTTAACCAAAATTGATCACCTTAGAGCTGAGGTCCCTTAAGGTCTTGTTGGAGCTCTTGAATGTGGTTTTGACTTGAATTTGTGCCTAAAGTTGTGCTTGGTTTCAAGAGGTATAACACTTGTCTTTTAAACTTGTTTTAGTACACTTGTTTCTCTATCTTTTTCTATCTTTTGGGGCTTTTTTTGAGCTATAAAAATCTCTGTTTTAATGGGTTGAAATTGGTGTTTTAAGCCATTTAAAGTTGGGGGGGTGTCTCATCATTTTTTATACCTTGCTTCTAAGGCTTTTACCATTTGTTTCCCACTTTCATTTGTGTTGTAACTTAATTTGATTAGCTTACTAGTTAGTTAAATTAAAAGTGTTGTAATAATTAGTAATTAGTTTAGCTATTTATTTCATTTAGTTTGTAATAATTAGCTTAATTAGCTTAATTAGATTAGCTTAATTAGTTGCTAGTTAGTTTAGCTTTATTCATTCAAACTCTCCTTTGTGAGAGCGTAATGTAATAATGTGTATGTCTTCCAACCCCACGTCTTTCTCCCTTTTATTTATCCGCTTTTGATGGTTAGATTAGGGACATGTTTCAATTAGCATACCTTATGCTTGCATCCATTCATTCGTATTGCATGCACCGAGGCTCGGCGCATCATTCAAACTACATTGTCATTTCAATACCTTTGTTAAATATGTGTTTAACCGCATGTTATCAAATTGATCCATATGCCATATTAGTAGCCGAGTCTATAAATTGCATATTGCATGTGTTGCATTAGGCATCTTGTATAGTTAGAAATCATGTATATTTTTCTAACTTATATCTTCTTAGCTCGGAGTACTAGGTGAGTTTTAATGCTTTAGCATACTTGCATGAGTGTGAGTGATTGCCATGACTAGCATGCTTGCCATGAGGCTAAATGCTTACTTGGTTAAATTGCTTGAATGCCTATGGATAAATGCTTGTTTTTGAATTAGAACGGTTCAACAAATGTGCATTTTAAGCCCACTATGTGTAGTGGAAAATTCAGTGCTTTAAGCCTACTTTGTTAGGTGGCAAATTCGCAACTTTAAGCTTACTTGAGGTGGCAAAATCAAACCCTTTTTGCAAACAAAAATGAAATCGAATAGTTCCAATTTGATCAAACTAGTCTATATTTGCTTGTGTCACATAGTAAAGCTAGCTTAATACTGGAACAAGAGCATATAAGGTTAATAAAAAATCATATCATGATTAGTAGAGCCGATCTTTGATCGGGCGACGGGGATGCTCAATTCATGACCTTCCCCTGTCGTACCTAAGTTCCCGAGCCGAAGTGACTTTGGTGATGACGGACACGTGGCCTTTGGCACGAGTCATGGGTTTCTTAAATTTTCCCAAATAAAATATTTAAGTAGCGACTCTGTATCTGGCAAAGTAGTTCAATTTTGGCATTTTTTTTCAAAAATTGATTTTCCAAAAGATTTGTCAGATTTGGACTCTTTAGTGTTTATCAATTTCACATTGCACTTGTAAGATTAGATTTAGAACCACAGGAGTCCAAACTGTAGGGCTTTCTTTCAAACCTTTGAAAGGGGGAGCGAAAAAGTCAAGCTACAGTTTCTGGTGACTCTGTTGAGGATTTAGAGAACTTGACTCGAACTCATGATATGATATTTTATCTACACTTATGTGTTTCTTTGCATTTGCATTTGCATTGGTGCGCCTAAGTCACTGTGTTTGCCATCTGCTATTCCTGAACGGTTTGGTGGAGGCTTGCTTGGAAAAGCTTGCAAAAGGCTGACTAGTTGCGGGCTCTGCCACGATGGACACAACCCTTGGATCTAGAGTACCGCTGTACGTTTGATCCTCCTTTCACTTCTCGGTGTTAGGTGTGAGAGGTATATTAGGTGGTCTTGCTGAGGAACCCTTTTTGACCAATCGGCCTAGTTGCATATCAAAAGCCATAGAGACTGTTCCAAACTATGACAGGTTGCTTACCCGAATTCAGGATTGTGTGAAACACTTTGCGTGAATAGTGAACCCTAGCTCCTAACGAAACTTGGACAGGGTAACCCTACCCCATCATAGGGGTGTTTTGGCTTTTACTTAACTGGTATGTGCTTTTAGAGTGAACCTCTACAGGAATGTATGTATCAATTGCAAGTTTGGGCATTAGCTTTGGGGGCAGAAATCAGTGGAGTGTGGTTCTACAGCTTATGATTACAATTGTGTCTTGTTCAAATCTGAGCTGAGGTGCTGTGCGACTTCTGATTTTTACTTTCTTTTGCTTTATTTCTTTTTGCAAGGTAGTTAATCACAATTGCTCCTGTTTAAGGTATCCAATAACGACGCAGAATACGAGGCGTGTATCGCTAGTTTGGAAGCCGCTCTGGAACTAGGGGCAAAAAGGTTGAACGTTATCGGGGACTCGAACCTAGTTGTGTCTCAAGCAAATGGAGACTGGAAGGTCAAGGAAGAAAAGATGAAGATCTATCACCAGACCCTGGACGTTCTGATTCCTAGGTTTGAAAAGTTGACCTTTACACATCTATTGAGAGATAACAACAAGTTCGCTGACGCATTATCAACTCTATCTTCTATGATAGACATCCCTCTGGGAGTTCAAATGCATCTGATCAACATTGAACAGAGATATTCGTCGGCCTACGAGTTTATCGCCACAATAGATGAAGCGCAAGATCAAAACCCTTGGTACTACGACATCTGGAACTTCTTGGAAAATGAAGTTTATCCACCAGGGGCAAATGCCAAAGATAAGAGGGCAATACGGCGGATGGCCGTTCAATTTATCATCTGTGGAGGTAAACTGTACAAGAGGGGTCATCTAGGAATGCACAAGTTGTGTGTCGAAGCAGAGGAATCAAAGCGCCTAATGGAGGCCATCCATGGGGAAGAGTGGAGCGCACATGAGTGGAGTAATGTTACCACGGAAGATTCTCAGGCAAGGTTATTACTGGTCTACCATGGAGGAGGATTGTATCGGTTTTGTTCAGCGATGCCACAAATGCCTAATTCATGCCAATCTCATGAATATCCCGCCGTCGAAGCTGTACAACATGACTTCACCATGGCCTTTCTCAGTCAGAGGAATTGATGTCATCGGCGCAGTCACACCGAAAGCGTCGAATGGGCATGAATACATTCTGGTGGCAATTGATTACTTTACAAAGTGGATAGAAGCTCAGTCTTATGCAGTGTTAAAAGCAGCATGTGGCTAAGTTCATCCAAACAACATCATTTGCCGATATGGAGTCCCAAATGAGATATTTCGATAATGGCTCCCATTTCAAGAAAGAACTGATCGACTTGTTGGAGAAATACAATGTGATTTTTCATAAGTCATCCACATATCGGCCACAAACCAAGGAGCTGTTGAGGCCGCCAACAAGAACATCAAGCATATTTTGAAAAATGGTTGAGACCTATAGGGACTGGCCACACAAATTGCCATTCGCACTCTGGGGTTATAAAACTTCAATCCGGACGTCTACTGGGGCAACTCCTTATTCTTTCGTCTATGGGATGGAAGCTGTTCTGCTAATCGAAATAGAAGCCCCGTCCTACGAGTTATGGCTGAGTGTCAGATAGCAGAGGCGGACTGGCAATAGAGCATGTTCGAAGAACTAATGCTATTTGATGAAGAAGGCTGAAAGCATTGTGCCATGTTCATGGTTATCAACGTAGATTGCTAGGCTTTTAACAAGAAGGCTAATTCCCAGAATCTTAAGGAAGGGGCTTTGGTGATGAAAGACAACCGAGCTCCCATCCATGACCCTAGGGGCAAGTTCAAACCCAATTGGACTGGTCCTCATATCATCAAAACTATCTGGGGGTGGAGCTGTTATTCTCATGGACCTGGATGGCCTAGAATTTTCCCAACTGATCAACATGGACAAGTTGAAGAAATACTATCCTTGAGAGGCTCGCTAGGCCGAAAACCCGAAAGGGCGACCTAGGCAAAAGTTAGAGCACAAAAATTAGAAAAAAAGAAAAATTGAGCTCGCAAGGTTGAAAATCCTAAAGGGGCCTTGGCAAAAGTTAGAGCGCAAAAGGAGAGCATTAATACTCGAGTGAACCCGAACCGAACTACGTAAGGCCTGATTCCATCTTCGGATACGCAGGCAACTTCATCCTGAAGTTCGGCCGTAAACATCCAAATCAACTGTCCTGTCCATGTGGCTTATCAGGTCATCTTTGTATGTTCTTTATTTGAAAGCCCGGTTGTGATCCTTACTCTAGGAGAAGAGCTGGTTACATGCTAAGCAGTGCTATTCAATCAAGGGGCAATTTGTGATCCTTGGATTTGGGTTGTACATCTCAAGGATAGATTCCGTGCATGTCAATTTGTGATCCTTATCGAAAATAAAAAAAATTTTGATAAAAGTTGACTTTGCTTAAATTTTACTTTTACAACTTAGACCATTTTTGGACCAAAAAGAAAACTTTCAGTGCTCACAACTTTAATTTCATTTATTTCAATACAAAGCTCTCCAACTCGATACGAATCAAAATTGCTTTTATTACATGCATAAAACTTGAAAAGTAAGATCAAAGCAATAAACTAGGGGCATAGATGAGTCCAGTGCTCCTGCGTTCCCGCTTATGCTTGTGGAAGCTTCTTATGCTAAAGTGGCTCGGATTGTGCCTCATCTTCGAGCCAAGTTAGGCACTCGCTAGAAAGGGCACAGCTGAAACTAAGGGGGGGCCAGAAATTCCCTCGTCCTTTAAGCAGTAAGGTATCTAGCCAAATATGAACCTCGGATGGAGAATGAAGCCGGGTATTCTACCCCATCCTCTGGGCAAATCTGATCATGTCCAAATTAACATCTGAACTAGAAAGGGAAGTAGAATACACAGTGTGTAAGGCCGATCAGCTCAATGCCAGGTTACCAAGCTATGTTTTAGCTCATCTCAGTCAGATTAAGCCAGGGGCAACGCCAAGCAATGTCAGCAGTAGACCTGTTGCACATCTAGTGGCACCACCATCCTTCATTTACGAAATCCACTAGCTATTGGCCGAAAAAGTATGCCCGTGCTGAGTATGCAGGGCAAGAGTCCACTACCTTCAGCTTGTCCATTAGCCACACTTGGGGAGGGATGAAAGAAAGAGAGATTAAAGAATAGAGAGATGTATGTTAAGAGAAAAGTGAGAAAAGGGCTTTGAGAGAAAAAAAGAGCATGAGTGCCGAGAGATGTGAGAAACCATATTAGAAAGGGTGGGAACAGTACCTGAAGAAGTAACGGACTTCCTACAAATTTTGGTAGTCTCTTGCCGATGGAAGGCGTCTAAGCCCATCAAAGTCTCGGCCAACACTAAGCCGATGCAACCCTTGCCCTCTTTCAGGCCTTGCGCCACTTCGACGAGTCGAATGTTAGACCTGCTGAAACTAGGGGCAAGAAGGAAATCTGCCAGCATACACAAGCGAAGGGCGTGTTGCGAAAACCCCGCCAAAGAATATTACCTCGGTCACTGACCTCAGAAAATTGACGAATTAAGCTGGGAATATCCAGCTCTTTGTTATGAACCAAAGATCGAGCCAGTGTAAAGTAAGCTCGCACATCCGTCCCAAAGCTTAGATGTGGCCAAAGTGGGGTTGAGGTATGATTTCCCTCGCGCTGAGATTCCATTAGCACTTGAAAATTTTCAATTGTCGGGCATATCTCTTGTCCCCCAAAGCTAAAGACGTGTGTAATCAGGTTTCAACATCTAGCCGCAACATGAAGGAACGAAAACAAAGCGGAGAACGACTCAACACAAAAGTGCATTTATGCCGAAACCACGAAAAATTCACCTTTTCCAAGCCATCTAAAGTCGCAATCCAATTCGAGAGTTTTTGGGCAAAAAAACGGCTCTATTTGTGAAGAGTTTGCAACTGAAATGAAAAAACTACGAAGTTCAACCTTTTGTAGAGGATAAGTCAGTGAGTGGAAGCCAAGTGTCAACAATTTGGAGGTCCTGAACATTAATGGCCGGCAAGCCACATTGGTGGCCGGCAAAGGACATTGGTGGCCCACAGACCACCTCACATGGCTGGCAATCACTACTCATGGCCGATAGTCTCGCACTCTGACTTGTTGTCCTTCTTTGTCCTGAACAGTGTTAAAAGCATGTGTTTTGTTCTGCTTTTAGTCTGTTTTAAGGTCTTGTTTAGAGTCCTTTCGATTTTAGCAAATTTGCTATTCTTGTATGTCGTTTGTTGTGGCATAGTTTTGCTTATCAAGTTGTATTTGTGTTGTTTTTGTTTATCAAGTTGTCGTTGTTTTGTTTATCGAGTTGTATATTTCTTTTCGTTTTAGTTGTTGGTCGGTTCATTACCCAATTAAGACTGTTGTGGCAATACAAGTGTTCAATTTTCATTATCAAATTCAATCTCATTTCCATGCTAAGTGGTGCTCATGATACAAAATACAACATGTTTTCAAAGAAAAGCTGGTTTTCATTCCGATCATGGTTGTTTTTACAAAAGTGGATTACAAGTTTTTAAAGCAAATAAAACTTGTGTAGAACTGTACAATGTGCTAAAACTATAAACAAAAAGAAACGAAGCAAAAATACAAAAAATCAGCGTTGGTCGCCTCAGACTCAAGAAGCCCTCTTCGTCCTCTTCCTTGGAGGAGAGGACTCTGGGGCACTGCCTCCGTCAGTGCCATTATCTAAATCTGAATCGAAGTCTGAACCGGAGCCATCTCCACTCTCGGCCTCAAGCTCGTCTCTGCTCTCAGAACCCAAGTCGGTGTCATCATCTCCATTCTCAGATGACTCTGAATGCTGACTCGTTGCCTTCTCAGAGTAGCTCGTCTCAGCATCATCATTACTCAGAATGGGCTCTGAAGGGCTGCTCCCATCTCAGGTGCCTCTAGCTCTACCTCGGCCGCGTGTTGGAGCCCGCCTCTCTCTCCTTTCCGCTGCCAGAGGAGGTACTGCTAGTGTAGGTGCCGCAACTACCATTGGCACCATCGGCATGGGTGGAATCTGAAAAGACAGTTGTCACATATCAGTTTCACATGTGTATCAGATGCAAGCAGAATGTGTAGAATAAGTGTATGCAGAAATCAGATAAAGCGTATCAATGCAGTGTGTCATATGCAGTTTCAATCGGAATGTCAGTGTTAGTGTGTCAGTGGAAATTTGATGCCTGAAGTGCAAACCGAAGAACTTATTGGGATACCGTGGAGGCCAAGCAATGTCTCCCTCCTCTGTACCATCCCCATCAGCGAGGCTATCAACTCGAGGGCGCCTCTTGTGTACTCAATCGATGCCTATAAATGCAGTTTGAATGATTAGTATCTGCAAATGAATATATCTGAAATGAAATATGGAGTGCAAATGTAAAGTGTGGTTCATGCCGGAGTCCGGCCTCGGATCCCGACAAGCCCATGACTAGCCGCTACGGGGTCAATCGGGACCTGGTAGGCATCCCGAATGTATTGCCAGCAAGTCAGCGTGATGGGAAGCTCTGGCCAATCAGCTTTCCACCTTGCCCTGGAAGCCCCTCTGCCATGGGCTTTGCTCGCTCGGGTCACTCTAGGCCTTACTCTTGCAGCAGGAGCTCCCGCTTCCTCAGCTCCACGAACGCCAGTCAGGAATGGCATCAAGTGTGTCTATGTTTGGATGAAAGTCCCATAGTTGCCCTCTACTTGAAAGAAGTCGATGTCTGGGCCCACCATAAACTGGATGACCTCCTCAATAGATAGGCTCTCTGTGGACCGCATGGACTCTGGTGGAGCCATCGGGATAATCGGGTCGGGCATATCCATAATCTAGCGCACGAAGCACTCACCCAAGAACTAAGTCCAGCATACCGGGCCTTCAAGCAGAATGTGGTAGTGGGAGATGGCGCGCTAACAAATTGGTCCCGGACCCCCCTAACATTAAGGCCCATGGCTGCCACATGATCTGCAAACAGAAGTTGTACAAATTATTAGTTGCTGCCAGTTGCTAAATGTGTGAAGCAGAACAGTTTCAAAGCAAAAATGACTGTGTTTTGGATTACCTCATGGGCAGCTATTGTGTCGATGTAACGCCTGAAGAACGTGAAAAGCTCATTGGTCCTACGGCGAAGCTGACCATCATATACCCGCGAATAGAGGACTGTCAATGGAAGCTCCTCTACAGGCTCTGAGGCGATAGTCGAGAAGTATGTGTATACCCATAGCTGTAAGGAAAATGAGTGGTATGTGATCAATACAGTATCGAACAGATGCAAAAAGTGCAAAATAGAAAGCATAGTGTCTGAACAGTGTTTGAGCAGATACAACAAAAAGCATGTGTTGAAATAGATGTAAAACAGAAACTGTAAAGAAAATATAAAGTGCAAAGAGGGAACTGAGATGTGTACCTCCCAGGCTCGCCAGTAGGCTCCAATTAAGTCTCCCCGCAGACGGGAGGTAGAGCTCATATATCTGTATAGTGTAGTGAGGCCAGCTCCGCCCCAGTAGTAAAAACGGACCCGAGGAAGGGTCACCAGGTCACTCAGTAGATATAATCCAATAGTATTCCACCTGTTCGAAAACAAGGTGGTACCGAAGATTAACATCAGGAAACCCCTGGCGTACTGTTCGATCTCCTCTATCGTCTCGGGCCCGGTCCCTCTGAATCGCTTAGTGAACCAAGTGTATCTGACCATCCCCGTCCGGTATATGGGTGGGTATGCCCCCAGCAACTCGAACTGGGCTGCCTCTCACTCCTCCATATCTGTATCAATAGGGATCAGATCACCTCCTACGTCTAAACTGGTGATCAAGGCAAAGTCGTAAGGAGTAATCATCGTCTCCCCTGCGGTGGAAAAGTGGAAGGAGTTAGTGGTATCCCACCACCTCTCCACCAGCGCTCCTAGGAGGGGACAGCTCGCGACGACCCGAGTCAAGCCAGAGCAAATGAAACCGAAGCCCGCATCGACAACGATGTCTCGAACTCCAGCTGGAAGCTCGTCATACCAGTCTCGGGCTGTTGTAGCACCATAGCCTCTAAAGGCACGACACTCGCCCTATGGCAGAGAATAGATGCAATCGGATAAGGCAATGCATGAGATGCAATCAGATGAAGGCAATGCATGAGATGCAATCAAATAAGGCAGTGCATGAGATGCAATCAGATGAAGGCAGTGCATGAAATGCAATCAGATCAAGGCAGTGCATGAGATGCAATCAGATGAAGGCAGTGCATGAAATGCAATCAGATCAAGGCAGTGCATGATATGCAGTCAGATATAAGGCAGTGCAGGAAATGCAAGTAACTAAAGACAGAAATACATGAAAACATAATTCATACCTCAATGGCAATGGCCGACAAATGGGAATTTGGCTCCCTCAGCAGGAGGTCCTCCGGTGTGCCGCGAGCGAACTCGGTGAAGCGTCTGATGCCTCCGGAAGTGGGCAATATGTGTGTCTGTGGGTGATATCTTGCTAGATCAAAATGCCGTACTCTCAGTAGTAACGGCTCTAGCTCGGCCTCGGGCTCGAACTCCGTCTCTAGGTCAGCTATCAGCTCCTCTACCTCCGGCATAGATGGAACTATTGGGGAAATCTCGGGAGGAGCCCCGTCGTAAGGAATCTCATCCGCCATCTAAAAATAGGTGTGAGATGGATGAAAAGTGAAGAAGAATGAAGAAAAATGGTTAAACTTGGAAAAAGTCAAACCCTAGGAGAGAGAAAATAGAGGAAAAAGTCAAAGCCAGGAAAGGAGCACCAAACTCGAGAGAAACTCGAGGAGAACAAGCCTAGAATGGTGGATATGAGGAAAGAAGCACCGAAATCAAATTTCAATCGGTTCAAAGTAAAGGAAATAAAGAGGGTTTAGCAAATCAAATTCGCGTGAGGCGTTGGAAAACGCATAGAAAGTGCAAATCTAGAGAGAAGGAGTGTCTAGAGAGAGAATGAGAAAGTTTTTGAACAAGAGGGTGTGAGGAAATGAGCCCTAGTGGCTCATATTTAAAGACCCAAACCGAAAAGTCAAGTTTACCCCCGATTTGCCATCGATGGCCGGCAAGGTTCACCAATGGCTGACACCTGGCCGACGACATTCCCTTGTGAACGGCAGGTGGCCGGCAGCTTTCCTTAGTGCCCTGATGCTGTTTTGTGTCCTTGGTTTTCAAAAATTGAAGGGATTGTTCACTATTTGGTTCAGAATGTCTCTACGAAAGCTCAAAACTGTGTTTTCGGTGCGCGATGTTCGTCACTTGTCAACATGAACGAGGTGTATCCTTTAAATACATTGTAATTCTTCTGAGAGGTGAATCAGAAGTTGCTATTGAGTTTGTCTTTTTCAAATCTTGCTTTGATAGCTGGCATAGAACATGCATTTCTTATTTGTTGTTGCATGGAACATGCACTTCACTTTGTGGCATAGAATGTGCATTTCACATGTGTTGTTGTAAGTTGAGCATCTCACGGGAATTGCATGCGCATCTTGCATTCACTCTTGAATCATGCATGGAATGTGCATTCACTTTTAAATCATGCATAGAATATGCTCCCGTTATCAATCCTGCATAGAATATGCTTATGCTTTTGTTTCTCGCATAGAACATGCCACTAAC
The DNA here is from genome assembly GCA_030407325.1 of Camellia japonica. Taxonomy (NCBI): domain Eukaryota; kingdom Viridiplantae; phylum Streptophyta; class Magnoliopsida; order Ericales; family Theaceae; genus Camellia; species Camellia japonica. The sequence continues at coordinate 7,467,458 of JAPPVO010000016.1, forward strand.
ATTGTATCTTGATTCTTTGTCTTGCATAGAACATGCATTCGTACTGTATCGCACTTGTTAAGTCTCTTTCTTACACATGCATGATATTGTATGTACGGTTTATTCAGAGGAGTTCCAGGTAAAGTCATTCGTGCCCTTCGAATCACATCCTTTTACCTTTTCCTCCTCTCGCGTGCAACGCGTTAGGATTGCCCTTCTCCAGTTAAAAACATTCGGGTGTGTCCCGGAGTTCACACCACCTCTTCTCCTCTTGCGTGAGATGCGTTAGGATTGACCCACCCCCTCGATTAAAAACATTTGGGTGCGTCCCAGTGTTCACACCACCCCCTCGGTTAAAAACATTTGGGTGCGTCTCGATATTCACACCACCCCTTGGTTAAAAACATCTGGGTGCGTCCCAGTGTTCACACCACCTTTTCTTCTCTCGCGTAAGACATGTTAGGATTGTTTGAATCGGTTAAAAACATTGGGGTGCGTCCCGGTGTTCACACCACCTCTTCTCCTCTCGCGTAAGACGCGTTAGGATTGTTTGTATCAATTAAAAATATTCTGGTGCATCCCGATGTTCACACCACCTCTTCTCCTCTCGCGTGAGACGCGTTAGGATTGTTTGTATCGGTTAAAAATATTTAGGTGCGTCGCGGTGTTCACACCATCCTTTTTCTCCTTCCGCGTGCAACGCGTTAGAATCCCGGCTGAGACGTCGGGTGTGCCCGATGGTTACGTCGCCCTTCACCTTTCCTGCGCGTCGCGTAGTTAAGCCTTAATTTTCTTGCATCCTCTTTGCATGAAATGTAGTTTGGGTTTGTGTTTCTCACGCGTGGCGCATGGTTTTCTTTTCATGATTGGAATTGTTGTGCCTTGTTTCAGTTTGTTTACTTGTTGCATTTAAATGTTTCATTGCATAGCCTCATTGCATGATCATGAGTTATGTTCTTGCATCATGCATATTATTTGCATTTTGCCCTAAAACTACACTGGTTTGATTTCTTGCAAAGGGATACGTAGGCAGCCTGCGGGCGCAACCATTTGTTTTCATCTTGATTGTTTGTCCAAGTCTAACGGCCTTGTCAAAATGGGTCGTCTCTGGGCTTTGACATTCACTCATGCCATTTCATGACTCCAAATTCTGTCAAAAAGGGGCAACTATAGACACCCCATTTTTAACGACCCTTCACGACTTGGATGTTCTTGCAGGTACATTTGATGAGTCTGTTTGCTCGCCGAGCGCTCGAAATCCTCGGCGGAATGCCCCAGCTTTGAGCCTTTCAAACCATGCATCCATTTTGTCTCATTTTTGGACCATGCCTTGGTCTTTCCAACCTGCAATCTCTGGTGGCCTGCCGGCCATCTTGGAGGCTGTTGGCCATCACTTCTGGTTTGCCGACTATTGATGTGCGTTGTTAGCCATCAATGATGCCTTGCCAGCCATCACTGATGGCCGGCCGGCCACCATTGTTTTCTGTAGATATTTTACGCCAGCTGTTTGCATAGATGCTTGTATCTGTCCACACTTGGAGGGCTGGATCATGTTGTATAGATTTCATGTTTTCTATGTATATGGGGAGTCCTCCCCCATTTTTGAGGGTTAGAAAATTTGGGACAAAATTCTCTCTCTCTCTCTCTCTCTCTCTCTCTCTCTCGCAATTTTGTGCAAACTTGCCTAGTTATATCACTCTTTTGCATACACATCCTTAACCAAAATTGATCACCTTTGAGCTGAGGTCCCTTAAGGTCTTGTTGGAGCTCTTGAAGGTGGTTTTGACTTGTATTTGTGCCTAAAGTTGTGCTTGGCTTCAAGAGGTATAACACTTGTCTTTTAAACTTGTTTTAGTACACTTGTTTCTCTATCTTTTTCCACTGTTTTGGGGCCTTTTTTGAGCTGTAAAAATCTCTGTTTTAATGGGCTAAAATTGGTGTTTTAAGCCATTTAAAGTTAGGGGGGTGTCTCACCCTTCTTTATACCTTGCTTCTAAGGCTTTTGCACCTTTGTTTCCCACTTTCAAACCAACTTTTTTGGGCCTTTAACCACTAAATTTCAGAGTATTTTCAGTGACAAAAAACATGTTTTGAAGTCCAAATTTGGAGGGGTTAGTCTCCCCTCCTTGTGCCTTATTTGCTAACCTAGTTAACTCCATGTGTTAGCATGATTTTCTAGCTTTTTGTAGCTATATTCCAGCATGTTTTTGCCTTTGTTTTAGACTGCTTTAGCTTTGTTTTGGGCTATTTGGGTCAGTTGAGTCTTGTTTTGCATGGTTGTAGTGTAAAGGTCCTCACAATGATGGTGTTTTATGCCATTAGGCACCTCTTGTTTGAGTTGATTGCATGTTTTGGTGTTGTTTTGCACTTCATATCAGCACCTAAAGCTCTACAACCTCCCTCATTTCTTGACTTTTTAATTTTCTTTGAGGGTTGCTTCAAACTTGGGATTCTTTAAGCTTGAGAATGAGGTTCATGCTTAATGGTTTAATCCTCTTTTGAGGGTTCATTACCAACAGCATGAAGCTTCTCTCATGCCTTAAATCACCCCTTGGTTGACACTTCCTTCTTTTTAGAAAACTCTCACCAGTGGACTTAATTGACTAAGGCATGGTTGGTAAAGTAAAATGTATAATTAAAACTTGCAGCTAAAAGTGAGCCAAGATAAGAATTTGATTGTGTTTTTGATGTGTTCAATCGGACGTTAATTGAACACATGGAACTTGGACCATTTCATACTTGTTAGTGATGAAATGATCCAAGTCTCCAAGGTCAACTTCTTCCCTTGATCTCTTATGAAAGGGAGTAGGTTTGTGTCTCATTTTGCATTTATTAAAGTTGCACTTCTTGAATCACAAGCTATCATGCAATGAAATTGCTTGAGTTGGTGGTTTGTGACTTGAGTTCACAACTCCTTGGATTTGTTCATGAAAAGGGGGGGTGAGTTGTGCAAACAATCTGTGGAAATACCCTCCTTTTGCTCTATTAGTCCTCTGTTGCTGCATGATGATCCAGTGCATCAGTGGCCGACATACCACTATCAATGGCCGGCAGTGCACTATTGATGGCCGGCAGGCCACTTCTATGGCGGCACTTGTCCGGCTGTCTTTTCCAGTGGCCAGTTGGCCACTGATGCAAACCTCAGCAGAATTGGTAAGGTGGAGCAAAATGGTTCTTGAAATGTTCAAACTCTGCTAACAGAGGCTTTCGAGAGCGAAACGGAGGTCTTTTCGGGTGGTATCCGAGCATATGCATCTTCCATTTCCTGAGGTGGAGTAGTGGCAGCGTAGTTAGAGATTTTAATTACTTAGCTTGCTTACATTTGTGTTGTAACTTAATTTGATTAGCTTACTAGTTAGTTAAATTAAAAGTATTGTAATAATTAGTTAATTATTTTAGCTATTTATTTCATTTGGTTTGTAATAATTAGTTTAATTAGATTAGCTTAATTAGTTGCTAGTTAGTTGTCACGACCCAAACCTACCCCTATAGGTTTAGCGACGTAACCGGCTAGTAATCATTGGATTACCGAAGGCCTCTTGATAGATTACCATATAGATAGGGGCTACAAAAACAAATATACAAAATATACATCGTCCATCGAGTTGTGCAGACATACATGAGACTGATGATCTTAAACCTTTTATAAATCTACAAGTGATGTCAAAAGATATAACATTTACATCTCACTCCTAGAAGTATAATATCCAAAATCTTGTCCAAAAACTTAACAAAACAAACAGAGTCTAACACAGTTACAAAAAAAGCCACAAAACTTGACTTCATCCGGAACCTCCTCGGGAGGCACAAAGGTTGGCTGACAAAACTGAACCATAGGCCGTCAACTCTAGGCCTAGTCACATGCCTGCTCACCTACATACATAATATAAATCGTGAGCTAATGCCCAGTGAATAATAAGAGTAAAGAATTTTAATGAATGATGCCTAGAACATATTTCAAATCTCATAGCAAATCAGAATCATAATCAGGTAGCAGAAACAGAGTCATAGTCTTATTCATATTCAAATCATCTGTGGTACATCCATTAGCATAAACATATCTCTTTGGTCAAGCACATCAAGTTCCATATTGGAACCTCCGGTACTGGGTAACATATCTCATATAATAGCCACGGTATTATTTCCCCCGGGCAAGGGACTGTGCCACGGTATTGTTTCCCTCGAGTGAAGGCCTGGGCTATGGTATTATCCCCCGGGCTAGGGCCTCTGACCATAAGCCACAGTATTATATCCCTTAGGTGAGGGCCTCTGCTAAGGATACCACAATTATGTTTCAAAGAAAATTTGGACAATCATTCATTCATACAAAACGTAGCATTTCAGAAAACTGATCATTTCATATCATCAGAAAATAATTAAAGTTAAACATAGCTTTACAGAGTTATTACTCACAGATAACAGGTGGCTCCAATTAGATGAGTAGAGTAGGTAATTCACTTATCTTGAGGCGCGTGACCTACATAACATGACAGATGCATACGTTGAAACACATGCTCGAATTGTACATAACTCATTTCATTTGCTCCTAGTGCGTTTCTAGCCTTTAACCCGATTACGGTGTCTTAATCATGGCCTAGGAATGCCTAGGATGGAATGAGGATGCGAAAATGCACTTGAAAACATTTTTTCAAACTTGCTGAAAACAGGGTCCACGCTCGAACGTGGCTTTCCTCGCTCGAGCGGACATGCAAAATGTGAAGGTTCGCTCTAGCGTGACTTCCTTCGCTCGAGCGAACTGTAAACCTTGACAAAAGTACTGGATGCTTGATTTTCACGCTCGACGGACGCTCGACCTCCGCTCGAGCGTGAGACTCAAACCCTCGCTCGAGCGTGTTGCAAAACATATGAACTTCTAGGTACATGCATTTCACACTCGAGCGGGTATCATGTCGCTCGAGCGGAAGTGCACGCATTCAGAGTGCTTCGCTCGAGCGTGAACTCCTACGCTCGAGCGTAGATTCAAATTCTGGAATTTCCAGATTTGATCTCCAAGCTTCAAACTCAAACTAAACACTTCAAAACTCATCCTCTTGGGCCAAAATTCTGGAAAACACTTAGAAACTCACAAAATATCATGGTTTGAAGATCATTTCATGAAATCAAGGCCCTAGAGTATGTCAATTGTTCAAAAATTCAACTTAAACTTTATGAATGTTTCATGATCATAACATGCATGGATTTTCTTAATCTTAAGCTTCTCAAAACATGATCAAATGCCATAAAACAACATAAAACTTGATAATTTCCCAAAATCAAGGTGAATTCAAAACATGCATGAGGGAATTCTTGGAAATCATGCTTAATTTGTAAAGGAAATTCATGCATGGTATGGTCCTTCTCTCTACCATCTTAATTGACTCAAGTCTTGCTTAACTCAACATAATCTTCATGAATTCATGTTCTAAACATCATAATTATATAATCTAAGTGTTGAATTCATACCTCAACCTCTCAAGTAAAATCTAGATGATGAGCACACTAAGATTCCAAGCTAATTCTTCCCAATTCCAACAATTTTTGTCAAATCCTCTAATTGAGTTCAATTCCCAAGCTTAAGACCAAATCTTCCTACTCCTTCTCTCTCTCACATTTAGAGCATCAATTTGAGGTAGTGAGTGAGCCAAGTGAAGTCAAGTGGGCCTTAAATAGGCTTCACTAAAGTGGCTTAATTAAGAGTGACTTAGGTTAATCACATTACATTAATTATTCTAATTTAATCGTTTCAAATCGAATTTCAATTAAACCTACCATAAAATTCTTTAAATTCCACATAACACATATATCAAATCAATTTCAGAATCAGATGCCGATAAGGCCTTCAATTTGTAAACCGAAACTAAAACATGAACAGGTCTTTCTACGCTAAATAGATATAAACAATATAACGCAACGCACACATGCAAATTAATTCAGAATTTCTCCTTAGTTACTGTTTAGGCATAATTAATCATGGATTAATGTTAATCATGGGTCGGGGTTGTTAGTCTTCCCCCCTTAAAAGAGTTTGGTCCTCCAAACTCGAATTACCTTCATTTTGGAAGAACACCGAATTCAAAGGGAACAAATCAGGATATCTCCTCATCATATCTTCATCTGTCTCCCAAGTTGCATAAGTTCCTCCTGGGTTTTGCCAATCAACTTTTACCAACGGTATTTCCTTGTTTCTCAATCTTTTGATTCTTCGATTGACAATTTGAATTGGTCATTCTTCGTACATATAATCATCTTTTAAAAGTACATGAGTTGGCTCTATCACATGTAATGGATCTCTCAGATAATCCCAAAGCATAGAGATATGAAAGACATTATACATATGCTCCATAACCGGTGGTAAGGCTACCCGATACGTTACTGGGTTGATCTTCTCCAAAACTTCATATGGCCCAATATATCTTGGTGCTAATTTACCCTTAACACCGAACCGTGTTTGCCCTTTCATTGGAGTCACTTTAATGAACACGTGATCCCCGACCTCATATTCTCTGTCTCTTCTTCGGACATTAGCATAACTCTTTTGTCGACTCTATGTAGTTTTCAGACGCTGTTAGATCAGTTTCACTTTCTCTATTGTTTCCTGCACAAGTTTCGATCCCAACAAAGTTCTATCACCTACTTCGGCCCAACATATTGGAGATCGGCATTTTGTTCCATACAGAGCTTCATAAGGAGCCATTCCAATGCTTGAATGGTAGCTGTTATTGTACACAAAATCAGCCAATGGCAAATAGGTCTCCCAATTTCCTTGGAAATCTAATACACACATTCTGAGCATATCTTCCAAAGTTTGATTGGTCCGTTCAGTTTGACCATTTGTCTGTGGGTGATAAGCACTACTCAACCTTAGCTCTATCCCCAAAGCCTGTTGTAAACTTTGCCAGAATCTTGATGTAAACTTGGGATCTCTGTCAGATACTATGGACACTGGAACTCCATGCAATTTTATAATCTCATTGACATACAAATTAGCAAACTTATCCACATTACACAAAGATTTGACAGGCAGAAAATGAGCAGACTTAGTTAAACGATCAACAATGACCCAGATAGAATCCATACCTCGGAAGGAGTGAGGCAATCCCACAATGAAGTCCATGGTAATGTGTTCCCATTTCCATTTCGGTATTGGGAGCGGTTGTAACAAACCAGCAAGTCGTTGATGTTCACCTTTAACTTGTTGGCAGTGTAAGCATCTAGCCACAAAATCTGCAATACCCTTTTTCATTCCCGGCCACCAGAAGTTCTGTTTCAAATCGTGATACATTTTCGTATTTCCTGGATGCATAGCCAATTTGGAATTGTGGGCCTCCGTCAGAATGCGTTTCTTCAAATCATCATAATCCGGCACACAAAGGCGACCCTGAAATTTCAACACGTTATTGTCAAGCACAAATCCCGGTTTCAGTTTTAATTCAATCTCATCAATAATTTTCCTTAGAAATTCATCTTCGCGTTGTTTCTCTTTAATTTCTTCAATGATTGCAGGCTGAGTGGAAATAGCAGCTAGGATCCCACCTTGTTCTCGCAATACAACTTCAATCTCATTCTTTTCCAAATCACATAGCAATTCTTTCTGACCGGTGAGCAAACATGTCAAATTCCCCATTGATTTTCGGCTTAAGGCATCTACTACAGTATTAGCTTTCCCTGGGTGATACAAAATCTGCAAATCATAGTTTTTTATTAGCTCTAACCATCTCCTCTGTCTCATGTTCAATTCTTTTTGGGTGAAGAAATATTTCAAGCTTTTATGGTCAGTACACACTTCACAAGTTACCCCATACAAGTAGTAATGCCAGATTTTCAAGGCAAACACCACAGCTGCCAGTTCAATATCATGAGTCGGGTAATTCTTTTCATGAAGACGGAGTTGCCGAGATGCATAAGCAATCACCTTCCCATTTTGCATTAGCACACAACTTGAACCCTTATAAGATGCATCACTGTAAATCTGAAATCCATCAGTTCCGTTGGGCAAGGTCAAGATTGGTGCCGTTACCAGTCTCGTTTTCAGTTCTTGGAAGGCCGACTCTCATTGATCATTCCAATTAAACGGTACATTTTTCTGTGTCAACTGTGTCAATGGCATGGCAAGTTTTGAAAAGTCTTTCACAAATCTCCTGTAGTAACCTGTAAGTCCTAGAAAACTTCTAACCTCTGACACATTCGTCAGTTTAGGCCTGTCTACAATAGCTTCATTTTCTGAGGGTCAACAGAAATACCATCCTTGTTGATTACATGCCCAAAAATGCCACACTGTCAAGCCAGAATTCACATTTGGACAATTTGGCGTATAGTTTCTTTTCTCTCAAGGTCTGTAGTAGTTCTCAAGTGATTCTCATGTTCTTCCCTGTCTTTAGAATAAATCAAAATATCGTCAATAAACACAATGATAAATTCATCAAGAGATTGTTTGAAAACTCTGTTCATTAGGTTCATAAAAGCTGCTGGTGCATTTGTTACCCCAAAAGGCATTACTAGAAATTCATAGTGTCCGTATCTATTTCTGAATGTAGTTTTCCCCACATCTTTGCTTTAACTTTTAATTGGTGATAGCCTGATCGAAGATCAATTTTTGAAAATACTTGGGCTCCCTGAAGTTGGTCAAACAGGTCATCAATTCGAGTAGTAGGTACTTGTTCTTGATAGTTACTTTTTTCTCGATAGTCAATACATAGCCTCAATGACCCGTCTTTCTTTTTAACAAATGACACCGGAGCACCCCAAGGTGAAGTACTCAGACGGATAAATTTCTTGTCTAAGAGTTTTTGAAGTTGGTCCTTTAGCTCTTTCAATTCAGTAGTTGAATCCTATTAGGAGTCCTAGAAATAGTTGTGTTCCAGGTGTTACATCAATAGTAAATTCAATTTCCCTATCAATTAAATTCCCGGGTAGATCATTGGGAAACATCAAGAAAATCACAAACCACAGGAATAGTTTCTATACTAGTAGTATCTAAAGATTCAGTCAATGCACAACACAAGTAGCCCAACAACCTTTCCTTAACAATTTCTTGGCTTTCATGAATGAAATCAAGTATGGTGGAGGAACTACCCATTCCCAGTGAAAATAAACTCAGGCAACCGGATGGACGAAATACAACAGATTTATTCACACAATCAGTGGTGGCACAGTACTTAGTCAACCAATTCATACCCAGAATACAATCAAAATAATCGATGTTCAAGGGTAGTAAATCAACATACAATGTCATTTCGCCAATCATAAGATCACATGCCAAAAACATATGCACATATCATAGAACCCCCAGACGGTGTATACAGATAGTAAACAGTTCATAGGTTCTAACGGTCTAGTTAATTTTTCGAGAAAAAGCATGCGATACGAATGAATGTGTGGAACCAGAATCAATCAGCACATATGCATTCTAAGCACAGATAGAAATTATACCTAACACTACTGATTCTGTGTTCTGTACATCCCCAGGCATCAAGGCGAATATTTCTCTTGTCTCAATGCTTCATTCCCATTGTTGCCCCTGGCATTAGTTTTGGTATTTGATATGGCCACTGAAACAGACCCAGTTGAACTTGCTGGGCTGACTGGCATTCTGGATCCCAGTGGACAATCTTTTATCATATGGCCAACTTTGCCACACCGATAACAGGCACCAGATGCACGATAGCGTACTCCTCTATGTTTCCTGCCACAATCTGGGTAGTTTGGTATAGATCCACTACTTTGACCAAAACTACTGGAAGATCCTGTGTTCTGCTTCTTCAAAAATGATCGGCCCTTCTTGAAATTAAACCCGGCCCTCTTGCCTTTCCATTCAGTCGGTGGAACTGTAATTTGTTTCTTTGCCGCCAGAATGGCCTCTGCCATCAGTGCTCTATCAAGGACGTCAACATATCTAGGTAGTTTCAGTGCACCTACTCGGTCATACACTTCCAAGTCTAATCCCCTTCAATTTCTGAGCCTTTTATAATCCGTGTCGACCATGTGCGGAGCAAATCTGGCCAACTCAGTAATTTAGCCTCGTACTCGGCTACAGACATCTTTCCTTGCTTAAGTTCTGGAAATTCAGACACTTTTCGATCCCTGAAGCATTGGGGAAAGTATTTGTCATAAAAGATCTCATTGAAGTGGGTCCATGTCATATTCCCATTACTACCTCGAATTAACAGCCACCATCTACGGCTTTCTTTTAAAGCGTAGGTGGCCAAAAGAACTTTCTGAACTTTGGAACAGGGAAATACTTTAAACAATTTCTCCATCTCCAACAACCATGTTTCAGCCTTGAGTGGTTCAAATCCACCAAGAAAGGTTGGCGGTTTCATTTTCATGAACTTCTGAGTCAAACTGATAATATCGTTATTGTCTGGTTCAACTTGAGCTAGCGGAGGTGGAGGAGGTAAAGGTTGTTGCCTCTGTTGTTGCATTACCACCTCAGTCAGAGCTGTAAGCATTTGCTCCATTCTATTCATCCGGGCCTCCGAGGGTTCTGCTGTACCATCACTTCTTGCATTTTCCATTGCTATAGGGAAAACAGAAGGGCAATAAACATAGGCAAACAATCCTTTTCATAATGTTTAGAACTTTCATTCTCAGTTTAGTCAATTCAGATTCATGTGTTTATATTAAGATGAAATTCTCTTATGTACAAAGATTATTACATACTCACACATGCAGATGGAATGTTCCTAATTCTTTCCAGAACATCCTATAGCTCGTATGGACTCGTGCTGGGTAGAACACGTGCTCTGATACCACTCTATCACGACCTAAACCTGTCCCTATAGGTTTAGCGACGTAACCGGCCAGTAATCCTTGGATTACCGAAGGCCTCTTGACAGATTAATATATAGATAGGGGCTGCGGAAGCAAATATACAAAATATACATAGTCCATCGAGCTGTGCAGACATACATGAGACTGATGATTTTAAAACTTTTATAAATTTGCAAGTGATGTCAGAAGATATAACATTTACATATCACTCCTAGAAGTATAATATCTGAAATCTTGTCCAAAAACTTAATAAAACAAACAGAGTCTAACACGGTTACAAAAAAACAGCCACAAAACTTGACTTCATTCGGAACCTCCTCGAGAGGCACAAAGGTTAGCTGACAAAAACTGAACCATAGGTCGTCAACTCTGGGCCTAGTCACGTGCCTGCTCACATACATAATATAAATCGTGAGCTAATGCCAGTGAATAATAACAGAGTAAAGAATTTTAATGAATGATGCCCAGAACAGATTTCAAATCTCATAGCAAATCAGAATCATAATCAGGTAGCAAAAACAAAGTCAAAGTCTTATTCATATTCAAATCATGTGTGGTACATCCATTAGCATAAACATATCTCTTTGGTCAAGCATATCAAGTTCCATATTGGAACCTCCGGTACTGGGTAACATATCTCATATAATAGCCACGGTACTGTTTTCCCCGGGCGAGGGCCTGTGCCACAGTATTGTTTCCCCCAGGCAAGGGCCTGGGCCACGGTATTATCCCCCGGGCTAGGGCCTTATGACCATAAGCCACAGTATTATGTCCCCTGGGCGAGGGCCTCTGCTAAGGATACCATAATTACGTTTCAAAGAAAATTTGGACAATCATTCATTCATACAAAACGTAGCATTTCAGAAAACTGATCATTTCATATCATCAGAAAATAATTAAAGTTAAACATAGCTTTACAGAGTTATTACTCACAGATAACCGGTGGCTCCAATTAGACGAGTAGAGTAGGTAATTCACTTATCTTGAGACGCGTGACCTACATAACATGACAGATGCATACGTTGAAACACACGCTCAAATTGTACATAACTCATTTCATTTGCTCCTAGTGCGTTTCTAGCCTTTAACCCCATTACGGTGTCTTAATCATGGCCTAGGAATGCCTAGGATGGAATGAGGATGCAAAAATGCACTTGAAAACATTTTTTCAAAACTTACTGAAAACAGGGTCCACGCTCGAGCGTAGCTTTCCTCGCTCGAGCGGACATGCAAAATGTGAAGGTTCGCTCGAGCGTGACTTCCTTCGCTCGAGCGAACTGTAAACCTTGACAAAAGTACTGGATGCTTGATTTTCACGCTCGACGGACGCTCGACCTCCGCTCGAGCGTGAGACTCAAACCCTCGCTCGAGCGTGACTTTTGTCACTCGAGCGTGTTGCAAAACATATGAACTTCTGGGTACATGCATTTCACACTCGAGCGAAGTGCACGCATTCAGAGTGCTTCGCTCAAGCGTGAACTCCTACGCTCGAGCGTAGATTCAAATTCTGGAATTTCCAGATTTGATCTCCAAGCTTCAAACTCAAACTAAACACTTCAAAACTCATCCTCTTGGGCCAAAATTCTGGAAAACACTTAGAAACTCACAAAATATCATGGTTTGAAGATCATTTCATGAAATCAAGGCCCCAGAGTATGTCAATTGTTCAAAAATTCAACTTAAACTTTATGAATGTTTCATGATCATAACATGCATGGATTTTCTTGATCTTGAGCTTCTCAAAACATGATCAAATGTCATAAAACAACATAAAATTTGATAATTTCCCAAAATCAAGTTGAATTCAAAACGTGCATGAGGGAATTCTTGAAAATCATGCTCAATTTGTAAAGAATAGACATGCATGCATGGTATGGTCCTTTTACCATCTTAATTGACTCAAGTCTTGCTTAACTCAACATAATCTTCATGAATTCATGTTCTAAACATCATAATTGTATAATCTAAGTGTTGAATTCATACCTCAACCTCTCAAGTAAAATCTAGATGATGAGCACACTAAGATTCCAAGCTAATTCTTCCCAATTCCAACAATTCTTGTCAAATCCTCTAATTGAGTTCAATTCCCAAGCTTAAGACCAAATCTTCCTACTCCTTCTCTCTCTCACGTTTAGAGCATCAATTTGAGGTAGTGAGTGAGCCAAGTGAAGTCAAATGGGCCTTAAATAGGCTTCACTAAAGTGGCTTAATTAAGAGTGACTTAGGTTAATCACATTACATTAATTATTCTAATTTAATCGTTCCAAATCGAATTTCAATTAAACCTACCATAAAATTCTTTAAATTCCACATAACACATATATCAAATCAATTTCAGAATCAGATGCTGATAGGCTTTCAATTTGCAAACCGAAACTAAAACATGAACAAGTCTTTCTACGCTAAATAGATATAAACACTATAACGCAATGCACACATGCAAATTAATTCAAAATTTCTCCTTAATTATTGTTTAGGCATAATTAATCATGGATTAATGTTAATCATGGGCCGGGGTTGTTGCATTAGTTTAGCTTTATTCATTCAGACTCTTCTTTATGAGAGCGTAATGTAATAATGTGTATGTCTTCTAACCCCATATTTTTCTCCTTTTTATTTATCCGCTTTTGATGGTTAGATTAGGGACATGTTTCAATTAGCATACCTTATGCTTACATCCATTCATTCGCATTGCATGCACCGAGGCTCGACGCATCATTTAAACTACATTGTCATTTCAATACCTTTGTTGAATACGTGTTTAACCACATGTTATCAAATCTATCCATATGCCATATTAATAGTCAAGCCTATTAATTGCATATTGCATGTGTTGCATTAGACATCTTGTATAGTTAGGAATCATGCATATTTTTCTAACTCATATCTTCTTAGCTCGGAGTACTAGGTGAATTTTAATGCTTTAGCATACTTGCCATGAGGCTAAATGCTTACTTGATTAAACTGCTTGAATGCCTGTGGATGAAGGCTTGTTGTTTAAATTGGAACGGTTCAACGAATGTGCGTTTTAAGCCTACTATGTCTAGTGGAAAATTCACTGCTTTAAGCCCACTTTGTTGAGTGGCAAATTCGCAACTTTAAGCCCACTTGAGATGGCAAAATCAAATCCTTTTCGCAAACAAACATGAAATCGAATAGTTCCAATTTGGGCAAACTAGTCTATATTTGCTTGTGCACATCACATAGTAAAGCTAGCTTAATAACTGGAACAAGAGCATATAAGGTTGATAAAAAAATCATATCATGATAAGTAGAGGCGGATCTTTGGTCGGACGAGCGGGGGTGCTCAATTCATGACCTTCCCCTCTCCTACCTAAGTTCCCGAGTTGAGGCAACTTTGGTGATGACAGACACGTGGCCTTTGGCACGGGTCATGGGTTTCCTAAATTTCCCCAAAATAAAATATGTAGGTGGCAACTCTGTATCTGGCAAAGTAGTCTAATTTTGGCATTTTTGATTCAAAAATTGATTTTCCAAAAGATTTGCCGGGTTTGGACTCTTTGGTGTTGATCAATTTCACATTGCACTTGTGATATTAGATTCAGAACCGCGAAAGTCCGAACTGTAGGGCTTTCTTTCAAACCTTCCGAAAGGGGGCACGAAAAAGTCGAGCTATAGGGAGCTGAACCAATTTTGGAGGGTTTTACAGATACAAATATGGCAGGTGATCTTGATGGTAGAAAATCTACATCAGGATAGCTGAGGCAACTTTGGTGATAACAGACACGTGGCCTTTGGCACGAGTCATGGGTTTCCTAAATTTTCCCAAAATAAAATATTTAGGTGGCAACTCTGTATCTGGCAAAGCAGTCCAATTTTGGCATTTTTGATTCAAAAATTGATTTTCCAAAAGATTTACCGGATTTGGATTCTTTGGTGTTGATCAATTTCACATTGCACTTGTGATATTAGATTCAGAACCGTGAGAGTCTGAACTGTAGGACTTTCTTTCAAACCTTCCGAAAGGGGCGCGAAAAAGTCGAGCTACAGGGAGCTGAACCAATTTTAGAGGGTTTTACAGATATCGATAGGGCGGGTGATCTTGATGGTAGAAAATCTACATCAGGATTTCTATTCACCTTTGTAGGGGGAGCTGTTTCATGGCAGTCCAAACTACAAAAGTGTGTTGCTTTATCTACAACAGAGGCAAAGTACATTGCTGCCACAGATGCTGGAAATGAAATATTGTGGTTAAAGCGGTTTCTCCAAGAATTTGGTCTATAGTAGGAAGAGTACAAGGTACATTGTGATAGTTAGAGTGCAATTGATCTGAGCAAGAATTCCATGTACCATTCACGTACAAAGCACATTGTTGTTCGGTATCATTGGATACGAGAAGTGATGGAAAAGCAGTTGATGAAGCTAGTGAAGACTCACACAGACAAGAATCATTTTGACATGATGACCAAGGTTGTCACCAGAGACAAACTCGAAGTATACAGGGACATTACTGGGATGGACTTCCAGTAAGGATCCTACTCCCCATAGGTGTGGAGAGGGAGAATTGTTAAAGATGCACACCAATATGAACATAGCTATGATAGAAGTCAAGTATGGAGGCTGTGAATACAGATTTGCTAAAGTTTTTCAAACCTAGGGTGGCTTGCCATTAACTTGGTAGTTGGCAAGTAGAGGTTGGCAAGCAAAGGTTGATTTGTTTTTGGGCTCTCCCGTTTGTATATAAATAGGGAAAGCTGTAAGCTGAATTGAATCATCAGAAAGAGAAAGACAGAGGAAAGAGTGTAATTTGTGAGTGAGAGTGCAATAGAGAGAGAGTGAGGTGTGAATGTTGTAAACTCCCTCAAGAAAAATTCTGTAGTGGATATCTCACCCATGGACGTAAGCTATTGCCGAACCACGTAAATATCTTGTCTATTTTCTGTGTGTGATTGATTTCTGGTGTGCCTTAATCCTAACACCACTCCCTTCTAGTTAAACTTTCCTATGACCTCTACGAAAAGTAATGAGGTTTCCGATGACCTCCCCTACTATAGTTGAGGTTTCTGGCCACTTCCACTAATAGTCATGAAATAACCATCAACATGATATTCAGATCATGAAATCAGCCAAAATAGAGTCCAAAAATTGGTTTGATTAATTTATGAAAATCAAATGTCGATACCACTTTGTCCGTTCCCTTCTAGTTAAACTTTCCTATGACCTCCACCGAAAATTATTGAGGTTTCTGGTTACTTCCACAGCTGCGGATCCCTTTCTGATTAGGATTAGGATTAGGATTTTTCCCATATATATAGATGAGCATTATTATTCAAGATTAAAAATTAGATTTAAATTTCAAGTCCACTGATGTGTCAATCAATTAGGATATTAAAATCAACCAATTATATCACTTACACATCAGAGGAGTGTAAAAAATGGGTCTAAAAAGTGATTTTGTATATCATTTTCCTATATGGATATGTGAGGTGAGAAAGATTTATTACTTGTTTCCAGCATAGAGGTTGATGATGACTTGCTCTTCTTCATCGGAAAACTTTCCTCTCTTGATATCGGGCCTGAGATAGTTAGCCACCTTAATCTGCAACTCTATCCACACCTGTTGAGTCTAGCAAGCTTTAGAAGTGCTCTCCATCTATGTAATCCCTTATCATTTTCCCTTCCCAAATCCCTTTTCAAATTCCTTCCCAAATCCCCCAACCAAACATAGCGTCAAAAAAATTGGTATCAGCCTCCTAGAGTGTCCCCTATGCACATAAAGAGGCTCTTTACTTTCCAAATTGGGTTATTGATCCCACTCATTCTCTGCAGCCTATTCTATTTTTTTATGTCCTATGTTGTTTGTGGTTGTGTTCAATTGGATTTTTAATTTGTACTAAAGTTTACTCAATTACCTCCAAACTATACATGAATTTCATATTCTGACGATTGTGTTCAATATGTTTTTCAGGACAATGAGTTGGATGGATACGTCTTTCCAAATGTGTAAGTACTCATCAATCACTGCTGAAAGTAGCAATGGTTCTGATTTTGATAGATAAATTAGCACAAGCTATTTTGTTTCCCATTTATACTCTCTTGCAATTTGGTTCTGAAAATTTCATCAAAGCTTCATGAAAATCCTTCACTGGTTGAGACCTTAATGTTGTGTTTCGATCTTGGATTTCCAGTTTTCTCTTTTCTTTCTCTACAAATCCAATATCTAAACACGTGTGTGCCTGTGGACTTGAAAAAAAAAATTGAAAAAGTTAAGTTCAAAAATTTATCAAATGACCAATATAGCTTACATTTAGCTTCAAAAAACTATGTGCATCATATATATGCAGTGTGAATGTGCACGCGCTCAATCCAGAGCAGGATCGAACGGTTGGAGCACACACTCTCTCAGATGTTTACTGTAACAACTGTGGCAATCTTTTGGGAGTAAAATTTGTAAGACTACAAAAAAAAAAAAATCCAAATTTTGACATTCTCTGTATTGAATTTCTCATCGAGTCTTCTAAGCAGACACTAAAAATTGTACAGATTGAAGTTGCAAATGATGATGATGATGGAGCAGTGAGAGCTGGATATTTCCTCCTATATCGGTAAGTTTTTTATTTTTTATTTTTTACCACTATATATATTTATGTATACATTGTTTTGCTGCAGTTGATAGTTTGAGGGGGTTGTTTCATAAACTTTTTTACAGGAAGAATCTCAGGAAGTGGAATGGGCAGGAGATTGTTGCTTGAAACTACTGAAGGAAAAGGGTTGTCTTGAAATTCACTGAAAATCGAAGTTGCTGATACTTTCCTTTTTTTAGTTCTGGTTTGACATTCTCTTGATTGCCTCGGTACTTATATACAAGAGATACTTTATAATATTGTGACTGATGAAAAATGTGGGTAGGTGGGATATTGTGTTGAGTAATTAACGAATAAAAAGAGGCATAATAAATAATAATTGGTTAAGGAGTACTGACCCGTGGTATTTTGAGAATATTTTATAATTTCCTGATATTGGATATAGATATACTTGTTGTCTTTTTTGGAGTAATTATTGGGCATTTTTATGTGGTGCTTTTCTTGATTTTGATTGGTTTAATACGGTAGGATCATCACAATTATGTTGGTGTTTTAATTAGTACAAATTACATTAATGGTTCCTGTAGTTTGGACCTTGTGTCACTTTAGTTTTTAATCTTTCAATTGTGATATATTTGATCCTAAATTTTAAATCCTGTTTTAAATAAGGACAATTGAAGATATTGTTGTACTATTTCAAGAGCAAAATCGTCAATTTGATAAAAAAATAAACTAGTTTGACAAAAATAAATGTCAAAAAATTATTTTTAAAATTTTAAAAATTATAAGCTAATTTGGCAAAATCGTCAGTTTGATAAAATATAAACTAATCTTTTTAAATTTTAATTTAATGGATTGGTTTAATAATGACATCAAAATTGTCGTCATGTTTAACTTTAAAAAAATAAAAACTAATTTAACAAAAATAAATATCAAAAAAAATTTAAAATTTTTTTTCTCAATTCTCAACAATATTACAGTCTATTACCCAACAACTTGACGCATCACCGGTCATTCCATCTCTATTCAAGAGGCATTTCACAATATATAATCAATATGCATTATTAGCATGCTTTCCCTTGAAATGTGCCAATTTCAACACATATTTCACAATTCTATATCATATTCAATATTCATGATATATTTCCATTTCTACAATACATTCAACATATGCAACGTTACATTAAACCTCCTTTTCAAGGCAAGTTTCAAAAATACTCCCATAAATCAAAACATATACAATGTTGTACAACTCAAGACATATTTAATGCGCTTAAAGTTCATCAATATTACAAAATCCCAATACATGGTTAAACATTTACAAACATGTCCGGATATTTCTCACGGACATCCACCTTACGTTCCCAAGTGGCTTCCTCCACTCCGTGATGTTTCCACAAAACCTTTACTAAGGGAATGGTCTTGCCTCGCAAGACTTGATCCCATCTATCCAAGACCCGAACCGGTCTCTCCTCATACGAGATATCCTCGTCAACCTCCAAATCGGTCCAATCCAGCACATGGGATAGATCCGGCTCATACTTCCGAAGCATACTAACATGAAACACGTCATGCACTCCGGACAACTGTGGCGGCAAGGCTAAACGGTACGCAACCTCCCCAATCCTCTCAAGGATCTCAAAGGGACCAATAAACCGAGGGGACAACTTCCCACTCTTTTCAAACCTCATCAAACCCCGCCTAGGTTATATTTTCAGAAAAACATGATCACCCGTCTCAAATGCCAAAGGCCTCCTCCTATGGTCGGCGTAACTCTTTTGGCGACTCTGGGTTGTAACAAGCGTCCTACTGATAAGCTCAACCTTCTCCGTTGTTTCCCTCACCAACTCCGGGCCCAACAAAGGTGCATCACCCACCTCGGCCCAACAAACTGGAGACCTACACGGTCGGCCATACAAGGCCTCAAACGGTGCCATACCGATACTCGACTGAAAACTATTGTTGTAGGTAAACTCCACCAAGGGCAAGTGCCTCTCCCACGTCCCACTAAAGTCAAGGACACAACCTCGAAGCATATCTTCAAGGATCTGAATAGTACGCTCGGACTGACCGTCAGTCTGAGGATGATAAGCCGTGCAAAAGGTCAACCTAGTGCCCAAAGCACTCTGCAAACTCTGCCACAACCTAGCAGTAAAACGTGGATCTCTATCTGAGATGATCGACACTGGGACCCCGTGCAACCTCACTATGTCCCGAATATACAAGTCGGCAAGATGATCTACTGAATCTTTCATGCGCATAGGGATAAAGTGCGCCGACTTAGTCAACCGGTCTACAACCACCCAAATAGCATCACTACCCTGCTGAGTCCTCGAAAGACCTACAACGAAGTCCATAGTGACATGCTCCCACTTCCACTCGGCAATAGGTAAGGGTTGTAACAAACCCGCTGGCCTCTGATGCTTGGCCTTCACTTGCTGACCAGTAAGGCTTTTCGATACGAAAACAGCCACATCTCTCTTCATACCCCGCCACCAAAACTGGTGACCCACATCACGGTACATCTTGGTGCCTCCCGAATGCACTGCAAGGCGTGAATGGTGAAACTCTCGGAGTACCTCCTCTCGGCAAGACTCCGGCACAAATAAGCGGTCTCGGTATCTCACACTCAGGTCGGGATACACAGACAAACCCTTCTCAGCCTTCCCACTGGAGATCTTCTCTCGGAGGGATTCTACCTCAAGGTCACCTCTCTGTGCCTCTAACACTTGAGTCACAAGTGTAGGCTGCGCAACAACAGAAAACAAGGCCGCAGCCTCAACGGATTCGCCAAGAAGCAAATCAAACTGGCCAAGTGCACGCAACATCTCCCACTCCCAGATGGCTATGTAAGCTACATCACTAATGCATTTCCTACTAAGGGCATCGGCCACAACATTGGCCTTACCCGGGTGATAGTGCAACTCGAAGTCGTAATCCTCAATAAACTATATCCACCTCCTCTGCCTCAAATTCAAGTCTCTCTGTGTAAACAGATACTTCAAACTCTTATGATCCGAGAATACCTCGAATCTCTCACCATAAAGGTAATACCTCGAGTTGCAAAACAAAAAGGTACCTCTCACAACAGATGGAGCAGGTACTAGATCATGCGCAGTAACAGCATACACGCGCCCAGAAGGTCTCTGATCAACCTGCTCATCCCTAGGAGCAAAAGACTGATGCACAGACTGGGATGACGAAGCTCCCTGATTGGCCCTCGAGGCCTGAACTGACTGTGCTGGCTGGAAACTCTGCGTCTGCCTAGAAGCAGACGCCCCCGATGTGGCACTCAACTGCAGGCAGAACCTCTTCAGGTGCCCCGCCTGACCACACTGATAACAAGATAGTGGCTGACCTCGGCCCTGACTCTGGCTCTGAGGTCAAGCCGAAGATGAAGCAGTTCTCTGACCTCCTCCCCTCTGCGGGCAAACTGAAGACTTGTGACCCAGCTGGCCACATTTGTAACAAGTAACATCTCCTTGGCTGCCTCTCCCAGAACCTGCACTCGGCACAGGAAAGGTAGATCTAGCAAAACCACCCTGAGACTGCTGAGGGTTAGAACCCCTCTGTCTCCTGCCATAACCCTGGCCATCCTGACTCCTCTTAGAGCCCCTCAATCTCTCATCCTCCTCCTCATGCATCATAATCTCCATATGGCTTGCAGCATCCACAAGACACCCATACTCTCGGGTCATAGACCCTCCAACCCTCATCTTAAGCCCGTGCCTCAACTTCCTCTCAAATTCCAGACAACGGCGTTCCTTAGACGCCACAAGCTCAGGTGCAAACTTGGATAAACTAGTAAATGCGCCCTCAAATTCGGCCACTGACGAACTCAGCAACTTAAGCTGGCAGAACTGATCTCTCAACTTCTCCTTGACAGTGGGAGACAGAAACTTCTCCTGGAAAGCATCTACAAAAGCCTCCCAAGTGCCACCAATACGGCCCCTAACGAACTTCCACCACTGACCCGCATGCCTCTTTAACTGGAAAGACGCCAAGGTCACCTTCAAAGCCCCGTCCTCGATGCCAAGCATCTCAAACGTCTTAGTCATCTGCTCCAGCCACTCATCAGCCTTAAGTGGCTCTTTCGATCCCCCAAAAACTCATCCGAATTTGACCGGAAGAACTCCCTCTTCAGAAAAGAAGGCCTTGCATCAAAACCTGGGCCTGGACTTGTTCTCAGCCCTAGAATGTCCATGGATGCCCTTAAAGCTCCTGCCATCTCGCGGGCTAAGGCGCCCATGGCCTGCTGACCTACTGGCTCAGCCACATTGGCCTGGCCAACACCCTTCTGCTGCGCCGGAATATCATCCGGTATAGGCACCTCCTGCCTCCTAGGCCTACCTCACCTACCACCACGTCCTCGTCCTGACATCCTAATAAAGGTAACGAAGAACGTTAGCACATTCACAAATGTACCGAAGCTATAACACTCGCGTCCTAATGTAATGGACAACAGTAATTCACTCCACGTAAGCACATAATCACATAAGCACTTACGAATTTCATCTCCGGATAATGACAGTCCCGAGGCGTTGCTAGAGTTCCAGTTAGAAACAGCATTGATCAAGTGCTTTTCCAACAAGACTCCCAGAAACCCAAGGATTCAGTCAACATCTTAGAAACTACATTCCATACCCAAATAGTCACATAAACATGTTATCAAATAAACACTTAATGTCATATATAAGTCTCTAACAAGCGAGACAAACCCATTGTGGTACTAACCACTTCCCGCGTACCCAAAGTATTCGAACCTGGTATGCTCTGATACCAAGTTGTAACGCCCTCATTTTAATACATAAAACCCATCATTCTTGACATGCATAGACATAAGAGAACAAGCATATTTCTATTTATCAGAGTATTCATTACAAAAGTATTACATGTTGACACTAAAAGTAAACACCCTATGGGCTTACAACTTTCCAAGCCAACACTTGGTTACAAAAAGGAGTACTAACTCATACACATTAAGCCCTTGGCTTGAAATTACATGTAATACACAAAAAGCAAACAAAACAGCAAAAAGAGTCTTCAACTCCCAAAACCTTCCAAGCTATGTCCTTGGAGGTGGCATATCACCTGGACCTGAAAATGATGTCCCATATAGGGTGAGCCAAAGCCCAGTAGAGATATACTAAACCAAATATAAATAATGACTAAAACAATAGCATTTGATAGATGGTTAACACTTATAAACCAGTTATATCATCGCACAGTTCCATGACATTTATGTCCACGTTACGTTCCACTTTCCTTTACTTATTCAAATCATTTCATAAACATGGCTCAGAACCTGGCCAAACAATTAATAGGAATATATTCCTTATTAAACATTTCCTTTATTCACAATTCAAATGAGTCTACAACTCATTTTACAAGCACTTCCAATATCTCAATTTAATACACACATCTGTTGTATTAACATTTCAAATGATACACATAATTGCTGTATCTATGGAGTCCATTCCCTATCTCCTCCCAAACAGGTTTGAGAGTCCATCCCCTATCTTCTCTCAAACCATGGAGTACATCCCCTATCTCCTCCCAAACCATATGCATATACAATGTATTTAACACTTGTCATGCACAATAATCAATCAATACACGTATTTGCTGTATTAATTCAACCGTCATATTCAATGACATATTCATTGTGATTAGTTTCAGTTTTCCCTAATCAACATACAGTGTCTACAACAATCAAGACTATCCTCCACCGATAGCCCAAAGCAGTTATTTCTAAACAGAAAATAAATGCACCCAATGAATATGTTATCAACATTTTGACTAGGTGAGCGATAACTTAATCCAACTACACCCCTTTAATCCCATAATTCCCCAAATTCCAATATTTTCAATTCAATTCCCATATCTCAAAATTAATTATACAAATTAATTTTACCAAACTAATTAGGGCATTTTCCCATAATTCACATAACAACCCTAAGGTTCCATTTTCATCATTAATCCAACATTTATTTCTTTTTTTTTTAAAGTATTACATACATATGGGTATATATATTATGAAAACCCCCTATTTTGTAAATTACACAGAGACCCCAAACTTTTCCAATATTACCAAACATCACCAACTAATCAAAACGACCAAAATCAAAGACAAAGCTCATAAGAAGGAGTAGGGTATCCCTACCTCGAAATGAAGAGCTCAAATAGAGAAGATGACCAAAAACCAAAGTGCTCCAAATCCACAAATTTTCAGATTAAAAGAAAGCCCAAGTCGCCCTCTACCTTTCTTACAAAGGACTTAGGGTAGAAACACTCTAAAAGGAGATGAAACCCTAGAGAGAAGATGTGTAGAGAGAGAGGGAGCTCGGATCTAGGGTTTTGAAATCAAAAGAGGTAAAAAAGTGAAGTGTTTACCTGCTGCTGCCTACTGATATAACACAGGCTCGCTCGAGCGAATAAAGTCTCGCTCGAGCCAACAACATGAAGCTTCAGGTCTGCAACCCAGAAGCACGCTTGAGCAACAGAATGCTCGCTCGAGCGAAGAAACTCAAAACATACACCTCGTTCGCTCGAGCGAAGGAAAGCTCGCTCGAGCCAAGAAATGCAACTCTCAGGTTTAGAACCAGACGCAGACGCACGCTTGAGCGAAGGAACCCTGGCTCGAGCGAAGAAGCCAAAACACAGAGCTCACTCAAGCGACAAAGTGCTCGCTCGAGCGAAGGACCAAAATTCTGGGCAGCAACCATTTGCTCCCAAGCACACCAAACCTGTAACAAACCTGCCCAAAACATCCTATAACTCAAATACAAAGTATTGAAGGATGAAAACAAGATATATACAACCACAGGCTCCACGGAACCCAAGTCCGGATACAACAACCGAATAGAGAAAGACCGGGATCGCTATATCAACAGACACCCCTTCCCCGGAAAACACATGGCCTAAGAATTTGATTTCTCCTAGCCAGAACTCACACTTCCCAAACTTGGCATACAGCCTATGGGCTCTAAGCAACTCAAGCACCACTCTCAAGTGTTCCTCGTGCTCGTCCTCCAAAGGCGAATAAATCAAGATGTCGTCCACGAAAACGACCACAAAACAATCCAAGAATTCTTGGAATATCCGGTTCATCAAATCCATAAACACTGCCAGTGCATTGGTGAGCCCAAAAGGCATCACCAGAAACTCATAGTGGCTATACCGCGTACGGAATGCCATCTTCGGAATATCCTCCTCCCTGACCCTCAACTGGTGGTAACCTGATCTCAAGTCTATCTTAGAGAAACAACGGGAACCCTTCAACTGGTCAAATAAATCATCTATACGGGGCATAGGGTACTTATTCTTGACCGTAGCCCGATTCAACTTCTGATAATCGATACAAAGTCTCAAGGCACCATCTTTCTTTTTAGCAAAGAGGGCTAGTGCTCCCCACGGCGAAACACTAGGGCGAATGAAGCCCTTATCTAGTAACTCCTGGAGTTGAATCTTCAAGTCACTCAACTCAGCTGGGGAAAAACGGTAAGGTGCCATAGAAATCGGCACCGTGCCAGACACTAAATCAATGGAGAACTCTATCTCTCGATGAGGTGGCAAACTAACAAGATCCTCAAGAAAGACGTCCGAGTACTCACCAACCACTCTCGGCAACTTAACCTCAGTCTCATCACACTCACTACTCATAAGGTTAGCAAGAAGACCACTAAGTTCACTCCGCCCTCGTGGATCATACACCGGTGGCAAAATACCACCAACCTGGTCCCCCAAAAAGTGAAAACAATCCCCGCTCAAGGTACATACTGTGACCCTCTGGTGGTAACAATCGATAACAGCCTGGTATGACGATAACCAGTCCATACCCCAAATCACATCAAAACCCGACATAGCCATAACTACAAATGAAAATAGAAGTCGGCGGTCGGCGACCTCTATATCGCACCCTCTACACCCTTGTTTCAAAATCAATTCACCCCCAATAGGTGATACTACATAAATAGGAGATGCTAACTGTGCCAATTCCAAACCCAAAACAGATGCAAATGCAGCAGATATAAAAGAATGGGATGCACTAGTATCAATAAACACATTGGCAACCGAGTTGCAAAACAAGAAGGTACCTCTCACAACCGCTGGAGCCGGTACAAGATCCTGCGCGGTAATAGCATACACGCGCCCTGTAGGCCCCTGATCTACCTGCTCACCTCTAGGAGCAAAAGACTGCTGCACAGACTGGGACGACGAAGCTCCCTGATTGGCCCTCGAGGCCTGAACTGACTGAGCTGGCTGAAAACTTTGCCTCTGCCCAGATGCACCAGAAGTGCCACTCAACTACGGGCAAAACCTCTTCAGGTGCCCCGCCTGACCACACTGGTAACAAGATAGTGGCTGACCTCTGCCCTGACTCTGGCTCTGAGGTCGAGCCGAAGATGAAGCTGCTCTCTGCCCTCCGCCCTTCTGCGGGCAAGCTGGAGACTTGTGGCCCAGCTGACCACATTTGTAACAAGTCACGTCTCCCTGACTGCCTCTCCCAGGGCCTGCACTCGGCACTGGAAACGTAGATCTAGCAAAACCACCCTGAGACGGCTGAGGGTTGGAACCCCTCTGTCTCCTGCCATCACCCTGGCCATCCTGACTCCTCTTGGAGCCCCTCTGCCTCTCCTCCTCCTTCTGCATCATGATCTCCATATGGGCCACAGCATCCACAAGGCGCCCATAATCCCGGGTCATAGAACCCCCAACTCTTATCTTGAGGCCATGCCTCAACTTCTTCTCAAACTCCAGACAACAGCGTTCCTCAGACGCCACAAGCTCAGGTGCGAACCTGGATAAACTAGTAAATGCGGCCTCAAACTCGGCCACTGACAAACTCAGCTGCTTGAGCTGACAAAACTGGTCTCTCAGCTTCTCCCTGGCAGCTGGAGATAGAAACTTCTCCTGGAAAGCATCTACAAAAGCCTCCCACGTGCCACCAATACGGCCCCTCATGTACTTCCACCACTGACCCGCATCCCCCTTAAGCTGGAAAGATGCCAAGGTCACCTTCAAAGCCCCGTCTTCGATGCCAAGCATCTCAAACGTCTTCGTCATCTGTTCGAGCCATTCATCCGCCTTAAGTGGCTCTTTCGGGTCACCCACAAACTCGTCCGAATTAGACCAGAAGAACTCCCTCTTTAGGAAGGAAGGCCCTGCACCCGCAACCTGGGCCTGAACTAGATTCTTAGCTCTGAGAATACCCATGGATTCCCTCAAAGCTCCTGCTATCTCCCGGGCTAAGGCTCTCATGGCCTGCTGACCCGTTGGCTCGGCCACATTGGCCTGACCAACACCCTCCTGCTGTGCCGGAACATCATCTAGTAAAGGCATCTCCTGCCTACCACGCCTACCACATCTACCTCCACGTCCACGTACTCATCCTGACATCCTAATAAAGGTAACGAAGAACATTAGAACATTCATAAATGTGCCGAAGCTAAAACACTTGCGTCCTAATGCACGGACAACTGTAATTCACTCCACGTAAGCACATAATCATATAAGCACCTACGAATTTCATTTCTGGATAATGATAGTCCCGAGGTGTTGCTAGAGTTCTGGTTAGAAACAGCATTGATCAAGTGCCTTTCCGACAAGACTCACAGAAACCCAAGGATCCAATCAACATCCTAGAAATTAAATCCCATACCCAAATAGTCACATAAACATGTTATCACATAAGTACATAACATTACATTTAAGTCTCTAACAAGTGAGACAAACCCATTGTGATACTAATCACTTCCCACGTACCCAAAGTATTCAAACCCGGTATGCTCTGATACCAAGTTGTAACACCCTCAAAATAAACCCATAAACCAAACAATCTTAACATGCTTAGACATAAGAGAACAAAGCATAATTACATTTCATCAAAGTATTCATTACGAAATGTATTACATGTTGACAACAAAAGTAAATGCCCCACGGGCTTACTACTTTCCAAGCCAACACTTGGTTACAAAAGAGGATAATAACTCTACACAAAATAAGCCCTTGGCTTGACATACATGTAATACACAAAAATAAACAAAAGATAGCCTTCAACTCTCACAACCATCCAAGCTATGATCTCGGAGGCGGCATACTACCTGAACCTGAAAATGATGTCCCATAAAGGGTGAGCCAACGCCCAGTAGAGATATGCTAAACATAATATGAACAATAACTAAAACATCAGTATTTGATAAATGTTTATCTCACATAAACCAATTCATAAACCATTGTAATTACATGACAAATGTGTCCATGTTTCATTCCGTTTTTGATTTCTTAACCCTGGCTCAGAACCTGTCCATATACTTTAAGTGAGATTATATCTCATATCAATAATGCTCCCAATTCAATTGAGATAACAATTCAACTTAAGCGCTTCCATAATTCACAAGAGATACACATATTTGCTGTATCAATAACACATTCAAACACTTCCAAACTTTACAATAGATACACGTATTTGCTGTATCAACACCTCAATAGATACACACACTTGCTGTATCAACACTTCGATAGATACACGTATTTGCTGTATCAATGGAGTCCATCCCTATCTCCTCCCACATAACATCCGGTTTAGGAGTCCATCCCCTATCTCCTCCCAAACCGTGGAGTACATCCCCTTTCTCCTTCCACACAACACAATGTATATAAACACATATCATATACATAATCAATCAATACATAAATTTGATGTATTGTTCCAACCGTCATATTCAATGACATATTCAATTGATTAGTTTTAGTTCGCCTAATCATCATGTATTGTCTACAACAATCAAGACTATCCTCCACCGATAGCCTAAAGCAGTTATTTCTAGATAGATAATAAATGCATCAACTGATAAATTTATCAATATTTTCAAGGGTGAGTGATTAATAAATCTAACTCCACCATTCCATCCCATATTATGCCAATTCCATTAATTCCAACTCAATTTCATATTTCCACAATTCCCAGATTAATTACATGAATTAATTTACAGATAGGTCAAACTTCTGAGACCAAACATTCTTCGCTCGACCACATAAACGGCCGCTCGAGCAGACAAGCAACTTCGAATGCATTTTGCATTTTTGTTTTGAGGGGCGTTGCCCCTTGGACCACCGCGAAGGGGCGTTGTCCCCTGGACCCCCGCGAAGGGGCGCTGCCCCCTTGACCCCTGACCGACCAGTCGAAGTGGCAAAAACATGAAAGAAGGATCGAAACCGGGATCGCTACAGTTATTATCAGTGTTTTGGAGGTAAACCGCATTCTTACTTACATTACATGTATGCATTGTTTCTTTTCTATTGATATGTAAATGTTATAGGTCATGAAAAAATCACAAAATTAGAATACCACTTGTGACTTGTAATATTGCAACTTTCATAACTACTTTATTTGATGAAGAGGTGACAAAATTCAATTTAATTCCTTAACACTGCATCATGAATTTGTGAAATAATTAATCAAAAAGAAGTTAATTTTACTCCTTTTTTATTTTTTATTTAATGAATCCCCACCTTTTTTTCCTCCACAAATTAATCCGTCCATAAATCTAGGTCTTGAACACAAGATAAATGTTTAATTTCAAATTGATTGTTTTAGCAGAAGACAAAAATAAGAAAATAGTTTTATTCATTCTAAAAGACCATGGTGGATCATAACCTCAGCCCATGTTACAACAATGCTACTTTATAAATTTTATACAATAAAGAATGAATATCAAACAAAATATATATACACAATTAGATGTATAGTTAGATCATATATTATGAAAAACTATTTTCATAATATGTGATTTAACTATGTGTCTCATGCCCTAAAGTGGTGCTTCCAAATGTGAACGGTCCCAATTGAATTTAGATCACATATTATGAAGGAATTAAAATGTTATATTTGTAAGTTTCTTCTCAAACAAGGCCATATAAAGCCTTTTATATATGGAGTTTTTTCAAAATGCAATATATAACATGAGTGAAAAAATAATAATCTTATATACAAGTATGTAACAACACAAAATAATGATCAATAAAACATTGCAACAATCTAATAATACTTCAATTAGGCCAAAAAATAAAAAGGTGTTAAAAATTGTAACTCCAAACTGAATTATGATTGCCTGATAATAATTTGAATTAAACAATTGAAACTAATACTTAATTAAACTAAACAATTAAAATTGTAAAAGTTTTGAAACTTCTGAAAATTATTCCAACATTGCCTGCAACTAAATTTCGTGCTTAATGACTTCTAGGAAAATCTGAAATTGCAATGGCTATTCATAGTAGGCGTGTACAAAAAAATAAAAAATAAAAATCAAATTTATATAACTAAGATTTCTTTATAAGCACACACATAATTATTTTAGTTTAAATTTACATTTTACAAGTATTATTATCCTTAATTTATACAACTAAATTTATGTTCTAATCAATTAAATCCAAGTTGTTGCTGTGCTTTGTTAGAATTAATTGAACTTTAATTGATTGATAATTAGAATTTTTTTAAAATAGAAAAATCATAAAATGAAACTAAACCAAATTGATTTCTATAGTTTGGTTATATAACTTACATGATTCAAACATAGTTTCAAAGGTTCTAAAATGATAAAAATTAGTTCGGTCCCAGATCTAACTTAAAATCGGACCAATTTATGAATACTATTGATTCATAGCTGAGACCTAACTTAAAATCGGACCAATATGATTTATGAATGCTATTAATTCATAGCTAAAACGACATATGAATAAATAAATACATCCACCTTTATTGAAATTCTTTGCATGATAAAGAAAAGTTTTAGGGCGTTACAAAATCCAATAAAGGACATCCTTATTAGATAAAAATCATAAAAGTAGACAAGAGATCTATCTAGTTTTATTTTTAGAATCTATTTTTTAAAAAATACTAAAAATTAATTTAGTGACAAAATAATGAAAAATTTAAAACATTCATTATTATTATTATATTATTATTATTATTTTATTTTTGTGGGAAAATAATTTTTAAACATTCAAACACATGTTTTTTCACTAAATTAATTTTTAAAATTTTTCAAGAAATAGATACTGAAAACGAAACCAAACAGAATTAATTTACGCCCATCTCTTCCATCAATCGCTTGGATCCATCCATCAAACCAGGACTCAATCTGAACATGAGAATGCAAAACTCCATCTGATTGAGAGCTCCATCACCATCCAAATCTCCTTCTGTCAACATGCTACGATTCATTGTCTCTTATGTCCTGCAACCTAGCAGAAGAGTGTTCTCTTCAAGCTCTAACGTTATGAGTCCCTTTTCCACGTCCATCAACAGCCGAAACCCATTACACAGCTCCCCCATGAAACCTGTCCTCTCCCAACCGCTCAATCATCGATGGAAAAAATCTTCGAATAGGAAATGGATCATCAGTTGCTAATTCCATGTGGAGAGGAATGACATCTTGAAGGGTTATTATTGAGAGAGAGTGAGTGAGAGAATAGACAATAAGGATCAACTAAAGAGGTAGAGAGATATATATAAAGACAGAATTATTATGGTTGATGTGAGCTTCATCCTCTCTCTCTCTCTCCTCTCTCTGATTTTAACTTTGAACTGGGGGAACGTTCTCCTTCCTGGAAGTTGCATGGATCAAAGGAGTGTTTTTTAGGTCTGTAACATAATACACCAGGTTCACGAGAGAATTACAATAAAACCACACTTTGAGGATTACAGTGACAGTAATTAAAGGGCTGCTAGGTCTGTCATTTTCAAACCAGTAGCAGCTGCATTTGCACGTTCAGATCTGTCTGAGGGTGTTACTAGTTCGAACAATCTTCTCCTCAATGAAGCTAACGCCACTATTCAACTAGGTAAATCTCTTGGCATCAATTTCAATGGGGAAGAGGATGATGTGCTAAACAAAATTATTGAGCTAGAGCTAAAGGACAAAAAGAGATCCAATTAGGAGGGTCTGGTCTTACAAAGGTTGTAGGATGGCAACAAGTAAGTTTAGTTGGAGTCTTCAGTGGGTTATAAGCTTTGTTAGCTAGTTTTTGGGTTTTGGCTTCTAGTGTTTGTGGTCTTGTGAGCTAGTGTTGGTTTCTCACCAACACTATGCCCGGTCCCTTTTCTTGTCCTTTTTTCTCTTCCTTGTTGATGTTATCTCATATGTATTGTATGTTTTCTTCATCAATAAAGGATTTTCTTTGCTGATCAAAATTAAAGGGCTGCTGAGGTTGAGTTTCTCTCTTGTTCATATTTAAGCTTGAGAGAATTGATTATAACAAGCACTAAAAATCCCGAGTAAGGTTTTTCAATGGAGAGTAACATCAAATTATTCTCCATCCTATTTCATAATTTTTTAAATTGAAAATACACATTTTGTTTGTAACCTCTAAAAGTTATAAAGTCAATACAAGATGAAAGTAATCTATTAATAAAACATAAATGATGATTTCCTATATTGTTCAAGTTTTTTTATTTACACTTTGACCCATATATATCTACTAGATTTAGAGAAGGAAACATCTTAATCTTTTTTTAAAAAAATATAGGGAGTCGACCATGTAATTTTCTTTTTAAAAATTGTAGGGGTGACAAGCCTATATACTTTGAGAAATTTAGGGCTGGTTTAGGAAATTTATTTTTTGGTTAAAAAAGTCTAAAAGTTTTTTTCAAAAAAAAAAAAAGCCAAAACAATTAAAAGGAAATTATATAAATATGGGGTGTTACTGTATGTCCTAGTTATGACATTGTCTTTGATAATTATTTACTATGTGTTAGTCATAACTTGATTTTGATTCATTGTGTATTCATATGAATCATTGTGATACTGGTTAACACATTATTTTGGTTATACTTTATGTTGTGTTTGGTTATGATTCAATTTTTTTTTCAATTATGACTAAAAATGATTTATTTATGACATTTATAGTAATTAATACCACAAATATCATAATTTGTATTTAGTACACATCTACCACAACATGACCCAAAACTAAAATGTGACATATAGTCCATAAGGCACTGTAATAATCTCAATCCACAAGTTGTGCTTTCTAAATATATTCACCAAAAATCTACATTCATTCATGTTAAGTGTGAGATTTTATCCATAGATACAAGGTTTATAACGCATCTCATGAGACTACAAAGATAAATTTAGTGAGTGTATCTAGAAGCCCCTCAAGCCTCTACATAGGAGTTAAGTTTACAAAATCATCACTTTGTAAATCTAAGATTCAATAACTAAATACAGAAAGTAGAGTGGCTGTCAAAACTAAGAATAGACAAGTACCTCTTTAAAGTGATACGTTGGTAGTCTTGCTGATTTCATGATAATTTCTGAAAAAATCTAAAATCCGCTAGATATTGATTTGTGATTATGTATCAATTTTAAGTAGTAAACAACAATCCCAATCAAAATCGGACACAATCTACACCAACGATTTTTACTTCAAAAACCACAATTGGACACCCGATTGTGATAAAAAAAACCACGGCAACAGCCACAAAACAATCCACTAAAGAGAAATATTAAGAATGAATTACACAGGTATACTCTCATACCTTAGCAAATCCACGCCCGAATTGGAAACCAACCCCTATGTGCCTCATTACCTTCCCGTCTTCACCTCGGAATGTCCTTGACGATGAGCCACTCCAGAATCCACCAAAGCTTCAGGCTCGAATTCTTTAGAATCCATCGAAGAACAACGCTCTTCTTGTATAGAACTAAAATAAATAATCTTTTGATGTATACTTTTTAAACCATGAGTTGAATACTCAATCAAAACATCAAAGAAAACTAGCAAAATATCCCCAGATATAAACCTTAATATCCAAGAAGAAGATCTGGAGAAGTAATCCTAGTTTTGGACTAAAACAAATACTTATAGAAATCTGGGATGGCAAAGCTCGCTCGAGCAAAGACTCTCTCGCTCGAGTGAGGAACCAAAAACGCGTGTTTTCCATAAGTTGCTTCGCTCGAGCCACGCAAGCTTCGCTCGAGCGCACATTCATCTCTTTCAGGTTTTTTGCCAGACGCAGTCTTCGCTCGAGCGAGAACTCCTTCGCTCGAGCGAGCAAGGGCGGACATGCAACTTCGAATGCAATTTTGCATTTTGCTTCGGGGGCGCTGCCCCTCGACCCCACCAGGGCGCTGCCCCCTAGACCTCCACGAGCTGACCGAGAAGTTCGATCCCCGTCATAATCAGCGAAGCGGCAATTGAAAGCACTGACATCAACAAACTTCTCTGCAAGGCACAATTTGGGTTGGATTCGCATCTAAACACATCAAGTCTCACTGAAAATAAAAAGTGCGAAAACAAGTACAACTGAAAGGAGTTTTTCAAACGGGATTGCCAAAATAAAAACCTAACAATTTCAATCCACAATTGCTGTGCCTTCTAAATGTATTCACCAATATATAGTAGTATTTTGAGATATTTGATTAGACTTTGTTGTGTTTAATTATGACTTTTTTTAAAAATTATTACTCAAAAAATATTGAGTTATGACCATTTTATTTATAATTAATAAGATGCATATGGTATACATATTACACTGTGTTTGGTTGAGGAATTTGAGAGAGATTTAGAAAATGAATGAAAAAATAGAAGTGAAATGTAAATAAAATATATATATATATATACCAATGTCATATACTTTTTTCTTTTTTATTTTTTAAATCACTTCCTAAATTCTTCGAGCAAAACACAACGTTACTCTTCCCAATTTTCTGAGTTTTTTTTTTTTTTTTTTCCTTTTTTTTTAAGACATGTAATATTATTGATATATTTAATGATTTCTCTGTCCCTTTCTTGTTAGGTTGGATATGTTGGACGGAAAAATCAGAGAGGTGTAGGGTATGCCGAGTATTTTATTATTCTTGAAGAGAACCAAATAATAACAACACATATTTGGAGTAGATCGAATTTCTTAATTTTTGTAACGCCCTCAAAATTAAACCATACATCTACAAGATAAATGCATTAACCATAATTCATTCATCAGAATCTGTAAATAAAAGCATTACATGTAACCTCAAATAAATGCCCTACGGGCTTACATCTTGCCAAGCCAACACCCTTGAACACATACATATGAGTTGCTAACTCAATTACAAATAAAGCCTAGGCTTGATGTTTTACATGTACTATCAAAACACAAATAACGAAAGATAGTCTTCAAGATCCAAATCTTTCCAAGCTAAGTCCTTGGAGGTAGCTTATCCACCTGGACCTGAAAATGATGTTCCCTTATAGGGTGAGCCACAGCCCAAGTAGAAATATACTAAACCAAATATAAGCATTGAATAAAGCAAGAGCATTCAATAGATGGTTAACCAGTTAACCAAGATATTCACTTATATCATTATACAGTCATGACACTAATGTCTAGACACGTTTCATTTTCCATATTATCAATATGGGCTCAGAACCTGGCCAAACTTACAACAGTGAACTATATATCATATTCACATTACTTCCATTACCAACATAACAAATGAGACTAAGGCTCAAATCAAAACACTTCCATACTTCCAATTTGATACACATTTTAGTGTTGTATCAATAACATGTAAAAACACTTCAATATCAAAAAGCACACATAATAGTGATGCTAATGGAGTCCATCCCCTATCTCCTCCCAAACAATATCCGGTTTAAAGGTCCATCCCCTATCTTCCCCAAACCGTGGAGTACATCCCCTATCTCCTCCCAAACAATATGCATAATGCAATGCTCAGTCAATATAAGTATTTTCTGTATTAATTCAATAGTCATTTATGACTTAACCAATGTGATTAGTTTCCGTTATCCCTAATCCACATGCAATATCTACAACAATCTCGACTATCCTCCACCAATAGCCCAAAACAGTTATTCTATACTGGAAATATAAATATAACAACAATTCAATAGGTGAGTGATTTAAATTAACCAACTACACCATTTAATCAATATAATCCTCTATTCCATGAATTAACTAAATCCCCAATTCACCCTCAAAATTACCAATTACCCCCAACATATCAAAATACCAAAACTTAGAACAAAACTTATAAGATGGCGTAGGAAATCTCTACCTCGAAGAAAATAACCCAAATGGAGAAGATGGAGATGATGACCCAAACTCCAAAGTGCTCCAAACCACAAATTTCTTGGATCAAAAGATAGCCCTCGACGATCAATAACTTGTTTGTAAAGGCCAAAGGTGAGGAAATAACTCTAACTAGATCAATACCTAGAGAGAAGGTAGAGTTCTAGAGTGAGAAGCTCAACAATGGTGTTTTTGGAAAGGTAAGAGAGAGAAGAGAATGTGAAAAGTGATTTTAGAATGCCAAAACACGGAGCCTTAAACTAGTCTTCCCGCTCGAGCGCCCAAACCCCCGCTCGAGCGTCACTCACAGACTCCCGCTCGAGCGGCCAATTCCCCGCTCGAGCGTCGGATGCACACTCCCAGTACTTTTGCAGACAGGTCCTCCGCTCGAGCGCCCAATTCCCCGCTCGAGCGTACAAGAAACAAAAAGTCCCCGCTCGAGCGTCAAAAGCCCCGCTCGAGCGGACAAGCCAAAATCTAGGCAACTAGACTTGGTTCCTAAGCTCAACCAACCTGCTCCAAATCTTCCAAATACAACCCAAAACTCAATATAAGAAGTAAAGGATGCAAACGTCATATACTCAACAACCATCTCCACGGAACCTAAGTCCGGATATAATAATCTAAAGGGAAAAGACCGGGGTCGCTATAATTTTAATGACAATACTTTTCGCAACAAAAATATTTGGTCCCTAAAAAATAATTATGGTCTCTAAAACCTTAATTTTTGTAGTGCATAATCTGAACCAATAAAATTCATTTTTTGAACAAAAATTCAATTCCAGAAATTGTACTTCGAAATAATTATATAAATACTAATACTCTTACTAAAAGTATATAAAAGGTGAAATATGATTGGTCGTAAAAAATTTAATTATATTTGCACCTCTAATAATATTTAGACAAACATTTTTTTTTTATCGACAAAAGAGAGCTTTATTGATGGACCTCAAATAAATACATATAAAAGGAAAACATTAATAAAGAGGAGCTTGGAGCTAGAAAAAGCTCTAACCTCCTAGTTGGTGAGAAACCAACAACACACAAAGAAACACCTAATTGATAGCAACAGCTGAAAGATTTGTAGCAGCAAAACACATTCTAATCTACAGAATTGTACTCCAACAGCAGCAGATAGACTTGCTTACCCCAACATCCCAGTTCTACAGTAGACATGCAGCAGCAATTCAAAACACACCCTACCTTCACGAAGCCTCATGTGATAATGAAGACAGCTTGACAACAACTCTGCATAACTTCAACTGAGCCTCCAACATAACAGCAAAACAGGGGAGCTCTGACTGAAGGACAACACTAACATTTAATTGTACAAAATTATGAAAATTAATTGTATTTAATGATAAAACCCAAAAAAAAAATGAAAAGACTCGAATAGGAATTGAATTAATTGAATTAAATATTATCCTTTCATATATTTTTTGATCAATTTAATTTGTGTCATTTAATATTATCAACCATCATCCCATAGTGTACATGCCACACGCCTAGTTGTCCATTGAATATTGATGGATAAACTTCAGGCTTTTATGAGGATGAATCTTTTTAAGATAAGATTATATCAGATCTATTATTACAAAATTAACTTTAAATATCCATTCACTCATAAATCGCATATATTATTTAACAATGGATATAAGATTGGAGAAGTTATAAACCTAAAACATTTAAGACTAGACTCTATCTATTAAAAAACAAATTAAGACTAGACACAATGCTCGAAGAAATTTAATCTAGAACATTCAAATTTACAAACTCTTTTTGGTCATGAGCTGCATTGAAAGGAGTAATAAAATCATGCACAGTCAGAATGCCTTTCGAATTTCGGCTAGAGAACACTGCAACCACCATTTTTGAATTATTGTATCATACGAAAAAAAAAACAAATTAACATATCTGATGCATCATCAACAGCATCTGACGAAGAGTTGTCTGCACTGTCGGATTCACTGTCCTCATCCATTGTTTTATCAGACTTCGCTTCGTCCTCCACAAATTTCTCATCGATGAGCCAATCAACGTTCTACTTCATGGCGCTAACTTGCCTCTCCAATGTTGATAACCGTGTCTCCACTTGATTTAACCTTTCGTAGATGGCTTGCAATTGCTGCAATGCAGGAGCAACATGAGCTTCAACAATGGACTCATTCTTATCACTCATTTCGACGGCGCGGTTTGGCAGTGACTGTGGCGATTAGACGTATAGAGGATGCAATGATTTAGCGCCTCAGGCAAGAAAAAATTCGACCTACGATTAGACGTATAGAGGATGTTGTGATTTGGCGCCTCAGGCAGGAAAAAGTTCGACCTTATATGTACATTAAGGTGTTTCATATATGGTAAATAAATAAAAACATTAATTATTACCTAAAAAGAAGGATATTACCTAAAACATAAATAAAATCATGAATTATTACCCAAAAAGAAGGATATTACCTAAAAAATAAATAAAATCATGAATCATTAGGTTTAAATAAGATAAATATTAGCCATTAAATGAATAGATTGTAAAATTAAGTAGACAAAATAACAGTTTCATTTGGTTTAATTTTAAATTTATGATTTAAGTAGCAAATTGTATTTTGAATTTTGAAAAGAGAAATGAATTTTGAAAAAAAAAAAAAAAAAACATATTTGGTTGTGAATTTTGAAAAAAAGTTTTGTCTTTGGGTAGAAATTAATGAAATTAATTTTGAAAAAATAGATAGACTTGAATTTTGAAATTAATTTTGTCTCTGTGAATTTTGAAAAATAGATAGAAATTAATGAAATTATTCTGCTATATCTTGCCTCTGGGTAGACTGGAATCCCAATCTCATGTGTAAAGGTTGAAAAAGTGCTAATAAATTACAAACTTTCGATTGTTATTAACTTTCGATGGCATTAGATCCTAACAATTTTAAGTTTGATTTTGTCTTTGGAAAGACTTGAATCCCAACCTCTCATATATGTTTAATTTATACATGGAATATTAGTAGCAAGCAATCTATCCCAAGTTATTATCAGTGTTTTGGAGGTAAACCACATTCTTACTTACATTACATGTATGCATTGTTTCTTTTCTATTGATATGTAAATGTTATAGGTCATGAAAAATTCACAAAATTGGAATACCACTTGTGACTTGTAACAGTTACGTTATCAAATGATGATCTCAGTACAGATTTTAGATTAAATGCATCAACAAAATATTGCAACTTTCATAAATACTTTATTTGATGAAGAGGTGACAAAATTCAATTTATGTAACAACCCTCACTCTGACTTAGTCATGTTTGCATACATTCATGTTTGATCTTGTCTTGTTATGAAGTATTTGCAAATCTTGCCATGTCTCGTTTTGCTTTAGTGTTGCTTGTATGATTTTGTTCCTTGCCTGGTTTGTAGCCGAGGTAATCTTAGCCTAGTTCACCTTTGAGCCTTTGCGCCTAGAACTAACTTGGAACCCCTTTTGATTGACCTCCATCTCCACCCTGGCATATTAGCCAAGATGTGTGTCATCTAGGCCGAGATGCTTACCCTTACACTAAGTGATTTTGTTCCTGGATTGGTATGACCTAGATCGAGGTGTGGCACATCTGGGCCAAGGTGTGGCACAGCTTAGTCAAGAGTTGTCCTTCCAAGCCGATGTCTTTGTCACCCCACTTGCCGAAGCTTTGTCCTTAGCCGAGATCACCACTGCCGGAGTGCTTTTGCCGTCTAGCTTGTTGAACACACTTTGTCATAGCCTTGTCTTGTCAATCAGTCACCTTTTGGAGGACACCCAATACGGTAGCGCCACGTGTCCGAGCTGAGGGTTAAGTCAGCCGGCAGACCTAGAACATATCATTTTGTATCAAATCTTACCTTGAAGAGAGAGAAGCTCTAGGAGGAAGTTCTTGAGAGAGGAGTAGACTTCCAAGCTTGATCTTTGGTGTTTGAACCGTTAGATTCGTGATTTGAGGTTAGAATCTTAACCTACTCTTGTTGCTCTTATCGATCATTTAGTTGCATTGCACGATCGAATCTGTTCTGCATGCCATGCATTGATTTAAAGTTGGTTTTAGAAAGAGAAAGTAGTGTTCATGTGTTCTTGATAGAAAGTCTTGTTTTGATCCGAAAGTTTGTAACAAAAACCATGTTTTTGTGTTTGTTTTCATATGATCTTCTTGCATGGGTACCCAGGTTCATGTTTTCGAACTCACAGCATGAAATCTCGGGTTTTTGGAATAACAAGTTGTGATTTGAGTATGCATATTCTTGATGTTCTTCATGTTCATGTTCTTCGAAGGGAAACCAGATTTTTCCCGGCTTCGCTTTTGAATGTGGCCATTGGAACCACACCCCGGCGAGGAGGTGTGGGACCTCGGCCAAGACTTGGTAGGTCCCCAGAGTGTTTTCCAGTGATGAAAAACAGTGTCTTAATCCCAGCATGTGTTGCTTTGTCTTGACTTGGTTTTTGGAAAGAATGCCGGGATCATTGCATTCATGTACAGTTGTTTGGAAGATGCATTTCATATCCATCTTTGAGCATCTCTTCTTGTCTACTTGAAGTGCCTTCAGTAGTATTTGCAATGTGATTGTAGGTTGTGACCTTTGCCTCGAGGCTACACCCGAAGAACTATGTGAGTGGTGTTTTCAATAAAGCTATGTTATAATGTTTTCGATAAAGCTTGCTTTGTTTTGTTTGATAAAAGTATTTATTGAGCATGAATGAATATCCTTGTTTTGTATATCACGCATAAGTTTTGTTTTGTTGGCCCTCTCGGAAAGTCCCTCGTGCTGGAGGACTGTAAACTTTCGCAGTACAAGTCCCGCGTGCTGGAGGACTCTAAACTTTCGCAGCACCATTGTGTTAAAGCGGGCTACGGGCCTAAGTAACACCAGTCTATCATGTTAAAGGGATACGGTCCTTTGTAACACAAGTCCCTTGTGCTAGAGGACTCTAAACTTTTGTAGCACCCTTGTTTGAGTTATCTCCCTTGCCACCGACTGCCTTGTGCGGGTGGGTTTGTCTAATCGATTACGGATCGGTTATTCCCTTGCTTTTGCCACTGACGGTTTACCGCGTGGGTATGTTTGTTCGTAATGTATTTGTTTGATATTTCATGAGGCTTGACAGCACCCTTGAAGTTTGAAAGACTTGATAGATGAATACGGTTCATCCCCCTGATTTTGTATAGTTTTGCAAATGTTTGTTTGGAAAGGACTTCGGCTATTATTCATGCAAACCCCTTTATTGTTCATGCCATTCACTAAGTATCCAAGCTCACCCTCTCTATATATATATGTAGGTGATGAGCAGGACGTCAGCGACGCCTAGATGTGTTTTTGCAAGCTTGTTTTGGGTTTACGCTATGACGGCTGACCATTCTTTTATGTCGGCAATCTTGTATTTACGTCGGAAATCTTGAAAATTATGCTTCTTGCTTGTATTCATTGTATTTTGTACATGTCGGCTCGAGAAGCCTTTTGATCAAGATGTAACATATATTTTGTTTATCAACGGTTGATTACAAAACTATATCATGTATGCCATTTCATTTGATCTATGCACAGCTCTTATGGACCAATTGTACTTTAAGTTTTGCTTCCGCGCTTGTAAGCCCCTATGTATACTCTGTTTGTGTGTGAATCTTGGGAAGAGGCCTTTGGTAATCTCGGATTACTGGCCATCATGGCACCATCCTACTAGGGGCAGGTTGGGGTCGTGACAGAATGGTATCAGAGCCAGGTTCCTTATTATACGTTATTCACACACTTTGAGTCCTAAAGAGCATAGGATTTCCTTTAGAATTGATGTTAGGATTGCATCATATTGCTTGCTACTTGACAATGTGTACATCATTTCGGCATGCTTATTTGTTACTTGCCTACGTGTTTATTTGCTCGTTCTGTTTTAAAGTCATACTTCGCATACTCATAGCATCATGAGGAGAGGTAGACCCCCAGTTGGCCGAGATCAGTCCGAGGACAGATTGGACAGACTGGAAAGGGTAGTTGAAGGTTTGGCCCGCGAATTGAGGCAAACAAGGCAGCAGTACGCTAGTGCTACTTCGACTCAGGCCGAGCAGACAAACGGCCGAAATGCAGCTCCACCCCCACTTCCTTCGGTACCACAAGTGCTTCCACAGCCAGCTTTATACGAGGACGGCACGATAGCTTTGATCAGAGAATTCAAGAAAATGAAGCCACCAAGATTCCAAGGGGGTATAGAGCCGATGAAAGCGGAAGCGTGGGTTTTGGAAATGGAGAAATTGTTCGAGATCTTCCCCAGCACCGACGCTCAGAAAGTGACACTGGCAGCATTCACATTGGATGACGACGCTCGCAGATGGTGGATGATGGTTCGAGAAGGCAATCCAGACTTGACCTGGACCCGATTTTTGGAGTTGTTTTACAACAAACACTTTCCCTAAGTGTACGAAACCGCAAGGCTACGGAATTTCAGATCTTGACGCAATGCAGCAGGACAGTGGCGGAGTACGACCGCGTTTTACTGAGTTGGCGAGGTATGCACCTCACATGGTTAACGATGAGTATATGAAGGCTAGGAAGTTTGAGAGTGGGCTTAGTGGACCGATACAAGACCGGGTTAACCTGCACAACATGCCAACTTACGCCGGAGTGTTGGATAAAGCCATCCTGGCTGAAGCTAACTTGAATAGATACCAGAGTTCAGGAGAGAACCAGAGGAAAAGGCAGAATTTTGACAGTCGCCGAGCACAGTTTGCTACCAAGAAGAAAGCGAATGTTAGCAGCTCAAACTACCCAAGACAGGAAGGTAGTACGAAGCGACATGTTCGAGTTGTGGGAAGCCACATTTCGGGGTCTGTCGTCGGGAGTCTGGAGCTTGTTATGAATGTGGTGAAATGGGACACTATGTGAGAGATTGTCCTAAGGCAAAGATGTCGATGACAAGAAAGATGAGAATGCCTCGGGTTCCGTTCAGAAGGGCAACGTGGGAAAAGGACAGATGAGGCAGGGCAGAGTTTTTGCACTGGTACCAGGAGACACGCAGAATGCTGAGACAGTGGTGTCAGGTATACTTCCAATTTGCTCTCAAGATGCATATGTATTGATTGATTTGGGCTCTACGCATTCATTCGTATCTGCTAAGTTTGCCGAGAAGATTAATAGGGACTAGAACCCCTTGATTATATGTTATCTGTGTCTACTCCATCTGGGAGATCTATGATTATTGCATCCATTTATAGAGCATGTGTTGTTGTGATTGAGAATGTCGAATTGTTGGTTGATTTAATGCCTTTGGACATAGCCCATTTTGATGTTATATTGGGAATGGATTGGTTAGTAGAAAACCATGCATCCATTGATTGCGTCTCTAAGAGTGTTACCTTGAAATCCCCAAACCAAGCCGAGGTTACGTTTCAGGGTAAAGGAGTAGTACCCCCACCTTACTTAATCTCATCCATGAAAGCCTTTAAGTTGATCCAAAAGGGGTGTCAAGGTTATTTGTGTAGTATACTAAGTAAGCTGAATGGAAGTGTCGAGTTAGCCGACGTCCCGGTTGTTAATGAATTCCCCGACGTCTTTCCAAACGATTTGCCTGGTCACTTAGTTGATAGGGAGGTAGAATTTACTGTTGACGTCATGTGGGGGACCCAGCCTATCTCTAAAACACCCTACAGGATGGCCCCCGCTGAGCTTAAGGAACTGAAATTGCAACTGCAAGAGCTGTTAGATAAGGGTTTTGTTAGGCCGAGCACTTCACCTTGGGGAGCACCTGTGTTGTTTGTTAAGAAGAAGGATGGTATGCTTCGCCTTTGTATTGATTACCGAGAACTGAATAAGGTCACCATTAAGAATAAGTACCCATTGCCGAGGATAGATGATTTGTTTGATCAGTTGCAAGGAGCACAGTCTTTTCTAAAATTGATCTTAGGTCGGGTTACCATCAGCTTAAGGTTAAAGCCGAGGATGTTGAGAAAGACCGCTTTCCGGACAAGATATGGCCACTACGAATTTTTAGTGATGCCTTTTGGAGTGACCAATGCCCCTGCAGCATTTATGGATTTGATGAACAGAGTCTTTAAGTCATATTTAGATGAGTTTGTAGTTGTCTTCATTGATGATATATTGATCTACTCTAAGAGTAAGGCTGAGCATGAGGACCATTTGAGACTTACCTTACGGATTTTGAGAGACCGGAAATTGTATGCTAAGTTTAACAAGT
Source organism: Camellia japonica (assembly GCA_030407325.1). Lineage (NCBI taxonomy): Eukaryota > Viridiplantae > Streptophyta > Magnoliopsida > Ericales > Theaceae > Camellia > Camellia japonica. The sequence continues at coordinate 7,511,028 of JAPPVO010000016.1, forward strand.
GTGAGTTTTGGCTTTCTACTATTTCATTCTTGGGTCATGTGATTAATGAAGAGGGTGTCTCGGTTGATTCTAGTAAAATTGAAGCCATAGTGGATTGGCCGAGACCGACTAATGTGTCCGAGGTTCGTAGTTTTCTGGGTTTGGCAGGTTATTACCGAAAGTTTGTGAAGGATTTCTCCAGGACTGCAATTCTATTGACGCAATTGACCAAGAAGGGAGCGGCGTTTGAATGGACCGAAGATCGGGAATCAGCCTTCCAGGAGTTCAAGACGAGGTTAGTCACAGCACCAGTTCTTGTACTTCCATCAGGTAATGAAGAGTTCCACATCTATAGTGATGCATCGCATAAGGGTTTGGGTTGTGTATTAATGCAAGGGGGTAAAGTCATAGCATATGCATCTCGTCAGTTGAAGCCACATGAAAAGAACTATCCTACCCATGATTTAGAACTAGCAGCCGTAGTATTTGCTTTGAAGATTTGGCGTCACTACTTGTATGGAGCTTCTTGTCAGGTTTTTACAGATCATAAGAGCCTAAAGTACCTGTTCACTCAAAAGGAATTGAATATGAGGTAGAGAAGATTGCTCAATTTGTTGAAAGATTACGACATGCAAATTCGATATCACCCAGGTAAAGCTAACACAGTAGCCGACGCTTTGAGCAGAAAGATAGCTGGAAGTTTAGCATGTCTAACCATGGTTTCAGTGGAACCGACTATTGTTGAGGAAGTAAAGGCAAGACAGATGGAGGACGAATTCTTCAAGAAGGTAGCCAATGAGATTATTCCGAAGCCAAGATCAGGGTACACCATTGAGAATCAAGTGCTTAAGTTTGAGGGAAGATTATGCGTGGCCGACGTTCCAGAGGTGAAAAGGAGAATTTTGCAGGAAGCTCATGGCTCCAAGTTTGCTGTTCATCCAGGGAACACCAAGATGTATCAGATGTGAAGCCGACGTTTTGGTGGCCGAATATGAAAGGAGAAATAGCTGAGTTCGTGTCCCAGTGTTTGCATTGTCAACAAGTGAAAGCAGAACATCAAAGGCCAGCAGGACTTCTTCAACCTTTGTCGATTCCTGAGTGGAAATGGGAACACATCTCCATGGATTTTGTGATTGGTTTGCCGAAGACACAGAAAGGTATGGATTCGATTTGGGTTGTTGTTGATAGGTTAACCAAGTCAGCACACTTTTTGCCTGTTAAGACTACCTCCAACGCCGATCAACTTGCCTTGTTGTATGTGAACGAGATTGTTAGACTTCATGGGGTGCCGATGTCAATTGTGTCAGACCGAGATCCGAAGTTTGTTTCTAGATTTTGGCGGAGTCTACAAGGAGCTTTTGGAGCGGAGTTGAGGTTTAGCACAGCTTTTCATCCCCAGACTGATGGGCAGACAGAGAGGACAATTCAGACACTTGAAGATATGCTTAGACTATGTGTTTTGGACTTCCAAGGAAGTTGGGGAGTGCATTTACCCTTAGTAGAATTCACTTACAACAACAGTTATCAAGCTAGCATTGGCATGGCACCGTATGAAGCTTTGTATGGAAGAAAGTGCAGGTCGCCGATATATTGGACCGAAGTTGGAGACAAAACTCTGCTTGGTCCCGAGCTAATTCAAGTGACAACGGAGAAGATTAAACTTATTCAACAGAGGATTAAGACTGCTCAGAGCCGATAGAAGAGCTACGCCGATCAGAGAAGGAATGAGTTAGAATTCGAAGTTGGGAATCATGTATTCCTAAAAGTTTCACCGATGAAAGGAGTTTCCAGATTTGGGAAGAAAGGTAAGTTAGCACCCCGTTATATTGGGCCATTTGAAATTCTTAATAAGGTTAACTCCGCTGCATACAGACTTGCTTTGCCACCAGGATTGAGCCGAGTCCATAATGTGTTTCATATTTCGATGTTGAGGAAGTATGTTCGGGATCCACTGCATGTGATCGACTATTCTGGGATTGTAGTAAATGAAGATTTAGGCTACGAAGGGAAGCCGATACGTATTATCGATAGACAAGTAAGACAGTTGAGAAACAAGTCGATACCAATGGTTAAAGTTGAATGGAAGGAGCATTACGGTGAGGATGCTACTTGGGAAATGGAAGAGGAAATGAAAATTCGACATCCAGAGTTGTTCTTGGAACAAGGTAACTTAAGTTTGGGGACCAAACTTCTTTAAGGGGGGTAGGATGTAACAACCCTCACTCTGACTTAGTCATGTTTGCATACATTCATGTTTGATCTTGTCTTGTTATGAAGTATTTGCAAATCTTGCCTTGTCTCGTTTTGCTTTAGTGTTGCTTGTATGATTTTGTTCCTTGCCTGGTTTGTAGCCGAGGTCATCTTAGCCTAGTTCACCTTTGAGCCTTTGCGCCTAGAACTAACTTGGAACCCCTTTTGATTGACCTCCATCTCCACCCTGGCATATTAGCCGAGATGTGTGTCATCTAGGCCGAGATGCTTACCCTTACACTAAGTGATTTTGTTCTTGGATTGGTATGACCTAGACCAAGGTGTGGCACATCTGGGCCAAGGTGTGGCACAGCTTAGTCAAGAGTTGTCCTTCCAAGCCGATGTCTTTGTCACCCCACTTGCCGAAGCTTTGTCCTTAGCCGAGATCACCACTGCCGGAGTGCTTTTGCCGTCTAGCTTGTTGAACACACTTTGTCATAGCCTTGTCTTGTCAATCAGTCACCTTTTGGAGGACACCCAATCGGTAGCGCCACGTGTCCGAGCTGAGGGTTAAGTCAGCCGGCAGACCTAGAACATATCATTTTGTATCAAATCTTACCTTGAAGAGAGAGAAGCTCTAGGAGGAAGTTCTTGAGAGAGGAGTAGACTTCCAAGCTTGATCTTTGGTGTTTGAACCGTTAGATTCGTGATTTTAGGTTAGAATCTTAACCTACTCTTGTTGCTCTTATCGATCATTAGCTGCATTGCACGATCGAATCTGTTCTGCATGCCATGCATTGATTTAAAGTTGGTTTTAGAAAGAGAAAGTAGTGTTCATGTGTTTTGATAGAAAGTCTTGTTTTGATCCGAAAGTTTGTAACAAAAACCATGTTTTTGTGTTTGTTTTCATATGATCTTCTTGCATGGGTACCCAGGTTCATGTTTTCGAACTCACAGCATGAAATCTCGGGTTTTTGGAATAACAAGTTGTGATTTGAGTATGCATATTCTTGATGTTCTTCATGTTCATGTTCTTGAAGGGAAACCCAGATTTTTCCCGGCTTCGCTTTTGAATGTGGCCATTGGAACCACACCCCGGCGAGGAGGTGTGGGACCTCGGCCAAGACTTGGTAGGTACCCAGAGTGTTTTCCAGAGATGAAAAACAGTGTCTTAATCCCAACATGTGTTGCTTTGTCTTGACTTGGTTTTTGGAAAGAATGCCGGGATCATTGCATTCATGTACAGTTGTTTGGAAGATGCATTTCATATCCATCTTTGAGCATCTCTTCTTGTCTACTTGAAGTGCCTTCAGTAGTATTTGCAATGTGATTGTAGGTTGTGACCTTTGCCTCGAGCCTACACCCGAAGAACTATGTGAGTGGTGTTTTCAATAAAGCTATGTTATAATGTTTTCGATAAAGCTTGCTTTGTTTTGTTTGATAAAAGTATTTATTGAGCATGAATGAATATCCTTGTTTTGTATATCAAGCATAAGTTTTGTATTGTTGGCCTTCTCGTAAAGTCCCTCGTGCTGGAGGACTCTAAACTTTCGCAGCACCATTGTGTTAAAGCAGGCTACGGGCCTAAGTAACACCAGTCTATCGTGTTAAAAGGATACGGTCCTTTGTAACACAAGTCCCTTGTGCTAGAGGACTCTAAACTTTTGTAGCACCCTTGTTTGAGTTATCTCCCTTGCCACGACTGCCTTGTGCGGGTGGGTTTGTCTAATCGATTACGGATCGGTTATTCCCTTGCTTTTGCCACTGACGGTTTACCGCGTGGGTTTGTTCGTTCGTAATGTATTTGTTTGATATTTCATGAGGCTTGACAGCACCCTTGAAGTTTGAAAGACTTGATAGATGAATACGGTTCATCCCCCTGATTTTGTATAGTTTTGCAAACGTTTGTTTGGAAAGGACTTCGGCTATTATTCATGCAAACCCCTTTATTGTTCATGCCATTCACTGAGTATCCAAGCTCACCCTCTCTATATATATATATGTAGGTGATGAGCAGGACGTCGGCGACGCCTAGATGTGTTTTTGCAAGCTTGTTTTGGGTTTACGCTATGACGGCTGACCATTTATTTTATGTCGGCAATCTTGTATTTACGTCGGAAATCTTGAAAATTATGCTTCTTGGCTTGTATTCATTGTATTTTGTACATGTCAGCTCGAGAAGCCTTTTGATCAAGATGTAACATATATTTTGTTTATCAACGGTTGATTACAAAACTATATCATGTATGCCATTTCATTTGATCTATGCACAACTCTTATGGACCAATTGTACTTTAAGTTTTGCTTCCGCACTTGTAAGCCCCTATGTATACTCTGTTTGTGTGTGAATCTTGGGAAGAGGCCTTTGGTAATCTCGGATTACTGGCCATCATGGCACCATCCTACTAGGGGCAGGTTGGGGTCGTGACAATTTAATTCCTTAACACGGCATCATGAATTTGTGAAATAATTAATCAAAAAGAAGTTAATTTTACTCATTTTTTATTTTTTATTTAATGAATCCCCACCTTTTTTTCCTCCACAAATTAATCCGTCCATAAATCTAGGTCTTGAACACAAGATAAATGTTTAATTTCAAATTGATTTGTTTTAGCAGAAGACAAAAATAAGAAAATAGTTTTATTCATTCTAAAAGACCATGGTGGATCATAACCTCAACCCATGTTACAACAATGCTACTTTATAAATTTTATAAAATAAAGAATGAATATCAAACAGAAAATATATGTATACACAATTAGATGTACAGTTCGATCACATATTATGAAAAACTATTTTCATAATATTTCATAATATGTGATCTAACTGTGTGTCTCACACCCTAAAGTGGTGCTTCCAAACATGAATGGTCCCAATTGAAGTTAGATCACATATTATGAAGGAATTAAAATGTTATATTTGTAAGTTTCTTCTCAAACAAGGCCATATAAAGCCTTTTATATATGGCGTTTTTCAAAATGCAATATATAACATGAGTGAACAAAATAATAATCTTATATACAAGTATGTAACAACACAAATATAATGATCAATAAAACATTGCAACAATCTAATAATACTTATGTCTAATACTTACTGTGGCAATTAAACGTCTGGATGATGAAATGATTTAGTGCCTTAGGCAGGAAAAAATTTGACCTGCGATTAGACGTATCGAGGGTGTTTTGATTTGGCGTTTCAGGCAGGAAAAAGTTCGACCTTATATGTACATTAAGGTGTTTCATTTTGGTAAATAAATAGAAACATGAATTATTACCTAAAAAGAAGGATATTACTTAAAAAATAAATAAAATCATGAATTATTACTTAAAAAGAAGGATATTGCCTAAAAAATAAATAAAATCATGAATCATTAGGTTTAAATAAGATAAATATTAGCCATTAAATGAATAGATTGTAAAATTAAGTAGACAAAATAACGGTTTCATTTGGTTTAATTTTAAATTTATGATTTAAGTGGGAAATTGTATTTTGAATTTTGAAAAGAGAAATGAGTTTTGAAAAAAAAAAAAAAAACATATTTGGTTTGTGAATTTTGAAAAAAGATTTGTCTCCGGGTAGAAATTAATGAAATTAATTTTGAAAAAATAGATAGACTTGAATTTTGAAATTAATTTTGTCTCTGTGAATTTTGAAAAAATAGATAAAAATTAATGAAATTATTCTGCTATATCTTGTCTCTCGGTAGACTTGAATCCCAATCTGTCTTGCGTAAAGGTTGAAAAAGTGCTAATAAATTAAAAACTTTCGATTGTTATTGACTTTCGATGACATTAGATCCTAACAATTTTAAGTTTGATTTTGTCTTTGGGAAGACTTGAATCCCAACCTCTCATACATGTTTAATTTATACATGGAATATTAGTAGCAAGCAATCTATCCCAAGTTATTGTAACGCCCCCATTTTTCGTGCTCAAATGGTAATACAATAGTCATGGCTCTTTAAAGTAAAACTGATAACCAATCCTCATACTTGCATTACATGATGTACATAGTCTTCATGCCATATTACAATTAATCCAACAACCATTAATTAAACAACAAATACCCCCAAGGGTTTACAAGTTCCAAGGCCTGAGCCTGGTTACACAAAATGGTTATTCAAACCCACACATACAAGCCCTTGGCTTACAATCAGAGTCACGGCTTATGAACACATTATGCTCTCAGCACACACTTCCACGGCTTCAGTTAGGCGGAATCACCACATCCTTTTCTGCACAAAAATCCCGTAGGGTGAGCATAAAGCTCAGTAGAGAATTATTCACAAAGTATATACATTTTATACAAGTCTCAAGAAATAGAACGCTTATGCCATGCCATGCCTTTTTTAAAATAAAACACACTTTCATCTTTTGAAAACCAACATGCTCAATGATGTCATGCCATTTCAACTGCTCAATATTTATCACATTTTATTCGAGGGGCGGTAAATACAACTCTTGTAATCCGTAGGTCAGTGTCTGCAAGTAGACTATACAAGTAATGCCAATTTGTCATATTTAACGATATTAACCGGAAGGCTCGACACCTATCATCTACACCACCTTTCAATCACTAGGTTGGTGCCTGCAAGTAGACTATACAAGTACTACCAATTTGTCATTTTTACCGGTCACAGCCGGAAGGCTCGACACCTATCATCTACACTACCTGTCAAGACTTACCACCGTATTTATCCCAAAACCATTTCATGAAAACTTTTCTCAATATTCTTTTCTCAATGCAAAGTTTCAAATCATCTTTCAAAGCTCTCCATTTTCAATGAATTGATATGCCAACGCATCAATAAATGCAATGCAATATTTTACCCATTTTCCATTCTTCCATACAATATTTCCATTGTGATCAAAACTTCCATTTCTCCTTTCAATACAATTTCACAAGATGAATAGATACATTTATTTCAATTCATCAAGGGATAACATAATTCCCACATTTCAAACATTTCTAACCACTTAGTCATTTCAAGACTATATCAACACTCTTAAATAACAATTTCCACAAACTTCAACAATTATCTTATTTCATGGAAAACCATCCTTTTCATGAAATAAATAAACAATTTTCAAACATCATTTATTTTGGCACACAAAATAAATATAACAACATATTCCAAAGATTTTGAACATCTTTCTTAAAAATTCCCAATTTCTAGGTTTTCTTACCAAAACCACTCATCTTCAATTGTTTGAGAAGATCTCACCCAAACATCTTTCTTTCATCAACATAGTTCAAAAACCCTCAATTTCTATCTCAAAGGATCAAATAGTAAACCCATTTTCAAAATCACTATTTTTTTTGAATCACAATTTATTTTCAAAACTAATCAAAGGATAATTTCGAAAATCAACTAGATCTTGCAAAAATATATATATAACTCAAAGAAAATCCTTACCTCAAGTTTGACGAAGAAACGAGTTGAAAACCTCAAATTCAACGACGATGAAATTCGATCTCCACCGCACACAACGTAGCCCTCGCCTAGATAACCGACTTTGGTGAAGAACTTAGGTCTAAATCCCAATGGATTTGGAGAAATCAAAGAGAGAAATTGACTTCTAGATAGAGAAACTCCCGATCTGGAATTTTTGAGAGTTTGAGAGAGAGAGAGAAGACTGCAAAACTGATATGAAATATCAGATTCACGAACTGATATAACGTGGTCCGTTCGAGCGTGGAAAGCCCCGCTTGAGCGTCAAATACACTAACCCAGTACCTTTGCAGATAGGTCAAACTTCTGAGACTAAACATTCTTCGCTCGACCACATAAACGGCCGCTCGAGCAGACAAGCAACTTCGAATGCATTTTGCATTTTTGTTTTGAGGGGCGTTGCCCCTTGGACCACCGCGAAGGGGCGTTGTCCCCTGGACCCCCGCGAAGGGCGCTGCCCCCTTGACCCCTGACCGACCAGTCGAAGTGGCAAAAACATGAAAGAAGGATCGAAACCGGGATCGCTACAGTTATTATCAGTGTTTTGGAGGTAAACCGCATTCTTACTTACATTACATGTATGCATTGTTTCTTTTCTATTGATATGTAAATGTTATAGGTCATGAAAAAATCACAAAATTAGAATACCACTTGTGACTTGTAATATTGCAACTTTCATAACTACTTTATTTGATGAAGAGGTGACAAAATTCAATTTAATTCCTTAACACTGCATCATGAATTTGTGAAATAATTAATCAAAAAGAAGTTAATTTTACTCCTTTTTTATTTTTTATTTAATGAATCCCCACCTTTTTTCCTCCACAAATTAATCCGTCCATAAATCTAGGTCTTGAACACAAGATAAATGTTTAATTTCAAATTGATTGTTTTAGCAGAAGACAAAAAAAGAAAATAGTTTTATTCATTCTAAAAGACCATGGTGGATCATAACCTCAGCCCATGTTACAACAATGCTACTTTATAAATTTTATACAATAAAGAATGAATATCAAACAAAATATATATACACAATTAGATGTATAGTTAGATCATATATTATGAAAAACTATTTTCATAATATGTGATTTAACTATGTGTCTCATGCCCTAAAGTGGTGCTTCCAAATGTGAATGGTCCCAATTGAATTTAGATCACATATTATGAAGGAATTAAAATGTTATATTTGTAAGTTTCTTCTCAAACAAGGCCATATAAAGCCTTTTATATATGGAGTTTTTCAAAATGCAATATATAACATGAGTGAACAAAATAATAATCTTATATACAAGTATGTAACAACACAAATATAATGATCAATAAAACATTGCAACAATCTAATAATACTTCAATTAGGCCAAAAAATAAAAAGGTGTTAAAAATTGTAACTCCAAACTGAATTATGATTACCTGATAATAATTTGAATTAACAATTGAAACTAATACTTAATTAAACTAACAATTAAAATTGTAAAGTTTTGAAACTTCTGAAAATTATTCCAACTGCAACTAAATTTCGTGCTTAATGACTTCTAGAGAAATCTGAAATTGCAATGGCTACTCATAGTAGGCATGTACAAAAATAAAAAATAAAAATCAAATTTATATATAAGATTTCTTTATAAGCACACACTAATTATTTTAGTTTAAATTTACATTTTACGAGTATTATTATCCTTAATTTATACAACTAAATTTATGTTCTAATCAATTAAATCCAAGTTGTTGCTGTGCTTTGTTAGAATTAATTGAACTTTAATTGATTGATAATTAGAATTTTTTTAAAATAGAAAAATCATAAAATGAAACTAAACCAAATTGATTTCTATAGTTTGGTTATATAACTTAACTGATTCAGACATAGTTTCAAAGGTTCTAAAATGATAAAAATTAGTTCGGTCTCAGATCTAACTTAAAATCGGACCAATTTATGAATACTATTGATTCATAGCTGAGACCTAACTTAAAATCGGACCAATATGATTTATGAATGCTATTAATTCATAGCTAAAACGACATCTGAATAAATAAATACGTCCACCTTTATTGAAATTCTTTGCATGATAAAGAAAAGTTTTAGGCGTTACAAAATCTAATAAAGGACATCCTTATTAGATAAAAATCATAAAAGTAGACAAGAGATCTATCTAGTTTTATTTTTAGAATCTATTTTTTTAAAAATAGTAAAAATTAATTTAGTGACAAAATAATGAAAAATTTAAAACATTCATTATTATTATTATTATATAATCATTTTATTTTTGTGGGATAATAATTTTTAAAGATTCAAAAACATGTTTTTTTCACTAAATTAATTTTAAAAATTTTTCAAGAAACAGATATTGAAAACGAAACCAAACAGAATTAATTTACACCCATCTCTTCCATCAATCGCTTGGATCCATCCATCAAACCAGGACTCAATCTGAACATGAGAATGCAAAACTCCATCTGATTGAGAGCTCCATCACCATCCAAATCTCCTTTTGTCAACATGCATACGAGTTCATTGTCTCTCATGTCCTGCAGACCTAGCAGAAGAGTGTTTCTCTTCAAGCTCTTGAACGTTATGAGTGCCTTTTCCACGTCCATCAATAGCCGGAACCCATTACACAGCTCCCCCATGAACCTGTCCTCTCCCAAGCGCTCAATCATCGATGGAAAATAATCTTCGAATAGAAATGGATCATCAGTTGCTAATTCCAGTGTGGAGAGTAATGACATCTATGAAGGGTTATTATGAGAGAGAGTGAGTGAGAGAATAGACAATAAGAGATCAACTAAAGAGGTAGAGAGATATATATAAAGACAGAATTATTATGGTTGATGTGAGCTTCATCTCTCTCTCTCTCTCTCTCTCTGAGTTTTAACTTTGAACTGGGGAACGTTCTCCTTCTTGGAAGTTGCATAGGATCAAAGGAGTGTTTTTTAGGTCTGTGTATACATATAATACACCAGGTTCATGGAGAGAATTACAATAAAACCACAGTTTGAGGATTACAGTGACAGTAATTAAAGGGCTGTTAGGTCTGTCATTTTCAAACCAGCAGCAGCTGCATTTGCACGTTCAGATCTGTCTGAGGGTGTTTCTAGTTTGAACAATCTTCTCCTCAATGAAGCTAAAGCCACTATTCAACTAGGTAAATCTCTTGGCATCAATTTCAATGGGAAAGAAGATGATGTGCTAAACAAAATTATTGAGCTAGAGCAAAAGGACAAAAATAGATCCAATTAGGAGGGTCTTATAGCGATCCCGGTTTTCCCTTTCTGCATTTGTTGTTTTCCGGACCTCGGTTCCGTGGAGTTGGTAGTTGTATCTATCTTGTTGTTGCCCTTTAATTCCTTATGTTTGAGTTTTCGGATGTGTTGGGCATGGTTGTTTCATGTTGGTTGAGCTTTGGTTCCCATTCTTGTTGCCCAGTTTTTGAGTGGTCCGCTCGAGCGGGTCCTTGGGCGCTCGAGCGGAGATTTCATGCTTCCAGCATTTTTGTGCTCTGCAAAAACTTCTGCAGGTGCGTTATTCACGCTCGAGCGGAATTCTTGCACTCGAGTGGGTCACGCTCGAGCGGACCTGTTGGCGCTCGAGCGGGTAGTTCTTGTTCTGTGAAAGTTCTGGGAGGGAAATACGCTCGAGCGGACTGGTTTTCGCGCTCGAGCGGATGTACTTTATTCTTGTGTCTTGGCGCTCGAGCAGATCAGTTTTTTGTTCTTGACGCTCGAGCGTCTGTTCTCCGCTCGAGCGGACCTGTCGTATATCAGATGGCAGTGGGCATTTTTGAATCACTTTTTACACTCACTCTCTCTCTTACTTTCTAAAAACGATTTTGAGAGCTCCTCTTCTAGAAAATACCTTCTCTCTAGGGTTGATCTAGTTAGAGTGTTCTCCTTCCTTTGGCCTTTGTAAAAAGTGTGTTGATCGTCGAGGGCTTCATTTTGATCCGAAAAGTTTGGAGTTTGGAGCACTTTGAGTTTTGTCTTCTTCTCCGTTTGAGCTCTAACTTCGAGGTAGGGATATCCTACTCCATCTTATGAGCTTTGTCTTTAAATTTTGGCATTTTGATATGTTGGGGGTTGTTGGGTAATTTTGAGAAAGTTTGGGGTCATTGTGTAATTTACAAGAGAAGAGGGTTTTCTTTTAAATAAACCCATATGTATGAAATACATTGAGAAAAGGAATTAATGATGGAATATGGATGAAAATGGAACCTTAGGGTTGTTATGTGAATTATGGGAAAATGCCCTAATTTGTTGATAAATTAATTTGTATAATTAATTTTGGGAAATGAGAAATTGAATAGGAAATATTCAAATTGGAAAGATATGGGATTAAAGGGTGTAGTTGGATTAATTTATCGCTCACCTAGACAAAATGTTGATATTTTATCAATTTGGTGCATTTATTTCCTGTTTAGAAATAACTGCTTTGGGCTATCGGTGGAGGATAGTCTTGATTGTTGTAGACAATACATGATGATTAGGCAAACTAAAACTAATCAATGGAATGTGTCATCGAATATGACGGTTGAAAAATACATTAACTTTATGTATTGATTGATTATGTATATGATCTGTGTTTATATACATTGTGTTGTGTGGGAGGAGATAGGGGATGTACTCCACGGTTTAGGGGAAGATAGGGGATGGACCTCTAAACCGGAAATTGTGACATTGATACAGCACTACAATGTGTATCATGGTGAAGTATGGAAGTGTTTGTTTGATTTGATATAGCACTAAAATGTATATCATTATCAATTGTGAAGTATAGAAGTGTTTCTATGTTATATTGATACAGCACCAAAATGTGTATCACTTGTGAAGTAAGGAAGTGGTTTATGTGTTATTGATACAACACCAAAATGTGTATCCATCATGAATTTCGAAAGTGTTTTAGTAATGAGTTATAATCTCATTAAATTATTTGGCCAGGTTCTGAGCCTTGTTTTCAAATTCAAAGTTGAATAAGAAATGGAAAGTGAAATGTAACATGGACATGATTGTCATGAAACTGTAATATGATATAAGTTGGAATATAAGTGTGGACCATCTACTGAATGCTATTATTTTAGTCATTGTTTATAGTTGGTTTAGTATATTCTACTGGGCTGTGGCTCACCCTATATGGGACATCATTTTCAGGTACAGGTAGCATGCCACCTCCAAGGACGTAGCTTGGGAGGCTTGAGACTGTTGACTATCTTGTTTTTTGGTTGTATTACATGTATATCAAGCCAAGGGCTTTCTTTGTATAGAGTTAGTACTCTCTTTTTGTAACCAAGTGTTGACTTGGAAAGTTGTAAGCCTATAGGGTTTACTTTTGTTGTCAACATGTAATACATTTTGTAATGATTACTCTGATGAATGTAATTATGCTTATTCTCTTATGTCTGAGCATGTCATATGTTGAATTATGGGTTTATTTTGAGGGCGTTACAACTTGGTATCAGAGCGTACCGGGTTTGAATACTTTGGGTACGTGGGAAGTGATTAGTATCACAATGGGTTTGTCTCGCTTGTTAGAGACTTAGATGTAATGTTATGTGCTTATGTGATAACATGTTTATGTGACTACTTGGGTATGGGATTTAGTTTCTAGGATGTTGATTGGATCCTTGGGTTTCTGTGAGTCTTGTTGGAAAAGCACTTGATCAATGCTGTTTCTAACCGGAACTCTAGTAACGCCTCGGGACTATCATTATCCGGAAATGAAATTCGTAAGTGCTTATGTGTTTATGTGCTTACGTGGATGATTACAGTTGTCTGCATTAGGACGTGAGTGTTTATGCTTCGGCACATTTGTGAATGTGCTAACGTTCTTCGTTACCTTTATTAGGATGTCAGGACGAGGACGACGTGGTAGGCGTGGTAGGTAGGAGATGCCTTTACCGGATGATATTCCGGCACAGCAGGAGGGTGTTGGCCAAGCTAATGTGGCCGAGCCAGCAGGTCAGGAGGCTATGGGCACTTTAGCCCGTGGGATAGCCGATGCCTTGAGGGAGTCTATGGGTATTCTCAGAGCTGAGAATCCAGTTCAGGCTCAAGTGCAGGCCCAAGTTGTTGATGCAGGGCCTTCCTTCTTGAAGAGGGAGTTCTTCCGGTCTAATCCGGACGAGTTTATTGGGAATCCGAAAGAGCCACTTAAGGCTGACGAGTGGTTGGAGCAGATGAGTAAGACGTTCGAGATGCTTGGCATCGAGGACGGAGCATTGAAAGTGACCTTGGCATCCTTCCAGCTTAAGGGAGATGCGGGTCAGTGGTGGAAGTACACGAAGGGTCGTATTGGTGGCACGTGGAAGGCTTTTGTGGATGCTTTTCAGGAGAAGTTTTTATCTCCAGCTGTCAGAGAGAAGCTGAGAGACCAGTTTTGCCAGCTCAAGCAGCTGAGTTTCTGTGGCCGAGTTTGAGGCCTCTTTTACCAATTTGTCCAGGTTTGCTCCTGAGCTTGTGGCGTTCGAGGAACACCGTTGCATTGAGTTTGAGCGGAAGTTGAGGCGTGGCCTCAAGATGAGAGTTGGGGGTTCTATGACCCGAGACTATGGGCGTTTGGTTGATGCTGCAGCCCATATGGAGATCATGATGCAGGAGGAGGAGGAGGGACAGAGAGGCTCCAAGAGGAGTCAGGATGGTCAGGGTGATGGCAGGAGACAGAGGGGTTCTAACCCTCAGCAGTCTCAGGGTGGTGTTGCTAGATCGACCTTTCCAGTGCCGAGTGCAGGCTCCGGAGAGGTAATCAGGGAGGCTTGACTTGTTTCAAATGTGGCCAGCTGGGTCACAAGTCTTCAGTTTGCCCACAGAGGGGAGGAGGTCAGGGAGCGGCTTCTTCTTCGGCTCGACCTCAGGGCCAGAGTCAGGGCAGGGGCCAGCCTTTGTCTTGTTATCAGTGTGGTCAGCCTGGGCACCTGAAGAGGTTTTGCCCACAGTTGAGTGCCACATCAGGAGCGTCTGGTTCTAGGCAGACGCAGGGTTTTCAGCCAGCTCAGTCTGTGCAGGCCTCGAGGGCCAATCCGGGAGCTTCGTCGTCCCAGTCAGTGCAGCAGTCGTTTGCTCCGAGGGGTGAGCAGGTGGATCAGGGGCCTACAGGGCGCGTGTATGCTGTTACCGCGCAGGACCTAGTACCGGCTCCATCTGTTGTGAGAGGTACCTTTCTGTTTTGCAACTCGGTTGCTAGTGTGTTGATTGATACGGGTGCATCTCATTCCTTTGTATCTGCTGCATTTGCATCTGTTTTGGAGTTGGAGTTGGCACAATTAGCATCTCCTATATGTGTTGTATCACCTGTTGGGGGTGAATTGATTTTGAAACAAGGATGTAGAGGTTGTGATATAGAGGTCGCCGATCGTCGGCTTCCGTTTCCTTTTGTAGTTATGCCCATGACGGGTTTTGATGTTATTTTGGGTATGGACTGGCTATCGTCATACCGGGCAGTTATTGATTGTTACCGCCAGAGGGTCACAGTATGTACCTTGAGCGGGGATTGTTTCCATTTCTTGGGGGATCGGGTTGGTAGTGTGTTGCCACCGGTGTATGATCCACGAGGGCGGAGTGAGCTTAGTGGTCTTCTTGCTAGCCTTTTGAGTAGTGAGTGTGATGAGACCCAGATTGTATTGCCGAGAGTGGTTTGTGAGTATTCGGATGTTTTTCCCGAGGATCTCGTTAGTTTGCCACCTCACCGAGAGATCGAGTTCTCTATTGATTTAGTGCCCGGCACGGCGCCGATTTCTATGGCACCTTACCGTTTTGCCCAGCCGAGTTGAGTGAGTTGAAGATTCAGCTCCAGGAGTTGCTAGATAAGGGCTTTATTCGCCCTAGTGTTTCGCCGTGGGGAGCACCGGCCCTCTTTGCTAAAAAGAAAGATGGTGCCTTGAGACTTTGTATCGATTATCGAAATTGAATCGGGCTACGGTCAAGAATAAGTACCCTATGCCCGTATTGATGATTTGTTTGACCAGTTGAAGGGTTCCCGTTGTTTCTCTAAGATAGACTTGAGATCGGGTTACCACCAGTTGAGGGTCAGGGAGGAGGATGTTCCTAAGACGGCATTCCGTACGCGGTACGGCCATTATGAGTTTCTAGTGATGCCTTTGGGCTCACCAATGCACCGGCAGTCTTTATGGACTTGATGAACCGGATCTTCCGAGGAATTCTTAGATCGCTTTGTGGTCGTTTTCGTGGACGACATTCTTATTTATTCACCTTCGAGGAGGAGCACGAGGAACACTTGAGAGTGGTGCTTGAATTGCTTAGAGCCCATAGGCTGTATGCCAAGTTTGGGAAATGTGAGTTCTGGCTAGGAGAAGTCAAGTTCTTAGGCCATGTGGTATCCGGGGAAGGGGTGTCTGTTGATACATCCAAGATTGAGGCAGTGCAAGATTGGGCACAGCCTAAGAGTGTTTTTGAGATCCGCAGTTTTCTGGGATTGGCTGGGTATTATCGCCGGTTTGTGAAAGATTTCTCCAGGCTAGCTTCGCCGTTGACTAGATTGACGCGGAAAGGGGTCAAGTTTGTATGGAGTGAGACTTGTGAAAAGTCGTTCCAAGAGTTGAAAGTTAGATTGACCACCGCTCCGGTCTTGATTATTCCGGAGAGAGGGTTGGGTTATGCGGTTTATTGTGATGCCTCACGAGAGGGTTTGGGTTGTGTGTTGATGCAAGAGGGGAAAGTGGTAGCTTATGGCTCACGTCAGTTGAAAATACACGAGAGGAATTACCCTACACATGACCTTGAGTTAGCAGCCGTGATTTTTGCCTTAAAGATTTGGAGGCATTACCTGTATGGTGAGAAGTTCGAGGTGTTCTCGGACCATAAGAGTTTGAAGTATCTGTTTACACAGAGAGACTTGAATTTGAGGCAGAAAAGGTGGATGGAGTTCATTGAGGATTACGACTTTGAGTTGCACTATCACCCGAGAAAGGCCAATGTTGTGGCCGATGCCCTTAGCAGGAAATCCATTAGTGATGTAGCTTGTATAGCCATCCGGGAATGGGAGATGTTGGGTGCACTTGGCGAGTTTGATTTGCATTTGGGCGAATCTGTTGAGGCTGCGGCCTTGTTTTCTGTTGTTGCGCAGCCTACCCTTGTGACTCGAGTGTTAGAGGCATAGGGAGGTGACCTTGAGGTAGATTCCTCCGGGAGAAGATCTCCGGTGGGAAGGTTGAGAAGGGTTTGTCTGTGTATCCCGACCAGAATGTGAGGTACCGAGACCGTTTGTTTGTGTCGGAGTCTTGCCGAGAGGAGGTACTCCGAGAGTTTCACCATTCACGCCTTGCGGTGCATCCGGGAGGCACTAAGATGTATCGGGATTTGGGTCGCCAGTTTTGGTGGCGGGGTATGAAGAAGGATGTGGCAATTTTCGTGTCTAAGTGCCTTACTTGTCAGCAAGTGAAGGCCGAGCATCAGAGGCCAGCGGGTTTGTTGCAACCCTTGCCTATTGCCGAGTGGAAGTGGGAGCATGTCACTATGGACTTCGTTGTAGGTCTTCCGAGGACTCAGCAGGGTAGTGATGCTATTTGGGTGGTTGTAGACCGGTTGACTAAGTCGGCGCACTTTATCCCTATGTGCGTGAGAGATTCGGTAGATCATCTTGCCGATTTGTATATTCTGGACATAGTGAGGTTGCACGGGGTCCCAGTGACGATCGTCTCGGATAGAGACCCTCGTTTTACTGCTAGGTTGTGGCAGAGTTTGCAGAGTGCTTTGGGCACTAAGTTGACCTTTAGTACGGCTTATCATCCTCAAACTGACGGGCAGTCCGAGCGTACTATTCAGATCCTTGAGGATATGCTTCGAGGTTGTGCCCTTGACTTTAGCGGGACGTGGGAGAGGCACTTGCCCTTGGTGGAGTTTGCCTACAACAACAGTTTTCAGTCGAGCATCGGTGTGGCACCATTTGAGGTCTTGTATGGCCGACCGTGTAGGTCTCCGGTTTGTTGGGCCGAGGTGGGTAATGCACCTTTGTTGGGCCCGGAGTTAGTGAGGGAAACGACGGAGAAAGTTGAGCTTATCCGTAGGAGGCTTGTTACAGCCCAGAGTCGCCAAAAGAGTTATGCCGACCGTAGGAGGAGGCCTTTGGCATTTGAGACGGGTGATCATGTTTTCTTGAAAATATCACCTAGGCGAGGTTTGATGAGGTTTGGGAAGAGTGGGAAGTTATCCCCTCGGTTTATCGGTCCCTTTGAGATCCTTGAGAGGATTGGGGAAGTTGCTTATCGTTTGGCTTTGCCACCGCAGTTGTCCGGGGTGCATGACGTGTTTCATGTTAGTATGCTTCGGAAGTACGAGCGCGGATCATCCCTGTGTTGGATTGGACCGATTTGGAGGTAGATGAGGATGCCTCGTATGAGGAGAGACCGGTTCGGGTCTTGGATAGGCGGGATCAAGTCTTGCGAGGCAAGACCATTCCCTTGGTAAAAGTTTTATGGAAGCATCACGGAGTGGAAGAAGCCACTTGGGAACGTGAGTTAGAGGTCCGTGAGAAATATCCGGACTTGTTTGTTGATGTGTAACCATGCATTGGTAATTTTGTAATATTGTTGAACTTTACGAGCATTATATATGTCTTAAGTTGTAAAACATTGTATATGCTTTGGTTTATGGAAGTATGTTTTGAAACTTGCCTCAAAATGGAAATATATCATGAATACTGAATATGATATACAATTATGGAATGTGGTATTGAAATTTGTGGAATTTCAGGGAATGCATATTTATAATGCATGTTGTGGAAAAAATTGTAATTTGCCTTTTGAATAGAGGGGATGACCGGTAATGGGTCGAGTTGTTAAATTTTGCATTGTAAAAATTGGGTAATTGAGAAAACTTGTTTTTGAAAAACTTGTACTTAATTTCGGGGACGAAATTCTTTAAGGGAGGAAGGTTATAGCGATCCCGATTTTCCTTTTCTGCATTTGTTGTGTTTCGGACCTCGGTTCCGTGTAGTTGGTAGTTGTATCTATCTTGTTGTTGCCCTTTAATTCCTTATGTTTGAGTTTTAGCATGTGTTGGGCTTGGTTGTTATAGGTTGCTTGAGCTTTGGTTCCCATTCTTGTTGCCCAGTTTTTGAGTGGTCCGCTCGAGCGGGTCCTTGGGCGCTCAAGCGGAGATTTCATGCTTCTAGCATTTTTGTGCTCTGCAAAAACTTCTGCAGGTGCGTTATTCACGCTCGAGCGGACTTCTTGCGCTCGAGCGGGTCGCGCTCGAGCGGGCCTGTTGGCGCTCGAGCGGGTAGTTCTTATTTTGTGAAAGTTCTGGGAAGGGAAAATCTACGCTTGAGCAGACTGGTTTTCATGCTCGAGCGGATCTAGTTTTTTGTTCTTGACGCTCGAGCGTCCTGTTCTCCGCTCGAGCGGACCTGTCGTATATCAGATGGCAGCTGGGCATTTTTGAATCACTTTTTACACTCACACTCTCTCTCTTACTTTCTAAAAACCGATTTTGAGAGCTCCTCTCTCTAGAAAATACCTTCTCTCTAGGGGTTGATCTAGTTAGAGTGTTCTCATATCCTTCGGCCTTTGTAAAAAGTGTGTTGATCGTCGAGGGCTTCGTTTTGATCCGAAAGGTTTGGAGTTTGGAGCACTTTGGTTTTGGTCTTCTTCTCCATTTGGGCTCTAACTTCGAGGTAGGGATATCCTACTCCATCTTATGAGCTTTGTCTTTAAATTTTGGCATTTTGATATGTTGGGGGTTGTTGGGTAATTTTGAGAAAGTTTGGGGCCATTGTGTAATTTTCAAAAGAGGGTTTTCAAATTTATAAACCCATATGTATGTAATACATTGAGAAAAGGAATTAATGTTGGATCATTGATGAAATGGAACCTTAGGGTTGTTATGTGAATTATGGGAAAAAGCCCTAATTTGTTGATAAATTGATTTGTATAATTAATTTTGGGAAATGAGAAATTGAATAGGAAATATTTAAATTGGAAAGGTATGGGATTAAAGGGTGTAGTTGGATTAATTTATCGCTCACCTAGTCATAATGATGATATTTTATCCATTTGGTGCATTTATTTCCTGTTTGGAAATAACTGCTTTGGGCTATCAGTGGAGGATAGTCTTGATTGTTGTAGACAATACATGATGATTAGGCAAACTAAAAACTAATCAATGGAATGTGTATCGATATGACGGTTAAAAAATACATTAACTTTATGTATTGATGATTATGTATATGATCTGTGTTTATATACATTGTGTTGTGTGGGAGGAGATAGGGGATGTACTCCATGTTTAGAGGAAAATAGGGGATGAACCTCTAAGCCGAAAATCGTGTGACATTGATACATCACTACAATGTGTATCATGGTGAAGTATGGAAGTGTTTGTTTGATTTGATATAGCACAAAAATGTATATCATTATCAATTGTGAAGTATAGAAGTGTTTCTATGTTATATTGATACAACACCAAAATGTGTATCACTTGTGAAGTAAGGAAGTGGTTTATGTGTTATTGATACAACACCAAAATGTGTATCCATCATGAATTTTGAAAGTGTTTTAGTAATGAGTTATAATCTCATTAAAATTATTTGGCCAGGTTCTGAGCCTTGTTTTCAAATTCATAGTTGAATAAGAAATGAAAGTGAAATGTAACATGGATATGATTGTCATGAAACTGTAATATGATATAAGTTGGAATATAAGTGTGGACCATCTACCGAATGCTATTATTTTTAGTCATTTGTTTATAGTTGGTTTAGTATATTCCTACTGGGCTGTGGCTCACCCTATATGGGACATCATTTTCAGGTACAGGTAGCATGCCACCTCCAAGGATGTAGCTTAGCAGGCTTGAGACTGTTGAACTATCTTGTATTTTTGGTTGTATTACATGTATATCAAGCCAAGGCTTTCTTTCTATAGAGTTAGTACTCTCCTTTTTGTAACCAAGTGTAACTTGGAAAGTTGTAAGCCTATAGGGCATTACTTTTGTTGTCAACATGTAATACATTTTGTAATGGACACTATGATGAAATGTAATTATGCTTATTTCTCTTATGTCTGAGCATGTCAATACTGTATGAATTATGGGTTTATTTTGAGGGCGTTACAGGTCTGGTCTTAAAAAGGTTGTAAGATGGCAACAAGTAAGTTTAGTTGGAGTCTTCAGTGGGTTATAAGCTTTGTTAGCTAGTTTTTGGGTTTTGGCTTCTAGTGTTTGTGGTCTTGTGAGCTAGTGTTGGTTTCTCACCGACACTATGCCCGGTCCATTTTCTTGTCCTTTTTTCTCTTCCTTGTTGATGTTATCTCATATGTATTGTATGTTTTCTTCATCAATAAAGGATTTTCTTTGCAGATCAAAATTAAAGGGCTGCTGAGGTTGAGTTTCTCTCCTGTTCATATTTAAGTTTGAGAGAATTTGATATAACAAGCACTAAAATCCCGAGTAATGTTTTTTCAATGAGAGTAACATCAAAATTATTCTCCATCCTATTTCATAATTTTTTAAATTGAAAATGCACATTTTGTTGTAACCTTAAAAGTTATAAAGTCAATACAAGATGAAGTAATCTATCAATAAGAACATAAATTGATGATTTCCTATATTGTTCAAGTTTTTAATTTACACTTTGACCCATATATATCTACTAGATTTAGAGAAGGAAACATCTTAATTCTTTTTTTAAAAAAATACTAGGGGAGTCGACCATGTAATTTTCTTTTAAAAATGTAGGGGTGACAAGCCTATATACTTTGTAGAAATTTAGGGCTGGTTTAGGAAATTTATTTTTTGGTTAAAAAGTCTAAAAGTTTTTTCAAAAAAAAAAAAAGGAAATTATATAATATGGGGTGTTTACTATATGTCCTAGTTATGACATTTGTCTTTGATAATTATTTACTATGGTGTTAGTCATAACTTGATTTTGATTCATTGTGGTATTCATTATGAATCATTGTGATACTGGTTAACACATTATTTTGGTTATACTTTATGTTGTGTTTGGTTATGATTCAATTTTTTTTCATTATGACTAAAAATGATTTATTTATGACATTTATCAGTAATTAATACCACAAATATCATAATTTGTATTTAGTACACATCTACCACAACATGACCCAAACTAAAATGTGACATATAGTCCATAAGGCACTGTAATAATCTCAATCCACAAAGTTGTGCTTTCTAAATATATTCACCAAAATCTACATTCATTCATGTTAAGTGTGAGATTTTATCCATAGATACAAGGTTTATAATGCACATCTCATGAGACTACAAAGATAAATTTAGTGAGTGTATCTAGAAGCCCCTCAAGCCTCTACATAGGAGTTAAGTTTACAAAATCATCACTTTGTAAATCTAAGATTCAATAACTAAATACAGAAAGTAGAGTGGCTGTCAAAACTAAGAATAGACAAGTACCTCTTTAAATGTGATACAGTTGGTAGTCATTGCTTGATTTCATGATAATTTCTGAAAAATCTAGAAATCCGCTAGATATTGATTTGTGATTATGTATCAATTTTAAGTAGTAAACAACAATCCCAATCAAATAATCATGACAAATCGACACAACGATTTTACTTTAAAAAACCACAATTGGACACCTCCAATTGTGATAAAAAAAACCACGGGCAATAGCCACAAAACAATCCACTAAGAAGATATAAATGAATTACACAGGTATACTCTCAATTACCTAGCAAATCCACGCCGAATTGACAACCCCTATGTGCCTTCTTCCAACCCCGTCTTCACCTCGGAATTGTCTTGACGATGAGCCCTCCAGAATCCACCAAAGCTTCAGGCTCGAATTCTTCAGATCCATCGAGAATATACTCTCTCTTTGTGTAGAACAAATAAATAATCTTTTGATGTATACTTTTTAAACCATGAGTTGAATACTCTATCAAAACATCAAAGAAAACTAGCAAAATATCCCCAGATATAAACCTTAATATCCAAGAAGAAGATCTGGAGACGTTAATCCTAGTTTTTGGACTAAAACAATACTTATAGAAATCTGGGACTGCGAAGCTCGCTCGAGCGAGGAACCAAAAACGTGTGTTTTCCATAAGTTGCTTCGCTCGAGCCATGCAAGATTCGCTCGAGCGCACATTCATCTCTTTTAGGTTTTTTGCCAGACGCAGTCTTCGCTCGAGCGAGAACTCCTTCGCTCGAGCGAGCAAGGGCGAACATGCAACTTCGAATGCAATTTTGCATTTTGCTTCGGGGGCGCTGCCCCTCAACCCCGCCAGGGCGCTGCCCCAGACCCGCCAAGGGGCGCTGCCCCCTAGACCTCCGCGAGCTAACCGGGTAGCTCGATCTCCATCATAATCAGCGAAGTGGCAATCTTGAAAGCACTAACATCACAAACTTCTCTGCAAGGCACAATTTGGGTTGAATTTGCATCTAAACACTCATAGTCTCACTGAAAATAAAAAGTGCGAAAACAAGTACAACTGAAAGGAGTTTTGTCAAACGGGATTGCCAAAAATAAAAACCTAACAATTTCAATCCACAATTTGCTATGCCTTCTAAATGTATTCACCAAATATATACTAGTATTTTGAGATATTTGATTATGACTTTGTTGTGTTTAATTATGACTTTTTTAAAAATTATTACTCAAAAAATATGAAGTTATGACCATTTTATTTTATAATTATAAGATGCATATGGTATACATATTTACACTGTGTTTGGTTGAGGAATTTGAGAAGAGATTTAAAAAATGAACGAAAAAATATAAGTGAAATGTAAATATATATATATATATATATATATTTTTTACCAATTTCATATACTTTTTTCTTTTTATTTTTTAAATCACTTCCTAAATTCTTCGAGCAAACACAACGTTACTCTTCCCAATTTTCTGAGTTTTTCTTCTTCTTTTTTTTCTTTTTTTTAAGACATGTAATATTATTGATATATTTAATGGATTCTTCTGTCCCTTTCTTGTTAGGTTGGATATTGTTGGACGGAAAAATCTGAGAGGTGGTAGGGTATGCCGAGTATTTTATTATTCTTGAAGAGAACCAAACTAATAACAACAATGTTTGGTAGATCGAATTTTCTTAAATTTAATGACAATACTTTTCGCAACAAAAATATTTGGTCCCTAAAAAATAATTATGGTCTCTAAAACCTTAATTTTTTGTAGTGCATAATTCTGAACCAATAAAATTCATTTTTTGAACAAAAATTCAATTCCAGAAATTGTACTTTCGAAATAATTATATAAATACTAATACTCTTACTAAAAGTATATAAAAGGTGAAATATGATTGGTCGTAAAAAATTTAATTATATTTGCACCTCTAATAATATTTAGACACACATTTTTTTTTTTTTATCGACAAAAGAGAGCTTTATTGATGGACCTCAAATAAATACATATAAAAGGAAAACATTAATAAAGAGGAGCTTGGAGCTAGAAAAAGCTCTAACCTCCTAGTTGGTGAGAAACCAACAACACACAAAGAAACACCTAACTGATAGCAACAGCTGAAAGATATGTAGCAGCAAAACACATTCTAATCTACAGAATTGTACTCCAACAGCAGCAGATAGACTTGCTTGCCCCAACATCCCAGTTCTACAGTAGACATGCAGCAGCAATTCAAAACACACCCTACCTTCGCAAAGCCTCATGTGATAATGAAGACAGCTTGACAACAACTCTGCATAACTTCAACTGAGCCTCCAACATAACAGCAAAACAGGGGAGCTCTGATTGAAGGACAACACTAACATTTAATTGTACAAAATTATGAAAATTAATTGTATTTAATGATAAAACCCAAAAAAAAAATGACAAGACTCGAATAGGAATTAAATTAATTGAATTAAATATTATCCTTTCATATATTTTTTTGATCAATTTAATTTGTGTCATTTAATATTATCAACCATCATCCCATAGTGTACATGCCACACGCCTAGTTGTCCATTGAATATTGATGGATAAACTTCAGGCTTTTATGAGGATGAATCTTTTTAAGATAAGACTATATCAGATCTATTATTACAAAATAAACTTTAAATATCCATTCACTCATAAATCGCATATATTATTTAACAATGGATATGAGATTGGAGAAGTTATAAACCTAAAACATTTAAGACTAGACTCTATCTATTAAAAAACAAATTAAGACTAGACACAATGCTCGAAGAAATTTAATCTAGAACATTCAAATTTACAAACTCTTTTTGGTCATGAGCTGCAATGAAAGGAGTAATAAAATCATGCACAGTCAGAATGCCTTTCGAATTTCGGCTAGAGAACACTGCAACCACCATTTTTGAATTATTGTATCATACGAAAAAAAAAAAAACAAATTAACATATCTGATGCATCATCAACAGCATCTGACGAAGAGTTGTCTGCACTGTCGGATTCACTGTCCTCATCCATTGTTTTATCAGACTTCGCTTCATCCTCCACAAATTTCTCATCGATGAGCCAATCAACGTTCTACTTCATGGCGCTGACTTGCCTCTCCAATGTTGATAACCGTGTCTCCACTTGATTTAACCTTTCGTAGATGGCTTGCAATTGCTGCAATACAGGAGCAACATGAGCTTCAACAATGGACTCATTCTTATCACTCATTTCGACGGCGCGGTTTGGCAGTGACTGTGGCGATTAGACGTATAGAGGATGCAATGATTTAGCGCCTCAGGCAGGAAAAAATTCGACCTGCGATTAGACGTATAGAGGATGTTGTGATTTGGTGCCTCAGGCAGGAAAAAGTTCGACCTTATATGTACATTAAGGTGTTTCATATATGGTAAATAAATAAAAACATTAATTATTACCTAAAAAGAAGGATATTACCTAAAACATAAATAAAATCATGAATTATTACCCAAAAAGGAGGATATTACCTAAAAAATAAATAAAATCATGAATCATTAGGCTTAAATAAGATAAATATTAGCCATTAAATGAATAGATTGTAAAATTAAGTAGACAAAATAACGGTTTCATTTGGTTTAATTTTAAATTTATGATTTAAGTAGCAAATTGAATTTTGAATTTTAAAAAGAGAAATGAGTTTTGAAAAAAAAAAAAAAAAAAACATATTTGGCTGTGAATTTTGAAAAAAGTTTTGTCTCTGGGTAGAAATTAATGAAATTAATTTTGAAAAAATAGATAGACTTGAATTTTGAAATTAATTTTGTCTCTGTGAATTTTGAAAAATAGATATAAATTAATGAAATTATTCCGCTATATCCTGTCTCTAGGTAGACTTGAATCCCAATCTCATATGTAAAGGTTGAAAAAGTGCTAATAAATTAAAAACTTTCGATTGTTATTGACTTTCGATGGCATTAGATCCTAACAATTTTAAGTTTGATTTTATCTTTGGAAAGACTTGAATCCCAACCTCTCATACATGTTTAATTTATACATGGAATATTAGTAGCAAGCAATCTATCCCAAGTTATTATCAGTGTTTTGGAGGTAAACCACATTCTTACTTACATTACATGTATGCATTGTTTCTTTTCTATTGATATGCAAATGTTATAGGTCATGAAAAATTCACAAAATTAGAATACCACTTGTGACTTGTAATAGTTACGTTATCAAATGATGATCTCAGTACAGATTTTAGAGTAAATGCATCAACAAAATATTGCAACTTTCATAAATACTTTATTTAATGAAGAGGTGAGAAAATTCAATTTAATTCCTTAACACTGCATCATAAATTTGTGAAATAATTAATCAAAAAGAAGTTAATTTCACTCATTTTTTATTTTTTATTTAATGAATCCCCACCTTTTTTTCCTCCACAAATTAATCCGTCCATAAATCTAGGTCTTGAACACAAGATAAATGTTTAATTTCAAATTGATTTGTTTTAGCAGAAGACAAAAATAAGAAAATAGTTTTATTCATTCTAAAAGATCGTGGAGGATCATAACCTCAGCCCATGTTACAACAATGCTACTTTATGAATTTAATACAATAAAGAATGAATATCTAACAAAATATATATATACACACAATTAGATGTATAGTTAGATCACATATTATGAAAAACTATTTTCATAATATGTGATCTAACTATGTGTCTCACGCCCTAAAATGGTGCTTCCAAACGTGAACGGTCCCAATTGAAGTTAGATCACATATTATGAAGGAATTAAAATGTTATATTTGTAAGTTTCTTCTCAAACAAGGCCATATAAAGCCTTTTATATATGGAGTTTTTCAAAATGCAATATATAACATGAGTGAACAAAATAATAATCTTATATACAAGTATGCAACAACACAAATATAATGATCAATAAAACATTGCAACAATCTAATAATACTTACGTCTAATACTTACTGTGGCAATTAGACGTCTGGATGATGAAATGATTTAGTGCCTTAGGCAAGAAAAAATTTGACCTGCGATTAGACATATAGAGGGTGTTTTGATTTGGCGTTTCAGACAGGAAAAAGTTTGACCTTATATGTACATTAAGGTGTTTCATTTATGGTAAATAAATAAAAACATTAATTATTACCTAAAAAGAAGGATATTACCTAAAAAATAAATAAAATCATGAATTATTACCTAAAAAGAAGGATATTACCTAAAAAATAAATAAAATCATGAATCATTAGGTTTAAATAAGATAAATGTTAGCCATTAAATGAATAGATTGTAAAATTAAGTAGACAAAATAACAGTTTCATTTGGTTTAATTTTAAATTTATGATTTAAGTAGCAAATTGTATTTTGAATTTTGAAAAGAGAAATGAGTTTTGAAAAAAAAAAAAAAAAAAAACATATTTGGTTGTGAATTTTGTCAAAAGTTTTGTCTCTAGGTAGAAATTAATGAAATTAATTTTGAAAAAATAGATAGACTTGAATTTTTGAAATTAATTTTGTCTTGAAAAATTAGATAGAATTTTGAAAAATAAAAAATGAAATTATTCCTGCTATATCTTGTCTCCGGGTAGACTTGAATCCCAATCTTCATACGTAAAAAGGTTGAAAAAGTGCTAATAAATTAAAAACTTTCTATTGTTATTGACTTTCGATGGCATTAGATCCTAACAATTTTAAGTTTGATTTTGTCTTTGGGAAGACTTGAATCCCAACCTCTCATACATGTTTAATTTATACATAGAATATTAGTAGCAAGCAATCTATCCCAAGTTATTATTAGTGTTTTGGAGGTAAACCACATTCTTACTTACATTACATGTATGCATTGTTTCTTTTCTATTGATATGTAAATGTTATAGGTCCTGAAAAATTCACAAAATTAGAATACCACTTGTGACTTGTAATACTTACGTTATGAAATGATGATCTTAGTACAAATTTTAGAGTAAATGCACCAACAAAATATTGCGACTTTCATAAATACTTTATTTGATGAAGAGGTGACAAAATTCAATTTAATTCCTTAACACTGCATCATGAATTTGTGAAATAATTAATCAAAAAGAAGTTAATTTTACTCCATTTTTATTTTTTATTTAATGAATCCCCACCTTTTTTTCCTCCACAAATTAATTCGTCCATAAATCTATGTCTTGAACACAAGATAAATGTTTAATTTCAAATTGCTTTGTTTTAGCAGAAGACAAAAATAAGAAAATAGTTTTATTCATTCTAAAAGACCGTGGAGGATCATAACCGCAGCCCATGTTACAAGAATGCTACTTTATAAATTTAATACAATAAAGAATGAATATCAAACAAAAAATATATATATACACAATTAGATCACGCCCTAAAATGGTGCTTCCAAACGTGAACGGTCCCAATTGAAGTTAGATCTCATATTATGAAGGAATTAAAATGTTATATTTGTATGTTTCTTCTCAAACAAGGCCATATAAAGCCTTTTATATATGGAGTTTTTCAAAATGCAATATATAACGTGAGTGAACAAAATAATAATCTTATATACAAGTATGTAACAACACAAATATAATGATCAATAAAACATTGCAATAATCTAATAATACTTACGTCTAATACTTACTATGGCGATTAGACGTCTGGATGATGAAATGATTTAGTGCCTCTGGCAAGAAAAAATTTGACCTACGATTAGACATATAGAGGGTGTTTTAATTTGGCATCTCATATAGCGATCCCGGTTTTCCTTTCCTTTGTTTATTGTATTCCGGACTTGGTTCCTTGGTTGTGTTGTTGTCACATTCTCTTTTCCATCCTTTACTCTTTGTATTTGAGTCTTGGTTTATGTTGGGCAGGTTTGGAACAGGTTGGTTGTGCTTTGAAACCAATGGTTGATGCCCAGAATTTGGCCTTCACGCTTGAGCGGGGCTTTCGACGCTCGAGCGGGCCCTTTGATTTTACTTCTCCGCTAGAGCGGGCGTTTTGACGCTCGAGCGTGAATTTCCATCTCCCAGTATTTTTCTCTGCAGGTCTTCGGACGCTCAAGCGGAAGTTTTGACGCTCGAGCGTGACCCTTTGATTTTGTTCCTCCGCTCGAGCAGGGAGTTTGACGCTCGAGCGGGGACCATGTCTGCAAAACTTTTGCAGGTGTGCAATCGACGCTCGAGCGGCACTTTTTATGCTCGAGCGTGAGTGTAGACACCCCATTTTGACCGGCCCTAAGACTTGGGCGCTTTCTTTTGATTACCCGATGATGACAATTAGAATGTGTTTCTCACAAAATTCTCAGTAAGAAAGATGGAATTTAAGTTTTAATCCCAACCTTCACCCATTTTTTGGCCAAACCATTTTAGACCTTAAACCTCTTTTCAAAATATGTTTTTTTTTTTTAAATGTTTCTACAATGTCCCGAAGCTCCTATTTCGATTAAAATGTTGCACTTTTCAGTAAATCGAGTAAGGACAAAGTGGAAATAAATAGAAGGGAGGTGAAATTTTTTTGAAAAATATTTAAAAACATCTTCTTTATAGGTTTGGAGTTAAAGGAAATAGAAGGGGATGAAAGAAAACTGGTTTAGGAAAAGAATGAGTATCAAATCATTAAGAAGGAAATGAGCAGCCTTCACTAAATTAGGCATTTCTCTTTGTACACTTGGAATTTAAATGTGAGGCCACCACCATTGGAAAGTAGACTTCTGGGGCTTCAATTTAGACCCAAGAACCACCTAAAACCAAGTTCATATAAGGGAGATATGCCCATTTGAAGTTGGGCTTAAAAGCAGATTTTGTTGACCTGGGCCCGCGGGAAATGAACAGTCTTCACTAAATTCGGCATATCTCTTTGTATACTTGGAATTTAAATATGAGGCCACCACCATGGGAAAGTAGACTTCTGGGGCTTCAATTTGGACCCAAGAACCGCCTAAAACCAAGTCCATATGGAGGAGATATGCCCATTTGAAGTTGGGCTTAAAAGCAGATTTCGTTGATTCGACCTAAAACAACAATAGCCCATTTTTCTTGGTTTTGGTTCGGTTGGGACAACCCATTGATCCATTTTTCTGACCCAAATATGTTCCAATGCATGTATACTCATCCCCCATTACCTAGTGTTTGCTCCATTGAAGATAATGCTCCATTTTTGCTCCCATTAGCTCCATTAGTGTTCCATTAGCTCCATTAGTGTTCCATTAGCTCCATTACCTTCATTTATGCTCTATCTTGTCTTCCACCATATCCTCCACCATTTCTCCACTTGCTTAGCCTATAAGTATACATCTGATTTGTTGAAAAGGAAAAAAGGGGAATAGATTAAGGAGGGAGAACATTTGAGCTAGAGAAAGAGGAAGAGAGAAAAATTGAGTTTTGAGCTAAACACACTCCTATCTTCCATATACACCCCATACCTTCCATAGCTACTGAAATTCCTCATTTCCATACACCAAAACCACTTTAAAAATTCTGATATAGCCAAAGATCAATTGCCTTGATCATAAGGAAGAGTGCTTAGTGATTGAAAGTGAGAAAAACTAGAGAGTTAGCCACTTTCCATACCATAAACTCCATAATTTCGAATTGAGAATTTGAGAACACTTCCTACACTTGAGGGTGATCAAGAGGAAGTTGGAATCAAGAAGTTCAATCTTTCTTTGGAAGGTGAATTTTAGTCTTTCATTTTCTTATATTTTATATCTCATATTTATTTTCTTGCTTCTTATTTCATAGTGTTTTGTTATAATCCAAGTGGTTTGTTTATCTCATATTTATTTTCTTACTTTATATTTCATAGTGTGTTGTTATAATCCTAGTGGTTTGTTTAGCTTATAATTATTTATTTATTTATTTATTTTTATTCGCATGTTTTAATTTCATATTAGTTTTGTTGTAATCTTACATGTTTTACCTCATATTTATTTTTATTTTTTTTGTATTAGTCTCATATTAGTTTTGTTGTAATCTTGCATGTTCTATCTTATATTTGTTTTATTGTTTTAGGTTTATGTTGTAAGTTTGCACTTTTTATTTTATTTTATATTTGTTTTCTTGTTTTTTTAATCTAACTGGTAGTGGTTAGTTGAGCCACCTACATATTTTTGTTTGTGCCTTTTCTTGGTTTCGCAACAAGACAGGTTTTGCTTGGCCTAGTTGGCCGGCCGACCTATTTGGCCGGTCGGTTAGCTTCTTCCGAACAAGATGGCGTAATCTCCCCAATGTTGACTAATTTCCGCCGACGATTCCAAAGAACATGAAGCTTTTATTTTATTTATTTTTATTTTGAGTGTTTTTGCGAGGTTTTTATTTTGATGTAATTTCTCCTCACCCTCTCTAATTTGGATTTGTAATATTAAAGTGTTGTAATAATCCCCCACCCTTCTTCTTTCTATCCCATTCTTTACTTGCTTTCCTTATTTGTACATAATCATCATATTTTATTTTCATCATATTCATGCTTTGCATCCATGTTTCATGCATCTTGATTCGGCTAAGTTTGCATTTGTGATTTAATCAATTCGTATGTGATTATGTGCGCTACCTCATGTTCTTGAGATGATTCACATGTCATATCTTAGAAGCCGAATCTTTAGTTGCATCTCATGAGTGAATTGCATTAGGATTCTGTATATAAGATCATGCATATTTTACTAACTTTGTTTTGTAGCTGTTCGAGGGACGTCGGTCAATCTGTGAGTTTTTATGCTTTAGCATCCCGTTGTGTGTGTTTTCTTACTATGTCTAGCATTCTACCATGAGGCTATTTGCTTATGTGATATAACTCTATGAATGCCAGTGGATGGAGGTTGTGTCGCTTAATTTGGAATGATGTTGATTTTTCATGCTTGTAAACTCAATTTATTTGGGTTGTACATCGTCAAAACTCTTTCAAAATGCATGATATCAAATTGTTCCAAAATGAATGGCATAGTCTATACTTGTATGCTTCACATAGTAAATTTTAGGATTTATTAACTAATCAGAACATGAACATATAAAGAAAATAAAAGTCATATCATGGTTTAGTAGAGGCCGATCTTTTGATCGGATGAGCGGGGGTGCTCATTATTGACCTTCCCCTCTCATACCTAAGGTTCCGAACCAAGCATCCTTGGTTACGACGAACAGTGGCCTTGGCACTGAGTCATGGGTTTCCTAATTTCCCAAAATATTAGGTGGCGACTCTGAGATTTGATGACGCAGTCCATTTTTGACAAAATTGCAATAAAATGGATTTTCAATAAAAGTTGCCAAATCTGGACTCTCATCTATGTTTCACATTGCACTCGTGAAACTTGAGATCAAAGAGATCTCGGGGGTCCGAACTGTTTAACGCGCGCGGGTACCCTCCCGGGCATGTTACAGTGAGTCTGTGTCTGACGCTCGAGCGGGGGTTTCCACGCTCGAGCGGGGCGACTTTTATATCAGTCCGAGTTTTGACTTTTTGGAACACTTTTTCATTTCCTTTCTCTCTCTTACTTTTTCAAAACCTCCATTGGAGAGCTTCTCTCTCTAAAACCTCATCTTCTCTCTTAGATTTGATCTAGTTAGAGTGATCTCCTACCCTTGAGCCTTTACAAAAAGTGTTGAGTTTGTCGAGGGCTATCTTTTTATCCGAGAATTTCTTGATTTGAAGCACTTCGGATTTCTTCATCTCCTACCTTTGGGCTCCGAATTTGAGGTAGGGATTCCTACTCATTCTTATGTGCTTTAACATAGATATTGAGTTATTTGTATAGATGGGTTGATTTGTAAAGTTAGGGTTTGAAATGTGTTATTTTCAAAAGAGGGATTTTGTGGTCTTGACTCATAAATGTGTGATTTGGGTCTTAAAATGGTAGTATTGAAGTTATTGAAGCTATTTTGGGCCTTTGGGTCAATATTGAGAAATGGAGGAAAAAGCGCTAAATTGTTATGGCAAATTAATTCATGTAATTAATTTGGGAATTTTGGAAACATGAAATTGAGTTGGAATAAATGGAATTGCCATAATATGAGATGGAATGGTAGAGTTAGATTTATTAATCACTCACCCTTGAAAATATTGGTAAATTTATCAGTTGATGCATTTATTATCTATTTAGAAATAACTGCTTTGGGCTATCGGTGGAGGATAGTCTTGATTGTTGTAGACAATGCATGATGATTAGGCAAACTAAAACTAATCAATTGAATATGTCATCGAATATGACGGTTGGAATAATACATCAAATTTATGTATTGATTGACTATGTACATGATATGTGCTTATATACATTATATTGTGTGGGAGGAGATAGGGGATGTACTCCACGATTTAGGGGAAGATAGGGGATGGACTCCTAAACCGGATATTGTTTGGGAGGAGATAGGGGATGGACTCCATCGATACAGCAAATAAGTGTATCTATTGTAATATGGATACAGCAAATTTGTGTATCATATATGAAGTACGGAAGTGTTTGTTTAAGACTGATACAACAATTATGTGTATCTAATGTGAAGTATGAAACGTTAATTTGAGTTGTTATCTCAATTGAAATGGAAGTATTATTGATATGAGATATAATCTCATTTAAAGTATATGGCCAGGTTCTGAGCCAGGGTTATGAATATGTAATTGGATAAGAAATGGAAAATGGAAATAAACATGGACACATTTGTCATGTAATTGGAACGGGTTATGAATTGATTCATGTAAGTTAAACATTTATCAAATGATGATGTTTTACTTATTGCTCATACTATGTTTAGCATATCTCTACTGGGCGTTGGCTCACCCTATATGGGACATCATTTTCAAGTTCAGGTAGTATGCCGCCTCCGAGGCCTTAGCTTGGATGGTTGTGGGAGTTGAAGACTCTTTTGTTTATTTTTGGTTATCTTTTGTTGTATTACATGTAAATTCAAGCCACGGGCTCAATATGTTTTAGAGTTAGTACTTTCTCTTTTGTAACCAAGTGTTGGCTTGGAAAGTTGTAAGCCCATAGGGCGTTTACTTTTGTTGTCAACATGTAATACATTCTGTAAGAATATTCTGATTTATGAAATATGATATATCTTTTTTTGTATCATGAATGTCTGTTTATGGGTTCATTTTGAGGGCATTACAGCTCAGGCAAGAAAAAGTTCAACCTTATATCTACATTAAGGTGTTTCATATATGCTAAATAAATAGAAACATTAATTATTACCTAAAAGAAGGATATTGCCTAAAAAATAAAAATCATGAATTATTACCTAAAAAGAAGGACATTAGCTAAAAATAAATCAAAATCATGAATCCTTAGGTTTAAATAAGATAAAATTAGCCATTAAATGAATAGATTGTAAAATTAAGTAGAACAAAATAACGGTTTCATTTTGGTTTTTTTAAATTTTGATTTAAGTAGCAAATTGTATTTTTGAATTTTGAAAAGAGAAATGAGTTTTGAAAAATGAAAAAAAAAAGCATATTTGGTTGTGAATTTTGAAAAAAGTTTTGTCTCTGGGTAGAAATTAATGAAATTAATTTTGAAAAAATAGATAGACTTGAATTTTGAAATTAATTTTGTCTCTGTGAATTTTGAAAAATTGATAGAAATTAATGAAATTATTTTGCTATATCTTGTCTCTGGGTAGACTTGAATCCCAATCTCATACGTAAAGGTTGAAAAAGTGCTAATAAATTAAAAACTTTCTATTGTTATTGACTTTCGATGGCATTAGATCCTAACAATTTCAAGTTTGATTTTGTCTTTGGGAAGACTTGAATCCCAACCTCCCATACATGTTTAATTTATACATGGAATATTAGTAGCAAACAATCTATCCCAAGTTATTATCAGTGTTTTGGAGGTAAACCACATTCTTAATATGTAAATGTTATAGGTCATGAAAAATTCACAAAATTAGAATACCACTTGTGACTTGTAATACTTACGTTATGAAATGATGATCTTAGTACAGATTTTAGAGTAAATGCACCAACAAAATATTGCAACTTTCATAAATACTTTATTTGATGAAGAGGTGACAAAATTCAATTTAATTCCTTAACACTGCATCATGAATTTGTGAAATAATTAATCAAAAAGAAGTTAATTTTACTCCATTTTTATTTTTTATTTAATGAATCCCCACCTTTTTTTCCTCCACAAATTAATCCGTCCATAAATCTAGGTCTTGAACACAAGATAAATTTTTAATTTCAAATTGATTTGTTTTAGCAGAAGACAAAAATAAGAAAATAGTTTTATTCATTCTAAAAGATCGTGGAGGATCATAACCGTAGCCCATGTTACAACAATGCTACTTTATAAATTCAATACAATAAAGAATGAATATCAAACAAAATATATATATACACACAATTAGATGTATAGTTAGAGCACATATTATGATAATATGTGATCTAACTATGTGTCTCACGCCCTAAAATGGTGCTTCCAAACGTGAACGGTCCCAATTGAAGTTAGATCACATATTATGAAGGAATTAAAATGTTATATTTGTAAGTTTCTTCTCAAACAAGGCCATGTAAAGCCTTTTATATATGGAGTTTTTCCAAATGCAATATATAACGTGAGTGAACAAAATAATAATCTTATATACAAGTATGTAACAACACAAATATAATGATCAATAAAACATTGCAATAATCTAATAATACTTACGTCTAATACTTACTATGGCGATTAGACGTCTGGATGATCAAATGATTTAGTGCCTCTTGCAGGAAAAAATTTGACCTGCGATTAGACGTATAGAGGGTGTTTTGATTTGGCGTCTCAGGCAGGAAAAAGTTCGACCTTATATGTACATTAAGGTGTTTCATATATGGTAAATAAAAAAAACATTAATTATTACCTAAAAAGAAGGATATTCCCTAAAAAATAAATAAAATCATGAATTATTACCTAAAAAGAAGGATATTAGCTAAAAAATAAATAAAATCATGAATCCTTAGGTTTAAATAAGATAAATATTAGCCATTAAATGAATAGATTGTAAAATTAAGTAGACAAAATAACGGTTTCATTTGGTTTAATTTTAAATTTATGATTTAAGTAGCAAATTGTATTTTGAATTTTGAAAAGAGAAATGAGTTTTGAAAAAAAAAACATATTTGGTTGTGAATTTTGAAAAAGGTTTTGTCTCTGGGTAGAAATTAATGAAATTAATTTTGAAAAAATAGATAGACTTGAATTTTGAAATTAATTTTGTCTCTGTGAATTTTGAAAAATAGATAGAAATTAATGAAATTATTCTGCTATATCTTGTCTCTGGGTAGACTTGAATCCCAATCCCATACGTAAGGTTGAAAAAGTGCTAATAAATTAAAAACTTTCTATTGTTATTGACTTTCGATGGCATTAGATCCTAACAATTTTAAGTTTGATTTTGTCTTTGGGAAGACTTGAATCCCAACCTCTCATACATGTTTAATTTATACATGGAATATTAGTAGCAAGCAATCTATCCCAAGTTATTATCAGTGTTTTGGAGGTAAACCACATTCTTACTTACATTACATGTATGCATTGTTTCTTTTCTATTGATATGTAAATGTTATAGGTCATGAAAAATTCACAAAATTAGAATACCACTTGTGACTTGTAATACTTACGTTATGAAATGATGATCTCAGTACAGATTTTAGAGTAAATGCATCAACAAATATTGCAACTTTCATAAATACTTATTTGATGAAGAGGTGACAAAATTCAATTTAATTCCTTAACACTGCATCATGAATTTGTGAAATAATTAATCAAAAAGAAGTTAATTTTACTCCATTTTTATTTTTATTTAATGAATCCCCTGTAGCAATCCCGGTTTCAATCTTTTTTTTTTTTTATGTTTTGCCACGTCGACTGGGCCGGTCGGGGGTCGAGGGGGCAGCGCCCCTTCGCGAGGGTCCAGGGTGCAGCGCCCCTTGGCGGGTCCAAGGGCAGCGCCCTGGCGGGGGTCGAGCTTCCCGGTCAGCTCGCGGGTTCCAAGGGCAGCGCCCTGGCGGGGTTGAGGGGCAGCGCCCCTCAAAACAAAAATTCAAAATGCATTCGAAGTTACTTGACCTATGTTCGCAAAAATACTGGGAGAACTTATTTATAAGCATTTGGACGCAAAATGTTTCCTCTCTCAGCGATGTGGGACTCAAAGAGTGGACGAAAGTGTTGTGCCAAACGACGTCGTTTGGTGTGTTTGTTGGAAGTCCACATCGATTACAAGATACATTTTAAGGTGGACAAACTTCTATATAAGTGCAAGTGCAGAGGGTTAGCTTATCAGCTTCTATGGTTCTTTCTTGGTTTAATGAGCCATTACGAGCTGAGCTCGAGTTATAAATTTTAGTTGTGCCGAGCTGGATTTTGGCCATAGTTCCATTGGGATTTTGGCCATAGTTCCTTCGCCAAAGTTGTGTAATTTCTCGAGGGCTTTGTGGTGTGTGGTGGAGATCGAGTTTCATCTCTTTTCATCTTCTCCATTTGAGCTCCGAATTTGAGGTAGGGATTCCTACTCATTCTTATGTGTTTTAACATAAATGTTGAGTTATTTGTATAGATGATTTGATTTGGGAACTTAAGGTTGGAGATGTATAATGTTGAAAACAGGGGTTTTGTTCAATTGACTCATACCTGTGTGTTTGGTTTAAAAATGGAGATTATTGATGTTTTTGATAATATTTGAGCCTTTGGGTCAATATTGAGAAAAAGGGAAAAAATGCCATGTTTGGGTATATTTGGGTCATTACTGTAATTAATGACAATTAATACAGAAATATGAAATTGAGTTGGAAATAATAAAATCGACTCAATATGAGGTAGAATGGTGGAGTTGGATTCTTTAATCACTCACTTTGAAAATGTTGATATTATATATATCTGTTGTAGTATTTATTTTCTGTTTAGAAATAACTGCTTTGGGCTACCGGTGGAGGATAGTCTTGATTGTTGTAGACAATACATGATAATTAGGCAAACTAAAACTAATCAATTGAATATGTCATCGAATATAGCGACTGGAATAATGCATTAACTTTATGTATTAATTGATTGTATATGATCTACGTTTATATACATGTGCTGTGTGGGAGGAGATAGGGGATGTACTCTACGGTTTAGGGGAAGATAGGGGATGAACCTCTAAACCGGATTTTGTGTGACATTGATACAGCACTACAATGTGTATCAAGTGTTGATTATGGAAGTGTTTAAATTGATTTGATATAGCACTAAAATGTATATCGTTATTGTAGACGTCCCCGAACGCCCCGGGAGGGTTAAGTCCCGTTCTGTTCATATTGGGGTCACTACAGTTCAAGGACTCAAATGTCACGGTTCTTAATCTTGAACCAAAGAGTCCAAATCCGGCAAATCGTTTTTGAGAAAAACAGATTTTGAGAAAAGAAGTGCCAAACATGGACTGCTTTGCCAGATAACAGAGTCGCCACCTAAATATTTTATAATGGGAAATTTAGGAAACCCTGACTCGTTGCCAAAGGCCACGTGTCCGTCATCACCAAAGTTGCCTCGGCTCGGGAACTTGGGTACGATTGGGGAAGGTCACATCGTGAGCACCCCCGCTCGCCCGGTCAAAGACCGGCCTCTACTAACCATGATATCTGTTTTTGAAAACTTTGTGAGTTCTTATTCCGGTTATTAGCCTAGGTTACTATGTGATGCTCACAGCAAATAAGTATAGACTGAGTCGCCTAAATTGGAACAAAACATTTCATGTTTGTTTGTTTAAAAATGGTTTGATGGTGCTACCCGCAGGTAGGCTAAGACGCGGATTTGCCACCCTCAGGTGGGCTTAGAAAACATGATTTTGCCACTATCTAAGTGGGCTTAAAACAAACAGTCAACGCATTGTCCCAATCCAAGCAACTCAACCTCCACCCACAGGCATTCAAGGCAGTTTATATCACATAAGCATATAGCCTCATGGTAAGCATGCTATCATGGCAATACTCACACGCATGCAAGGATGCTAAAGCATAAAACTTACTGAGTACTCCAAGCCAAAACAGAAGCTCGTTAGAAATCAGTGCATGATCCTAAATATACAGAATTGCCTAATGCAACACATGCAAAATGCAACTATAGCAGGCTCGGCTATTCTAAACATGGCATGTGAAATGCTACAACTAACATGTATTCAATTCGGAATTGAAATACGAATGCAGTTTGTATGATGAGCCGAGCCCGGTGCGTGCAAAACAGATGAATGATGCAACATGCTGTCATATTGTATGCTAATTGAAATATGCCCTATATCTAACCATCGTAAGCGGGTAAATAAAAGGGAGAAAGACGTGGGGTTGGAAGACATACATCACACTCACACACCCTTATTACAATTACGCCCTCGCGCAGAGGGTCCGAATATTACAGTCTGAAATGAAAGAATATAATACAGTCCGAAATATACAGATTTCTAATTAATTTAACAAATTAAACTAAGAAAGCTTTAAAATTGGCTGGCAAGCCAGGGGCTGCCTCACTTCTGATGAATGATGTATGCCGGATTGCCTTCTCAGAAATCCACTGGGATGCCCCGATTAGCCTCTGTTTGCAATGTTTCTCGAAACGCGCGCCAAACTCTGAAAAGTTGCTGATTCCTTATCTTGCTGCAACAGAGAGCAGGAAAAGGGCATAGCAATGCATTTCACAGATATATGCATGCCTCGATCCTCGTGCCACCAATCACGCATATCGATGCATGATGGCCGAGGAATCGGATTGCACAACTCAATATAGGGTGCAATGCGGATGAATGCTATAACAAAACCTAACTCCATCATGAGTGATCCGGAGTGTCGGTGACTTGGGAATCGAGACCCGTTCCGTGAAACGTGCCTCGTTTCCCGTGCCCGGGCTAACTCCTATCCCGAACACGATGCAATATGCATGATATGTATGAAATGCAGCTAATATACAATTCTAGCATGCACAATGCTATGAAAATGGGATGCCTCGAAATGCGCGCAAGCGGGCACGCAAACCGAGGCGATGATATGAAATCATGAAATAGCATGAAAATGATATGTAATAAGACTAAAATGAGATGTCTCGAGATGCGTGCCCACGGGCGCGCAAACCGAGACGATGGCATACGGAATGCAACGGGACTAAAAATGGCATACGGAATGCAGAATGGACTTACACCAACATGAGAGAGCCTCAGCCACTCTCACACGGGAGGCCGTCGGATAAAAACAAAGGTGCCTCGAAATGCGCGCCCACGGGCACACAAACCGAGGCGATGTATTAAAGCATGAAATGACATGGAAAATGCAAATTGGGCTTACGCTAACATGATAGGGCCTCAGCCGCACTCATGTAAGCTGCCGTCGGATAAAAAAGATGTGCCTCGAAACGCGTGCCCACGGGCGCGCAAACCGAGGCAATGCATACGCAATGCAAGTGACATACAAATGAAATGTGGTAAATGGCATATGGAAGGTGCAAATTTCAGCAACTAAAATGATGCACAAATAGCCCCCGAATTATGACAACTTACACCCGATGCCCGAAATGCGACGTAATGCACCCGAAATGGCTTACAGCCCTACTAAACATGCATAATTGACACATGACATGTAAAACAGTAGCAAGGCAGCCCCTAAACTAGCATTTTTTTCAGTATAAAGCAAGGCTAAATCACAACCACAAGTATGGCAAAATTAGCATGCAAAAATGGGGAAAAAGAGGGGAATTACAAAGCAAGTAGTATATACAATGCTCAAACCAGAAAACACAGTTCTACAAAATTAAAGAGGGGCCAAAAATATGCACATTTACAAGAGGTGACATCCTCCAATTCAGTAGGTAGATATACTAAACATAGCATGCAAAATGATGAGCCAACAAAGGCTATAACATGAGGTACCAAAACCATACATCAAACAACTTTGGACCCTTGACAAAACATGAAGAATGAGTCATTTCAAGACACTTTCTAAGCCTGATGAAGGCTGAAATCCGAAGTCAAACAAGCCTAACAAAGCATGAAATTTTACGGAAAATATGGAGGATACAACATGAGGTACCAAAACCAGTCATCAAATGGCCTAAGGCCCTTAACAAAACATGAAGAATAGGCAAAAATAAGGCTCTGTCTAGGCCTGATGAAGGCTGAAATCCGAAGCATGGTGAGCTTAAAAAGCATGCAAAATGGGATTGTGACAAGAATTCAAAGCAAGTGATATGTAGAGCAAGAAAACCAGGTTGAGCCCTTCTTCAATGTTGAAGAGGGGCTCAAAATAAGCACAATATCAGTATGTTGAATGCTCCAAATCGGATCACAAATAGGCCAAAACAATCATGCAATTTTACGGTAAAATGGAAGCATTTCAAAGGAAGTGCATGACAGAGAAGTCAAACATGGCTGAGCCCTTCTTCAATGTTGAAGAGGGGCTCAAAATAAGCCCACTCACAGCATATAGTATACTCGAAATCAGATCACTCAAAAGCTAAACAAAGCGTGCAACAAATGGCCTAAAGAGTGATATTGAAGAATATATCATAGAGACACCAAATGAGGTTGGGCCCTTCTACAATTGTAGAGGGGCTCAAAATAAGCAACAAAACCAGTAGGGGTCGGAGTCCAAAACAAAAAGAAAATAGGGCTAAGAAATGACTCAAATTTTGCTAGAAAAAGAGATTTAGAGCTTACCCTTGAAGATTCCAACTTTGGTGGCCTCTTGGCTTGAAATTGTGCCTCTTAGGCTCTGAAGAACACTTCCTTGCTGCTGTAATGGAAGTGGGGATGGTAGAGCTTAGGGTTGATGAAGGAATTAGCTAGGAAGCTTGAAGGTTTTTGAGTTTTGGCTATGAAAATGGAGATTTTGGAAGATGAAGTGTTAGAGAAATGTTCCAACCATAGCAAAGGAGGAGTTGGACCCTTCAAATAGGCAGAAAAGAGTGTAAAAGGAGGGAAAAGCAACCCAAGCTTTCCCTCCCGAAAAATCCCCGGATGCCCGGATATTTTGAAAAATATCCGGACAGCTGGAAAGGGCTGGAAAGCAGAAAGCTGGCCGGCCAGGTAAATTTCTGGGAGGTGGCCGGCCACCCCCCTGTCGGCCAGCCACTCACCCTGGCCGGCCGGCCATGCCCCCAAAAATGAAGTGAAAAATTGCTGGCCGACACCATGTTGGTGTCCTCCAGGTGTGTAGAATAAGGCCCCAAGGTCGGAAATTGGCAACACTGAAACAGGAGTCACAACATAGAGCTTGAAGGAGAGGCTCAAAAATGAAATCCACAATTGCTGGCCGACCAGCAACTTTTAGGGTCCTCCCAGATGTTAGAACAAGGTTCCAAGGTCGGAAATTGGCAACACTGAAGCAGGAGCCACAACATAGAGCTTGAAGGAGGGCTCAAAAATGAAATCCACAATTGCTGGCTGACCAGTAGTTTTTAGGGTCCTCCCATGTCCCCTGATCACAGATAGTAGCTTTGGTTGGAAGAAAATGGGCCTAGGGTGTTCAACATTAGCCCGGAAGTGAGCAAAACGGGCGCCGGAGGAGCGAAACTGGTTATCTGGGATAATTGCTGGCCTCCTACCCTCCAGTGATCTTCCTAATGCTGAAACAGAGGTACCTGCCAAAATTGAACAAAAACTAATGAAAATGAACGCTCGGGCCCAAACCGCGCAGTTCGGGGTCCCGAAAATGGGCTGTAGGCACCGGAAGTGGTGTTCAGCAGCGAAGTGGGTATCAGAGGCCCCAGTGTTCCTCGGAATGACAAACAGAGTACCTGCCAAGAACCGGAGGAATCGGAGACGGTTGGGCGATCCCGAACCGAGGCACCAGGCCTGACGGTCCGAAAACCGAGAACCGGGCTCCGAAATGGGCAAAATGGCCTACGGCCACGAAAAGTAGCCCACGGCCACCGAGAAATAGTCTACGGGACTACTCCCTTCCTCAGGAAAGAAAACAAGAAAACCGAGTCTGGTTCGCAAACCGAGAACAGGCACAGAAGAGAGTTCGGAAGTCCGGAGGCAGGGCGCACGGCCGCGACTCTGAGACTTCTGAACGAGCACAGTATGCAACATCACCGAGCGCTCAATCGGTGACGTCTGAGTCTTAAGGTCAGTCAAAAATGGGGTGTCTACAGTTATCAATTGTGAAGTATAGAAGTGATTCTATGTTGTTGATACAGCAAGAATGTTCTTTCGTAAGGGTGGAAATAGTTTATGTGTTATCGATACAGCATTAAAATGTGTATCCATCATGAATTTCAAAGTGTTTTAAAGATGAGTCTTAATCTCATTAAGTTATTGGGCTAGGTGTTGAGCCTTGTTTTCAAACTCGAAGTTGAAAAAGAAATGGGAAATGAAATGTAACATGGACTTAATGTCATGAAACCGGAAATGTTAATTTGAGTCTTTATCTCAATTGAAATGGAAGTACTGTTGATATGAGATATAATCTCACTTAAAGGGTATGGCCAGGTTCTGAGCCAAGATTATGAATTAAGAAATGGTAATTATTATGAAACATGGATATATTTATCATGTAATTGAAATGGATTATGAATGGATATATGTGAGTCAAACATTTATCGAATGCTTACGTTAGTTATTGCCCATATTATGTTTAGCATATCTCTACTGGGCTGTTAGCTCACCTATACGGGAATATCATTTTCAGGTGCATGTGAGATGTTACCTCCAAGGCAATAGCATGGATGGACTCTCGGGAAACAAAGTTTCCTATTTATGCTTTATTGTTCATGTTTGTTATTTGTAAAGCCAAGGCTTAAGATGTAATGAGTAAGACTCAATTTGTGTAACCAAGCAATGTCTTGGAAAGATGATAGCCTATATGGCATTTAATTGCTTGTTAAACAGTGAACGCTGATATATGAAAGTATGTTGTTTCTCATATTTATTCCGCATATGAGTTATCTTTATTGTAATATTTTGGGGGCGTTACATCCCCACCTTTTTTTCCTCCACCAATTAATCCGTCCATAAAACTAGGTCTTGAACACAAGATAAATGTTTAATTTCAAATTGATTTGTTTTAGCAGAAGACAAAAATAAGAAAATAGTTTTATTCATTCTAAAAGATCGTAGAGGATCATAACCGCAGCCCATGTTACAACAATGCTACTTTATAAATTTAATACAATAAAGAATGAATATCAAACAAAATATATATATACGCACAATTAGATGTATAGTTATATCACATATTATGAAAAACTATTTTCATAATATGTGATCTAACTATGTGTCTCACGCCCTAAAATAGTGCTTCCAAATGTGAACAGTCCCAATTGAAGTTAGATCACATATTATGAAGGAATTAAAATGTTATATTTGTAAGTTTCTTCTCAAACAAGGCCATATAAAGCCTTTTATATATGGAGTTTTTCAAAATGCAATATATAACATGAGTGAACAAAATAATAATCTTATATACAAGTATGTAACAACACAAATATAATGATCAATAAAACATTGCAACAATCTAATAATACTTACGTCTAATACTTACTGTGGCAATTAGACGTCTGGATGATGAAATGATTTAGGGCCTCAGGCAAGAAAAAATTTGACCTGCGATTAGACGTATAGAGGGTGTTTTGATTTGGCGTCTCAGGTAGGAAAAAGTTCGACCTTATATGTACGTTAAGGTGTTTCATATATGGTAAATAAATAAAAACATTAATTATTACCTAAAAAGAAGGATATTAGCTAAAAAATAAATAAAATCATGAATCATTAGGTTTAAATAAGATAAATATT
The DNA here is from genome assembly GCA_030407325.1 of Camellia japonica. Taxonomy (NCBI): domain Eukaryota; kingdom Viridiplantae; phylum Streptophyta; class Magnoliopsida; order Ericales; family Theaceae; genus Camellia; species Camellia japonica. The sequence continues at coordinate 7,555,691 of JAPPVO010000016.1, forward strand.
AGTCATTAAATGAATAGATTGTAAAATTAAGTAGACAAAATAACGGTTTCATTTGGTTTAATTTTAAATTTATGATTTAAGTGGGAAATTGTATTTTGAATTTTGAAAAGAGAAATGAGTTTTGAAAATAAAAAAACATACTTGGTTGTGAATTTTGAAAAAAGTTTTGTGTCTTGTGTTTTGAGTTATATTTTGAAATTTTTTGGGTGCATTTTTTTTAAATGTTTAAAAATTTCCTTAATTTTAATGACAACACTTTTCGCAACAAAAATATTTGGTCCCTAAAAACTAATTTTGGTCTCTAAAACCTTAAATTTTTTTAGTGCATATTTCTAAACCAATAAAATTCATTTTTTGAACAAAAATTCAATTTCAGAAATTGTACTTTCGAAATAATTATTTAAATACTAATACTCTTACTAAAAGTATATAAAAGGTGAAATATGATTGGTCGTAAAAAAATTAATTATATTTACACCTCTAATAATATTTAGACACATACATTTAATTGTACAAAATTATGAAAATTAATTGTATTTAATGATAAAACCCAAAAAAAATAAAATAAAATGAAAAGAATCGAATAGGAATTGAATTAATTGAATTAAATTTTATCCTTTCATATATTTTTTTGATCAATTTAATTTGTGTCATTTAATATTATCAACCATCATCCCATAGTGTACATTTTTATTTTTTTTTTTGATCAGCAAACAAAAGAGAGAATATATATATTGAACACAAATACATCAGTAGCATAGCAATTGAAACCAAACAAAATTGGCTCCAATGAGCGAGCCCGAACAACCACTAGTGGTATGGAAAAATCTGGTATTTTTATCCCCTTTGAGCGCCCAATTTAGCCTTGATTTTTGAAGCCAAATCCATTCTTGCATCTTACTTAATTTCCACACCTCATCTCTAAGTTCCCTTCTACTCATTTTCTCGACATTAGATAGCTCTCTAGTTTCGATTAACAAATCGAATTCATGTAATCTCTCCTCAGCCCGCTGTATCTTCACAGATATTGCTCCAAACACTTCACTGTTCCATCTCTTCAAGACTTGTTTAACCTGTTGGAGTTTTTTAAGCATTACAAAACCACCCCACCCAGTGATTTGTGACTCTTCCCATGCCTTCCTTACCACTTTAGAGAATGCAGGATGAATAATCCATGCATTTAAAAATCTGAATGGTTTAGGGCCCCAATCCCTTTCGTCCTCCATAAGCAAAATTGGGCAATGATCAGATACAATTTTAGACAGTCCCCACAATTTGATATTGAAACTTTCAATCCATTCTGGGTCCAACAGAAACCTATCAATTCTACTCCATATCGCACCCTCCTGAGAATTACACCATGTAAATTTTCTTCCAATCATTGGTATCTGTGAGCTCACAAGAGTCAATAAATGCATTGAACTCTCTCATTCCCCTATCCCTTCTTGACACACCTATACGCTCACTAATCAGTCTAATTTCGTTAAAATCCCCCCCTACCCAAGACACCAAGGGCTAGGAAAATTACTCCTAAGCTGTTTAATAATTTCCCACAACCTCCCCCTCTTACTAACATCAGCAGGAGCATACACATTCATCAAAACACAATTGAAGAAATGATAGATAGTACCTTTCAGAAGAATGAAATTCCTACTACCACAGCACTCATGTAGTTGAAAAAATTCACGATCCCAGACACAAATAATGCCACCTGCACTTCCTTGTGATCCAACCTCCATATATTCAAACCGAGCACATCCCCAGATAGATCGAATATCCCATTTTGATAACACCGATCTCTTTGATTCTTGCAAGAAAAGCATCCCAATTTTCCTCTCCTTTACTAATTTCTTAATTTTGCCCCTCTTTTCTGGCCGACCCAGCCCTCTAATATTCCACAATAATATCTTCATTTGAACCATTAACCACACTTGAGCGCACCTACGGACTGGTTGGTGAACCAATTCTAACCCCCACTTTTTCTTTGTCCTACTATTCAAGCTACATAATGCGATTGACAATGCTTACTTCATCTTGCCCAAACTCCACCCCAAGTAATTTACCCATGCACAGGGTTGTCTGAGCTTCATTTAAAATCAGAGCATCACCTCGAGACCTGCTGTTACCTCGGTTAGCTAGAGATCTGGACAGAGCGACTGAAGCCGATCTGAACAGAGCCTCTTTTTGGGAATTTTGTCTTGCTACTGCCTCACTTTGCCCTCTTCTCCTTGAAGAAATTGACAGCTTCGAACTTCTATTCCTTTGCCGAGCCTTCTTACGAGCTGAGAAAGCAGCTTTCAGAAGTTGTTTTGTAGATCCCTTATCTATCTCCTTACTGCTCCCCTCATGGGCCAATGTCTTTGTATGGCTAAAATTCTGACCCACTAAACCAGACCCAATTCCTTGACTGGAGTATTGCCCTATCGGCCCACCAAGCACCAATTCTCCCAAATGGTCCTGGGAGAAACGCACCTCTAAATGGACTTCAGGCCAACTCTTATCCGGTCCACTCAAGCTCTTTATAAAGCCAGATGTAATCACATGACCATCCAACTGCCCATCGAGCCTCACACCAATATCATCATGACACTTCTGCTCAGATGTCGATTTTGATACAACCATCTTATCGGAGCCTTCATTTGAATTTGAATTTCCAAAGCTTTCCACAGTCTCAGCTACAACCGATGCATTCTGCCAGCTTAAACTTCCTCCACTTGCAACTTCACTTAAACTAACCCGTTGAGCCTTGTCCACATCAGCTAGTTTGACCACGACATCCTCCAGATTTGGTGCCACCTCAGCTTCACCTTCATCCCTGCCATGGCCGAAGACTGAAACACCATCACTATTCCCACCGGAGCTATGTAACCCATCAGAAGTTTGACTATCCAAATTCATGCATCTAGAAAACACCAATTGCTCTTCACAAATTCCCACTGGGTACACACCGCTGCTGGATTCCAGACTGATCACCACATTTATAGCCTCCATACATTTCGTGACTATCCTAACCTTGCTGCAGACGAACGACAACGGGTCTCCAATATCTTCATCCAACCCAACCACTTCCCCCCATAACCTTCCAATAAAAGTAAAAGTTTCTGCACTCCACAGATTCAGAGGAACTCCATAACATGAGAGCCAAGTACATCTCTCTTGCTCAATATGTATTCCAGCTTTCCAATCCAAAACAAACTCACCCCACTCATCTATCCAACCTTGCATTAATCCTACACCCTCTGCTTTCTCCTCGGTTGAGCTAAAAGTGATAACAATATCCCTACCTCCCCCATCTCTAATTCTTCCTTTCCTCACTCCCCTACTCCGAGATTCATGTTTGAAATCGGCCTTCGTAACATGATGGTGTAATCTAATAATCACACTCTCGTACAACCATGCATTTCCCACCTCCCGAGTTTTCACCACTAACCTTGATTGACCCACCTCCCTTTTACCAGTAAGAACTTCTGCAAATGTTTTCCTTATTCCTCTGTTATTTTGTACATTTCCACCCTCAAAAGCAACGTTTTGTTTGGTTGTTTTCGTGACTCCAATAGTATTCTGATTCACCATTCTGCATTTGTCACTGTTAAAATCAGCTGCCTTAACCTTTATGGCTCTATCATCCACCCACAGCCCATTCGCTCTTTGAATTGCCACATTTGCAGCTACTCAGCAGTCATACCTCACAAAACCAAACCTTGTACTGGAAATCCTTCGCCTTTTGTTTGGAATAAAGACATCCCTTACAACTCCAAAATTATTGAACAAATTGAAAAGGCCTTTTCGATCAATGGATTCGGGTAAGTTATCCACAAAAACTGTGATCCATCTGTCCCTACCTCCATGCACCTGCAAATCACTCGGTTTCTTTGTTTCACCACCAGTTTCCATCCTCCGTTTCCATCCTCCATGACTTTATTCTTATGAAAGTTTATAAGCAATATAATCTATTTATCATCCCATAGTGTACATGCCACACGCCTAGTTGTCCATTGAATATTGATGGATAAACTTCTGGCTTTTATGAGGATGAATCTTTTTAAGATAAGATTATATCAGATCTATTATTACAAAATAAACTTTAAATATCGATTCACTCATAAATCGCATATATTATTTAACAATGGATATAAGAGATTAGAGAAGTTACAAACCTAAAACATTTAAGACTAGACTCCATCTATTAAAAAAAAATTAAGACTGACACAATGCTCGAAGAAATTTAATCTAGAACATTCAAATTTACAAACTCTTTCTTCCTAAAAAATAATTTTGTTCCTAAATTTTGGTCTCTAAAACCTTAATTTTTTGTAGTGCATAATTTTGAACCAATAAAATTCATTTTTTGAAAAAAAATTCCGTTTCATAAATTGTACTTTCAAAATAATTATATAAATACTAATATTCTTACTAAAAGTATATAAAAGGTGAAATATGATTGGTTGTAAAAAATTTAATTATAATTACACCTCTAATAATATTTAGACACTTATACATTTAATTGTACAAAATTAAGAAAATTAATTGTATTTAATGATAAAACCCAAAAAATTTTTTGCAAAGACTAGAATAGGAATTGAATTAAATTTAACCAATCGACATAGGGAATGGAGTTAATGTTTAGGGAAAGGATTAAATGATAGGTTTAGCTGAGTCTAGTTGGGAAGATAAAATTCATCCATATTGAAACCTTAATAATGACATATTTTAGAGAGTGAGATACACCCCTTAATCTGTCATTAATAAGTTACCCTCACAATAATATTACATTAATATTCTAAATTTATAATAAAAAAAATAACATTTGAAATTAGTGAAAAGCACATTGTATTTTTTTCCCCCCTTTCTTGTACTACATGAAAGCTTGTTAGAATGAAATAATAGAATTGATAATTTTAAATGAGGTTAATATATTTTTTTGAAGAATAGCCCTTAATTTTTAAGCAATAAAATTAATTTTTCGAAACAAATTCAATTTTAGAAATTGTACTTTCAAAATAATTCTATAAATATTAATGACTGTGTTTAATTTTAATTTTTTGAATTTAATTTTGTAGAAATTAAATATTTTATATTTTGTGTGTTTTTTTTTAGTGAATATTTTTAAAATTTTAAACAATTTTTTTAAAAAAAAATTTTTAGATGCACCTTGCTTAAATGTATCTAAAAGTAAAATATTTGTAAAAAAATAATAAATACACAATAATACAAAAAGTGTACTGAATTCTCTTTTTTTTTTTTTTGTATTTTTGGTATTTGGTGAATTTTTTAAATAAAATTCGCAAATATTATATTTTTTAAATATATTTATGTTAGGTGTATATAAAAATTAAAAATATTACTTAAAATATTAAATTTTTTTAATAAAAAAATATGAATAATAAAAAATTTCAATTTTTTAAAAAGTGAATCCTGAATTATGAAACTAAACTGGCTGAACCAAAAATATATAAAGGGTGAAATATGATTGGTTGTAAAAAAAATTAATTATATTTTTACGTCTAATAATATTTAGACACATATACATTTAATTGTACAAAATTATGAAAATTAATTGTAATTTTGGCTTCTCATTTGCTAAAGTTACCAAGATTAGGAAGATGGGTCAAATCAATACTCAATTTAAACCCAAAAACAAAATGAAGAGAATGAATTAAAGAGTGTTTTGGAAAGATAGTTAAAAGTTAATTTTTAAAATTTTTTTAACTTTTTTAACTTTTTTATATAAAAAATATATGAGATAATATGATTCAAAATAAATTAAAAGCTGACTTTTTATTTAATTCTCAAATGGCCCCTAAATTTAACCAATCGAAATAGGGAAGGGAGTTAATGTTTAGGGAAAGCATTAATGACAGGTTAACCTGAGTCTAGTTGGGAAGATAAAATTCATCCATATTTGGCACTTTAATAATGACATATTTTAGAGAGAGAGCGAGAGTACACCCTCTCCTTAATCTGTCATCAATAAGTGACCCTCACAATAATATTACCGGTGTGCTACATATATTAATTGGTATATCAATTAGTGTATCAATATATATTATGACATATTATTGATTTCACCCATTATATAAATTACAAATATTCAAAACCTCTAAAATTATGATATATCATCTACTAATACACTAATTGATATATATATATATATATATAGCATTATTCTAATATTACGGTATATTTTCTTTCCTTAATATGTCAATAATAAGTAACCCTCACAATAATATTACAGTAATATTTTAATAATCTTGAGACTATAAAGACGAAAGAAAAATTATTGTAATTCAGAAAGTGTTATTCTATGAATATCAAATAATCTATTAAATTTTCTACCAAACCTCTCACATAGGTGTGGGATCCACACATGTGGGTTTGTATACACCCATATGACAGGTTTGGTAAAAAATTTAATAAATTATTTAGAATTCATAGCATTTTCCATCTAGAAATATCATTATGTTGTCTATGTGATAAACATAGAAAATTAGAAAAATATTTTATCTACATAATTTCTCTTTCACAAATGTTTTTGAATGTCGTGACAAAAAAATGACAAATTAATGACTCACCCTTTTATACTTCTCTCAATACTTTTTAACCAACCTTGTTTGATTAGACGAACTGGATAAGGGAGATTAGAATTTATTGGACTTCAATCTTGAAACTGTGAATCCCCTGGACTATGCGGTTGGATTAGATGTGTATCCCGTATTTATTTTCTCATAGGATTAGATGTCTGAAAACGACTATTTTTAGTGAATCTAATACTTGATTAGACGGATTGAATATGATAAATGAGCAAAAGACTATTTTACCATTTTTCAATTGTTTATTAAGTAATAGCAATATTAAACATATCTTTAATATTTTAATTATTTTTAGATAGATTAAATAAAAAATTATTTTATTTTATTTTTTACACAATTAAATAAAATATAAACAAAATTTTAAAATAAAACACCAATAAAATATCTATAAGAAATTATTTTAAAAAATTAAATAAATTAAACATCAATAAATAGATAAATAAAATTATTTTATTTTTAAATCGAGACATTTAAATTTTATTGAATTTTACTAAATATAATACATAATTAAATAGTAGAGGGTCAAAATAGTCATTTCGCTACCTAATCCCAATAATAAAAAGTATGATGAAAATTGTCCCACACCCTCCCCCGGGATAATATAATCCACATATGGGGGATAAGGAGTCCAGCGGACTAAAAAAAAAATAAACACCGAATAAAAAGTTTCGCTCGGATTACGATCCCAACAGTGGATAGTCCCCCCTAACCCAGCGAATCAAATGCATAGGGGTTTTGTGAAGAAGAAATTGTGTGGATGTAACACTGTTCATAAAAATAAATGAAATAAATTTTTATTTAACCGATCAAAGTAGATTAGATCGAATCCACACCGTTCTTATCATATATATATATATATATATAATTAAACATAGGTGATATTTGTTTTGAGGGATTGAGGGGAGGGATTAGACTATTAGTCCATCCGGACTAATAGTTCGTTGTTTAGTTCAAAATTTTTGCACTAGACTATTAGTCCCTAATCCATTGGACTATTGTATCTCATTGGGGGGTGGGACACAAATGAAGAGATAAGATGGGATATGGGATTAGGTGGTGAAATGACCATTTTGACCCTCTACTATTTAATTATGTATTATATTTAGTAAAATTCAATAAAATTTAAGGGAGAATTATTTATAAGTCATATTTTGGACACTTAGGTTACATATAGTCCTAAGTAAAAACTTAAATTTTGATAAGTCCTATCAGAAGTTACTTGACACATTTACCCTTAATAGTAGTTGTTAATACCATAAATAATATAAAAACCATATATAGGAAAATGAATGTTACCATAGATCATATCCATATACATTAATTTTGAAATTTAAAAAACACATTATTTGTGGAAATCAAAGGTTCAGTTTGGCAAAATTGTAGGGGTCAAAAAGAAGTAGATATGTTTTGTGCCTCTACGCTAATGTAAACGGCCGATTAGTTGATAACATTTCAAAACTCACCACGAACAAGAAAAGGGGCGCAATTCGACCGAGACGTTCGAGGGGAAGGTGATAACAGTTACCGTTTCCAATGAAGGATTAGGAATGATGACTCCAAAACGTAAGTGTGGATTTGCCCCCATTTTACAATGTTCATTTATTTGATTTTCATTAACAATCCAAAACTAGGGTTTGTGTGACCTTCAGTCGTAATCTATTTTGTTAGTTGTATGTTTTGTGAGATTTGTGATGAAAATTTGATTTTATAGTTTCCGAATTGGAAATAGTATGTATGTTGGGGTTTTACTACGAGTTGACCAGTGTGGGTGATTTGTGCTTGATTCGTTGTTGTATTGGGTTTGGTAGACTATTTTGGGGGCCACAATTACATTCATTAATTGATTTTATTTGTTTTTTTTTTATTTATCCAAACATAGTATTGGGTTTGGTAGACTATTTTGGGGGTTTCTCGTTGTGGTATGATGTTGTTTGGTTATGCGGCTTAACTTTAAAAAATCAATTGTTGAATGTGAATGGCGCCACGTCTTGGTGTTGTCTGTGAGTTACAGTTAATGAATGTGATTGTGGCCCAATATGAAATTCGTGTCGGATGTGAGTGGAAGCACATGTAAGTTGGACTGTGTGTATAGTGCCACATTGTGGTACAATGTCGTTTGGTTGTTTTCACTCAGATATACAAGTAAGTTGTCGGACGTGGCTGGTGCCACGTCCTATGTTGATCTGCTTACATGTTTGTGAATTTGTCAAGATATTTGAGGGGCAGTGTTTGTAGATTGTGACATGGAGAGAAACAAAAATGTAATATGATTTGGGTTGTGTGGTTGTGATTTCATGTAAACATATGAAGAGATTATGTTTGTGTTGATAGTACTTTTCATTGACAAGCTTCATGTAGCACATTTTCTTTTATTTTTGGGTTTAGATTATTGCCGGAATTGGCATGTCTGACAATATTCATGGTCACATGGAGTACTTCACATTCACTTTTTGAATCATGGTCGTGCATGTGGGTGCGAAATTACTTCTAAATTTCTTATTTGTGTCACAGTAAATTTCGTTATAATGTCTATTGGAATTCACGGGGAGAATATTACATGTTTGAACTGTGAATGTGCAATGAATATGTAGGACACAACAAGAAATGCACAAAGTGTCACATCACATTTGTGTTCGTAGTAGTTTTCAATGACAAGCTTCATGCAGCACATTTTCTTTTATGTTTGGGTTCAAATTATTGCAGTAATTGGCATGTCGGTATGTATTTCATGGTTACGTTGAGTACTTCATAGTCACATTTTGAGTACTTCACTTTCACAGTCACATTTTGAATCATGGTCGTGCATGTGGGTGCAAAATTACTTCTAAATTTTTGAGTTGTGTGACGATAAATTTCGATATAATGTCTATTGGAATTCGCGAGGAGAATATTACATGTTTGAACTATGAATGTGCAATGAATATTGTGGAGATAAAAATCACAACCTTGTTTTTTTTTGGGTTCAGATTGGCCCCATTTGGTAGAGCTGTGGGAAAGTGATTATAACTTATACCTTAACGGCTTATAGCTTATAACTGTGAACATAAGCTGATTTTTTACTTATAAATTAAGCTACTCCTCCCCCACTCAAAGAATAAGTTGATTTTTGACTTACAAAAAGCTATAAGCTGCATTGTTAAGCTGAACCAAACACATTAAAATAGCTTAAATTAAGCTAAAAGCTGAAATAAGCTGAAAATGAGCTCTACCAAACAGGGCCATTATCACATTAATTGGCATGTCTGACATTATTCACGGTTACATCAAGTACTTCTCAGTCACATTTGAAACCATGGTAGTGAATGTAGCTGCTTAATTACTCACAAATTTTTGAATTGTGTGACGGTTAATTCCGCTAAAATATCTCTTGGATTTCGCAGGATGATTATTACATGTTTGAACAAAGAATGTGCAATGAATATTTAAGACACAACAGGACATGCACAAAGTGTCACATCACGTTTGTGTTTGTAGTAGTTTTGGTTGACAAGCTTCACATACCACATTTTCGTTTATTTTTGGCTTCAAATTATTGCATTAATTGGCATGTCTGACATTACTCACAGTTACGTCAAGTACTTCTCAGTCACACTTGAAACCATGGCCGTGAATGTGGAAGCGTTATTACTTTTAAATTTTTGAATTGTGTGACGGTAAATTCCGTTATAATGTCTATTGGAGTTCGCGGGAAGATTACTACATGTTTGAACTGTGAATGTGCAAATGAAAATATTGTAATTAATTTTAACATTAATTTTAAACACAGTTGTTGAAACATACGTAGAGAATTATTTCGTAATCACATGATTTATTGTCATCCAATTCCAATGTCAATGTATGAGTGTAGGTCATGAGGTTTGATTTCAATACATGTACAACCACATGTTATTAGACCACATTTTAATGTTCACGACGAACATAATGACATGTAATGTTACGTATTGCTATTAAATTACATATTCACATAAGTTTTCAATGGGATCTTGCTTGTATCTGAAATGTGAAATATTTGTGGCATTTTTTTCAGGAGGCACAATTAAAGGTACACCACAGAAAGGCTGCAAGGCGAAAGTGAGCAGCTATGAAGGGACAAGAACTGGTAAAAGACGACGGTCTCAAACTCCGTCACAGAATATGAACGCATTAGGGCAAAGCAGTGCCCCGAAAAGGAAAGAAGCTGAAATATGAGCCTCAACAATGACTGAACAAACAACCAAGATTTTGCTACCATTCCAACATTGCTAGAATTGTAAAGCTGGTGGCAGCGTCAAAACTGAAAGATGAGCATTTGCATCATCTTTAGAAAACATTCTGGTTGCTGTTGGAAGCGATGCGAAAAACCAATCTAAACCAACATGAATTCCAAAAATGCGATGACATTGTAATGAGGATCATTCAGACATTTGTTCCAGAAAAGTCTGCTTTCATGATTGGTGGTAAACACATTGAGTTGACAAGCATCGATATGCAACTAATATTTGGAGTTCATGGTGGTAAAAAGAGTTTAGATGTGTCACATGGGCCAAGACTTCCAACTAACTTCATCCAACGAAGGTGTCCCAACATAGCACACATAAACTTGAAGACCATTAAGGAACTGGTAATAGATATATTACTCGGGAACACTACTCAAGACCACCAGGATGTAGCAAAGTTACTATGTTTGTACTTGTGTGGGAAGTTATTCTTTGCAATTTCAGGCGAGACCATGGGATGGGGGTTCATCCGGGTTGTAGAGGATCTAGAGAACATGAAGGCATATGATTGGGCTGAAGCAATCTGCATAACTTTGATGGAGTCAATTAAGGGATTTTACTCTAAGCTTGAGAAAGTTACTGGATGTTTTACTGCCCTCCTTGTAAGTGCTCTGTTTTTTTGTTTTTCCCATAATATAATTTTGATTTTGTTTGGTAGCTTTGGTACGTGTATTTGTTTTGAAAATTTTTTATAACTAATGTTTTTAACCCATGGTCACACAGTTTTGGATATGTAAGCACACCAACTTGATACAAGCAGTTCGTGGAGATGGATTTCTGAGATTTATGAAATGGAATATCAGCAAGTTGGTCACAAAGATAAGAGCAGTGGACATCGAGCAGCCACATGATGTTGAAGTATGATTTTGTGTACCATTAGAGTAAATATTAGATGTGGCAATTACTATTTTTGATTTTTAATTTTTAAATTGTTTGCAGGTTGTGGTAGGAGATCTGCACATGAGTCATTCTAAACGGCGCTTCACGAAGACGAAAGACGTTACGGAAATTGGAGCAAATGCCGAATGTTCAAATCGCAGTGGGGTTGGTAGGAACATGGGGTCAACAACTGGGACAAATGTAGATGGCAGCATTTTGGGTTCAATTGATGGTATTAGTGTCCATGGACTGGACAACATAAAACGAAATGTACAAAATGAAGGAGATGTCAACAGAGGTGGTGCTGAGAGTAATGATTAGTGTGCTCGGTGTGCGTCTACGTCTGAAGAATACCAGAGAGCACTGGTTAAAATTGGTGTGCTTGAGATAGAACTCCAATGTAAATCAGATGTCATATTTGCATTAGAGGCAGAACTGGCAACAATGAGGGCAACGTACGAAGAAAAATGTAGGAAGTTAGAACATGAAATCACAGTGACCAATAACCAGAAAGAATGTGACATTGAAAGGATGAAGCAGCTAGTGGATAAGCTTAACAACAAAAACACGAAGCTCGTGGAACAGTTAGAGGAGTACGTAGTCCATAAATACACCCAAGCAATTGCTGGTGTACAGGAGATGAAGCAAAGTAATGAGGAAATGTACCACTGTGAGGCAAACGTACTTGCCATTATGCCATTGTCAACGTCGTTTCCATCTGATGTGAATGAGAAGACAGAGTTACAAGGGGTAGATACTCATGTGACCCCGATCAACGACATTGGGCATGTGGCATGTGATGTGGATTTAATGGCTTGTATTAACCAAAACACTGGAACAACTGCGTTGCAGAACTCGCTTGTGAGAAACATTAAAAAAAAAAAATAGGAAGGAGCATAAACTGCCAGAGTATGAATATCCATTGGTTTTGGGGAGGCTGATGAAACCATCTGATAGTGGTGTGGTCAATGGGGGTGAGTGTGCCAATAAACAAAAAATGCAAAATGAGATCATTGAGGTTGACAACATTGCAGACCCAGATAGGACATTTTCTCTATTCGACTTGACTAATTTACCGATCTGGAAGTTGTTATCAACGCAAGAGAAAGACAAGCTTAAAGAAGCATACGAGGAGGGGGGTGACAGGTAAGTTTTGTAACTTGCTCTTACCATTTTGCATTTGTACATGAATTTATTGGTCAAAAAATGTATTGTAGTGTGCAAGTCTGGACTGGGCAGAATGGTACTAACTCTGTGTCTTTCAATGACATACAGGTGATCGTTAAGGGGCTGACATTACGAGGCAATGTAAGTATGGTATTTTTAATTATTCGTGAAACTTCTGAAGCTTCTTCACATAGAATGCAATTTATGTACATGCGTACAAGAGAAGGAAAATATAAATTGTTTTTTTTTCCACATAGGTAATTGATGCATGCGGAAATGCTGATGTACGAGCAATAGATGAAGGCGCCTAAATCCACGGATGAGGAAAAATCATACATTTTCAGCACATTATGTTTGGTAAGACATGCAATTGATGAAATGAATAGTCATTTTTAGTTTGTGCTTTTAAATTTCCAAAATGAATGTCTGCAGCCTACGATAAGAGATGTGGCCGAAGATGTACGTGACGGTACTTGGCCATACGTGCCCCGCATGCCCTGGAGGCCAGATATATTCAATTCCCAATCCACTTAGATAACCATTGGACACTAATGGTATATGACACTGAGGAGGGGTTTTGGATGCATTACAACTCTATGAAACCAGGACGTGAGAGGGAAGACAAACATTACTGGGAAGCGTGGTTGCTGGTTAGTAAACATCAATTAGTTACTTGCAGTGATATTTGTCTTCAATTTTGGACAACAAAACTAATTATTGTAACATAAATTTGACAATAATGTAGAAATCCTACTTTGAGGATTACATAAATCGGAGACTGAAGGTGGGCACAGTTGAAACACAAGACTTAGTGAGGGAGCTTCTAGTGATTGATTATTGTCCACAACAAAAACCAGACTCGTAAGTTTGTTACGTTTCTTTGCAACGTATGCCATTCATGTTTGTACATTGCTCGTGGTTTTTGACATTGTTACTAATGACTTGAATTTTCGTAATAGGAATGATTGTGGAATTATAGTATGCTCATTATGAAGCAACTTGTGCGTCACCTAGATGTTGACAAGTCAATGGGAGGGAGAGCTACAAAACGATGCGAGCCGGTATGGTGAAGTCATTTGTAAATGACAGGAGAAGGTCATTTGTGGCTGGCAATTGACTATCTTCGATGGTGGTATATGGGTGCAGATTTGATATTTTGGGTATATAATCACACTTAATTTGTTTTGGAATGGTATAAAAGTTTGGTGGTACAAGGAAAAATTAGAAGTTTTTGATGTTTTTAGTTGCATTGTTAATATGGATTACTGATTAGTATATTTTGTTTTGGGAATAGGCTACAATGGTTAATTGATTTTTTTTGGTATGCACTTTATTTTGTTAATATGGCTTTATGTGTCATTCAGTAATGTCATAGGAATTTAAGGGCAGTAGGAATGTTGGCTACATAAGTGTGAATGTGGTTGCGTAAATGTGAATGTAATTGGTAATGTGACTCATAATGTGAGGTGAATGAATGTGAATGGTAATGTGTGAAACGATGTTGGTTGTTCATTTTAATACCCAGATTGTGTTTGTGAATATGGCAGTGTTTGGTACTTGTATTAGGGAGTGTGAAATTGCAAATGTGAAAGTGGTTGAGTAAGTGTGAAGTTGTATGTAAATGTGATGGTGGGTTGTGACAGTGAATACGAATGTGAATGTCAGAACAGGTTTGGTTGTATACCTGTAATACCCAAAATGTAAATGTGAATGTATGAATGTTTTGTACTTTTTTCACGAATGTGAAATACAAATGTGAATGTGGTTGTGTGAATGTGAAGGGTTATTTAATGTGATGGTGAATGTGAAATTGCATGTGATTGTGAATGACAGAACAGTTTGGTTGTTTACATTTAATAGCAAGTTGTGATTGCGAATGTATGGCAGTTTTGGGCATTTGTCTTACTGAGTGGGAAAATAGGAATGTGAATGTGTATGTGTAAATGATATTGCCAAATTTAATGTGATTGTGAATGTGTAGGTGTATGTGAATGTGAATGTATAGGTGCATGCGAATGAGAAGGTGAAAGGAATCTTGGTTGTCTAGTTGTAGTTCGTATTGTGATGTGATGACAGTGTATGGAACTTGTGTAGGGATATTGAAACGGCAACTACAAATATTGAGGATTGCTAACATGGCGTTTGTTGTCTACGTCGCTGAAATTGTTGATTGGACATTCACGTTACGTGTCGATGGATTGCTGTCACAAAATTTGACTTCCAATGTATAGCTTATATATATTAAGACGAATGTGTTGGAGTGTTTACTAATTGTGATAGGATGTTTAGGGGGTTGGGTTTTGTTAGATAGATGTGGCTCAGTTGTGTATACATGCCTCACATTTTGAAATTGTTGTTCAATAAGTATGTATGCTGGTACATTAACGTTTGGGTGTGCTTTGACAATTTAATATGTCAAGAATTTGCTGTAATTTAAGATTGACTAACTGGTTGCATGATAACCTGTCATACAGAGACAATAACACCAACATCACCTATCTTAGAAAAACTATGTCTTCTCACATACAAGGCCAGCGTGCAACACATTTGGTCAAACGTATTACGTATGTTTGAAACATACGTTTGCATGACCAAATAAATAAACATGTAACACTAACATATGAATGAAACAGTGTGAAAGAAAAAATAGCTGAATGATCAATTGCAAACAGTGTGTTCACTTATTAAAATCTATCATCAATTTGCTTCGATACATGCTACTACGATAATACGATGCTGCTATTCAAAACAAATTACAAAAGTTCCTGCTAAATGCCTATTACTAAATTAGTTCTTTACATGTCTTTCAGTTGTGGTTGCCCATGCGGCCATATCGACCACACCTGATCTGACTTAGTTTCTCTCCCTGAAATGGTATTCGATTCTTCTTGGGTCGCCCTGGAGGACGTTTAACTGCCGGTGGATATATGATGAAGTCGTCTTCCGAGAAGGAGGGTTTGTCAACTGTTGGTATTGGCTGAATGTATCCGGAATAAGCGGCTTTGTACTGATCGACGGTGAAAAATTGTTCAACACATGTACTAAAATCCCTTCCACTATTCTGTATTGCAACCACCGCATGTGCACATGGGAATCCGTTCAATTGCCACTGGAAACATGAACATGAACGCTTGCCAACGTTTACCAACACCGTTGGAAATGAATGGACCTCGTATATGTCTTCATTTGCCTGGCTAACAATCCATGTGCAACCATTGGAGTACGCCTCCCTAACACGGCTTTCCATTTTCGGACAAAGTAACCATTCCAATTAGTAGCCAAAACTTTAGCTCAGCCCTCATAGTCATTATTTGATTTGATTGTATCAACCAACCTTGTGATTGGATAATTACGGGCATCAAGTATCCATTTATTAAACGATTCTGCAGTTCGAGGTCATCTCCCATATCGTTTGCCCTTGTTGACATTATGAAAACATAATGAAAATGTTATCACATATTGGGTACTTGCAATGTTAGCACGTGTAATCTCGTAAACCTGAAATATGCGTTGGCCCAATGCTTCGGTGGCATATCTTCCAAGAAATTATTTATTCCAGATCGTCTGTTCTTTTAGCTTCGTCCAACATGCTGAAACGAAGCCTCGGTTGGCGCATATGCACGTTTACGCAACTTGGTAATTAAACCAAAACGTACATGGTTGTCAACCCATCGTAATTTGTCCTCAAATTTGCTTGGAAATGTTGTAAGCAGTACGCATGGTGTGCAGATGGGAATACAGTAGGCAAGGATTCAAGCAGCCCAATATTATGATCGGATACGAAAGTTAATGTGCGAGCACTACTAACAACTTTTGTCAGTTGCTGTAAAAACCAAGTCCAATTTGCAGTTGTTTCAGAGTCAACAATAACAAAAGCTAATGGGAATAAACCTGGCAGATTTAACAGGTTTACCGTTAGATGTGTAATATTTTTAACAAAGTTTACGTCCACATTAACAATTGTTCACAATTCGAATCGCACCATACACAATGTTATTAAAATAACATTAAATTGGAAACAATCATGCAATTGGGGATCACCCACTACTGTAGTGGACTTAAAAAAAATGTTTACTCACAATGTAATGCGTTAGTATATGGAAGTATGAAGTAATCATCGTAAGACACATACCTTTGTTGCCATCATTCCCCGTCGCTGCAAGCAAATTGCCTTTAAATCTCCCTTTTAAAAAAGTGCCATCAAGAAACAATAATGGGCGGATATGGTTGAATCCGTCAATGCAAGATTTGAATGATATGAAGAACCGCTTAAATCGGCCGGTAGACTGCTCGAAATCCAAGTTGACATAACTCCCAGGGTTGTACTGCATAACCGCATCCGCGTACCACCTAAGTTGATCAAATGAAACATGATAGTCACCATACACTTCGCCTCTTGCCTTCTCCACACCTAACCATGCTATGTGGTAACTAACATTAAGGCCGTACTCTTTTTTAGGTCAAACACGACGTCAGTGGGACATGTAAGCAGCTTATCACGTAACCGATCACCAATAACATTGCAAACCAATTCAGAGTTAAGTCTGTTATTCTTCCCAGTGCGAACAACAGCACCACAACTATGCAAATTGTTCAACCTCTTCAAGTAAAAATATCCATTGCATGTTTGAACCCTTCCATGTATCAACCATGAACACCCTTTTTGCTCTCGCAACGTGCACACTGGTAACCCGCACTGAATCATTTTTAACAAATTTGAAGTCAAACCCACACTCAATAGCATATTTGGACAAAACCAAACAGAAAGCAGCAACACCCCCTTCGAAACATTGGCCTACATGACTAATTATGTGTGACCAATCAACTGTCATCAACATTTTCTTACTATGGAGACAATAATTGGGCAACAAATCTACGCTAGGTTGGGGACCTGGAAATGGTTCACTGTGAGGATCCAGTTGATTTGCAGACATAGTCCCACTGAATTGAGTACCTCGATTCAACTCATCCACCTCATGTTGTGAGTCAATCGCAACGTTGATATGGGTAATGCCAATGGACCTTGTAATGGAAAACATGTTTTCCATGTCCACATCATTACTCATCATGAATTGGTTCTCGTGACACGGTAATTTGTAAGATATGGAAATCGATGATGGTGTCACATCCACCCACCTGTCACATAAATTTTGTATCAATTGTTTTAATATCAATCCATTAACACCCTGACAGCAACCGTGGATGAACCGAAGGTACAAAAAAGCATGATGTCCATATCCTGCACAACAAAATGAATGAAACATTAACCGTGGCATACATTCTACAAAAAACAAAAGAACAATGCATGAAAGATATGTGACATGAAATCAAATGTGAGCGCAGTAACATCGACATCGTACAACGTGGTCCAACCCACATTCAATCACAATCAATCACATTCAATTTTATATCTGAACAATGACAACCCAAATTAAATAACATACAAAGAAAAGTTAGATTAACATTAATATACATTCCAATAATTTCCATCAACCGATACAATTGTCACATTCAATTGTAAAAAATATAAACCAGAGAGTTTGCGAAACGAAATGTGACACATATGTCCACAGTAAATACAAGAATGAGACAACACAATACAAAAACCATGCTCATGTCCATGTGTATTTGAGTTACATTCACGTTGTAGAGATCCTAAATTTGGGTAATTACATGTGTAACCCTGAGACTTAGGTTAATAGCATTTTAGCCCCTAGTTTCGTAAAAATCTGCGAAGTGGCCCAATAAAGGATAATTTTCCTGTATGTTATCATAATTAAATCATAGAACACAACTTTATAATTGGAAATACCCTAAAACTTGGTTTTTAGTTATTTACCTCCTAGTTTATAAATCAATTCATACATTTTATCTTTATTGCTATTTTTGTTTTTGTTGTTCTTTCATTTATTATTTATTTGAATATTTATTATTTATTTGAATAGAATATTATTATTTATTTGAATATGTACATAGGTGTGATAAATAATATTTTGGTGGAAAATTGGTTGAAAAACAAAATAAAAAAAATATCTAGATATTTAGGCCTTCCTTAGTCATTAAGTTAGGACCCAAGCTTATTTCCTATAAATTGAGAGCCTTGTCTCAATTCCACACATACACACATATCAACAGCCAAGGAGAGGGTAAGAGAAGGAGAGTGTAATTAGGGAGAAGTAGAGAAGAAGAAAAAAAGAAAAAGAAGAAATAGGATGCCTTCTTGAGTCAAGGTAAGAACACTTCTTCCCCTTGTCTTCTCCAATTCTTTCACCATCCCATCCAATTGTTAGATGCCCTCTTGTGTTGCATATTAATGGGAAATAGGGTTTTTGATGTATATAAGAGTGTGTGTTTGATTTAGTGACTTTGCCTTGCAAATTTGTCAAATTAGGCACTGCTGTAACTTCTCTAATTTAAAAGAAATATCAAATTTATTTATTTCTTCAATCTGAATTTACTGTAGACTATTTGGTGTGTTTAGAGCTTGTGGTAATCTTATTAGCCCCTAATTGTGTGTTTTTAGGGCTTGGATACTTTGTTTAAAAATCTGGTCCTGAGTCTCTGAAAAACAGTCCACTTCTTGCAATTTTATAAAATTCCAGAAAAATCATCTCAAGTTGGTTCTTTCATACAAATTTAGGATTTTGAGTCCTCTTTTCAATGGAATTTATTTGGGTGAAAATCATTGGGTAGATTGAGAGGAAAGCTAGTTTTCCCAACGGGTGACAAATCTGGACAGGTTTTCGAATATAGCTTGTAGATAAATTTCTGGAGGTGCTATGCACATTATGTGAATTGGAATTGAAACTAGACAGGTTAATTATTATTTCTGTGCACTTTCAGCCCCTAATTTGACCTAGAAGTATTTTTCCCAAAGCACTCTTGTTAGCCTTGCAGAACCGAACAGTGCTGGAAATGGTGTTTTGCTGTGTTGTTTGTCTCTAAGTATTTTAAAGCATGCCTAATGTTATTTGCTTGCCTTACCATACTTATGTATGATTATCATGGGCTATATTTCATTTCTTATGTTTGTCTCATGCTCTTTTATATTACCGAATTACCGAATGTGACTAGCTTGCTTGGCAAAAGATCTAATAAATGGGAAATGGAAAGGGGTTGGTAATGGGTGACGTTCACCCTTGTGCTTCAGAATGATTTATGTAATAAACAAGTGAATGGAATTAAAACCAAATGAGTTTAGTCTTGCGCAAGCGGTCTAAGCGAGCCCCTAGGTTGACACAGATGTATTCAGACTCTATGCGGTGGTTTCAGGGTGTAAGCGAGCCCTTTGGTATGGTATGTGTAGGGTGTAAGCGAGCCCTAGGCACGATTTTGTATGGTATGTACAGGGTGTAAGCGAGCCCTAGGCATGATATGGGTGTAAGCGAGCCCACTTGTTTGGCTGTCCCTTTTGAGGTCCATCAATGTCATTGACCGATAAATAACCGGGAGGTGGGCATAGATGGTAAGGTCTGCAAAGCAGCAAAAGAGGGAGTTCTGAATAGTCCAGTGTTCAATCCTTGTGGTTGGGTAGAAGGATCTCTTTGGGGGATTCTAGTCGTCTAGTCTACTACTAATTCATAGAACCTTGTTGTAATATTGTAAGTTATGTTACCCAATTTGTTCTATGTATGATTGATTAGTTGATAGAAGATATGGGGGTGTGTGTGTTTTTACTGGGCATTCCAAGCTCATGGCGTGTCATGCCAGGTGATGAAGCAGTTTACAATGGTGAAGGTTATTTTGAAGGCAAATAAGATGTAGTGTTGGAGCTGTGGTTCATTTGAAGACTTAGACTAGTTTTTTTTTTTTCCTTTTGACTTTTGGTTTGGCAATGTTTTGGTAATCCTGTAATGGAACATAAACGAATTACCTGTGATATTAACTCTGGTTATATATGTATATTAAGATGTTTTGGTTATCTATCCTACTTGTGTTGTATTGTTGTACGTATTTAACGGCCCGGATGTTGGGGCGTTACACACATACATTCCAATAGTATCCACAGACAAGCAAATGAGACATTGGAAAGGAAAAAAAATGAAGCCCAATAATTTTATGATTCGTAATGTGACACATATGTTTTGAAAAAGCAGCCCAACTGCAAAAAACACAAACTAAATACAAACGAATGTAACACAAACCATTACGCATGTAATAGCCTTCGAGTCTAACAAAATTGCGCCAATGTATGGCTGTACCATTTCGCAGAACTCAGCAACATTCTCACATTTTCACTTTCTAATTTAATGTGCTTTCATAAAATACTTTTACGAAATGTAATGTGACACGTATGTGAACATTATAACACAATATTATTACCATGGAAGTTGATGCGAGATTACCATTACAAAGTGTGCCAATGGATTGCTATGACAGATTGCGAAATCCATACGATATATGAGGACATTGAAAACAAAACAATCAAGAAAAAACCAGAACAACACTCACCAATTGAGTAAGCAAACAACTTGATCTCCTTCCCTCAAACAATCTGACTCCAAAGCAGCAAGATGAAACAACCAAACCATCCAACCAAATAAAATTTTGAAAACCTAACAGACTCCACGATCATGGCGCATATCACGGCACCAAACAGTTTGGAAACAATGCGGTTAAAACATTGCAACATATATCAAGGGTATAAAAGTAAACTAATTCTATTTAAACACAAAAGATAGGACTTAATGGAACACTTTCTAATTTAAATATGACTTCAAACTCAATAAGAAATTTCATAGGACTTTACATTACATAAGTCTCCCTAATAGGACTTATAAATAATTTTCCCAAAATTTAAATGTCTCAATTTAAAAATAAAATAATTTAATTTAATTTTTATTGATGTTTTATTTATTTAATTTTTTAAAATAATTTTTTATAGATATTTTTTTGATGTTTTATTTTAAAATTTTGTTTATATTTTATTTAATTTCATTACTTAATTATTATTATTTTTTAAAATGAATTTATTGAAAATTTTAATTAAATTTATTTAATTGTGTAAAAAATAAAATAAAATAAAATTTTATTTAATCTAGTTAAAAATAATTAAAATATTAAAGATATGTTTAATAGTGTTATTACTTAGTAAATAATTGAAAATGGTAAAATAATCATTTAAACATTTATCCTTCTCCATAATATTCTAAACAAACATATGATTCATATCCTATATAACAAAATAGTCATTTCTTGACATTTAATCCCATGACTAAATAAACATGGGATACAAATCCAGTCCAACCAAATAGTTCGGAACAATGTATCCCACAACTAACAGTCTGGTGGATTCCAATTCCCTCTTATTCAGTCCATCCAAACAAAAACACCTGTAGTGTTTTTCCCATGCTTAGGTGACATATTATAAGGGCTTACTTTTTTCTAAAAAAGTCACGTCAGCATGTATTTTTTTAATTACAAATAGAGTTCTACACAAACCCAAATCTAATTTAAATTCTACTAACTTTACCTATTTTATATGAATTCTATTTGACAAATATTTCTTCTTCATATATTTTTCATAATAAATTGAGATAATCCACAAAACCCAATACCAATTTTACGTTTCTTCTTAATTCTTTCAAGGGTATTAGAATTTTTTTAATGCTAAATTGTCTTCTTGTCTTTTTTTTTTCCTTCTTATTTTTTTCGTGCATTGTTCTATACCCAGTACCAATTCTATATTATGGATTTGTCATTTAAATTTTATAGTGATTCTACACATGAAATTATACTTCATTTCCTACATTATTTTATATAATCACAACTAACATGAGGAAAAACATGCACAACAATGATACTCTCGAGGAATCTCTAAATTTCAGATTTACTGCTTGAGTTACTTTTTAAATTATTGAGCAGTAAGTTCTTTTATATATTGATATCATATTACAGATGATTAATCACTTTACACACTGAGATGTACCTATCGTTTGGATATTTTCATTATTTTTTCTTTTTGGGTTTAAATGTTGTTATGTGATTCTTTATTGGTTAGTTGTTGTTAAATTTCTTTTATATAATTGATATTTTAATTTAATTAAGAGTATTTATTTTACAATCTTATAATTTAATATATATATATATATATATATATGATATAAAACTATTATATGATAATCCAATTACAACATATTTATATTTAATTTTTTAATAAATTTTATATAATTTCTATTTCTACATATATTTATTTTCCAAATGAATATAAAAGAAAATTAAATAGTTCGAATTACTTTTAATTTTATGTTACTAATTCTTCTTCTAATTTAACTATTACTTTTAATATCAAAATGAGTATTTATTTTACTATTTTATAATTTAATATATATCATACAAAATTATTATATGATAATTACACTTTTATAATATGGTAGAACTAAAATTATCAAAATAAATAATTAAAATTATACTTTAATTTTAATTTTAACTTTAAATTAAAATTAATATTATTCTTTTATAATACATTGTACTATCAAATATATATATATATATATATTAAAATGGAAAATGATTTGGAGCCCTAAAAAAGCCCCCCCTAATCCCTCTAATCCCCAAAACTACGTCGTTTTGGGGAAACTGTTTTTTTTTTTTTTTTTTTTTTTTTCGGGGGATTAGGGGGCTGTTTTTTCGGGGGACATAGCAAGGTCCAATAAAAATATAACGTGGAGTAAACAGGGTTAACGGCTAGTTATAAATATTTTTGTTGACTAATAACACCATTTGTAATTCTCAAGATTTCAATTGAATTGAACATTGAATAATACTAAAAACTCCAAATATTTCACTAAATATTCTATTAAATGTCTCACATGAGGGTGGGATATGGGTCCCATACCTATATAAAATATTTGGTAAAACATTTGAAATTTTTAGCATTTCATTTGTACAACGGATCAAATTAGATTTTATTGATAGAATCAAGAATTTTATTTCATTATTAATTACATTGAAAAATTCACGGCAAATAAACCCTCTATAGAAATATGATATAATTTTAAAATTTTTAAATATATTTATTGTTTTGTTCTTAAAAGACAAGACTAAAATATTAAAATATTTATAAATAAATAAAAAAAGAGAGCTTTTTTGATAAGTCCTCTTTCTAAGAGGAATGTGGGATCATGGGATCATAAAAGGAGGTGTGTGATAAAAGGAAACAGTAAGAGAGAGAAGCAGGAAAGTAAAAAATGTATATGTAGAACATTTTATGGAAAAATATATCTAAGCCATTATTTTATAATTTGAACAAAGATGAGCCATCCAAATATCTTAATAGGACAAAAATATGTTGAAGATTCAAAAACCGTCCTCCTTTATTAAAATATGTTGAAGATTCATGAGGTCTAAATTTATAAAATCTATCAGGTATTCAATATATTTTAAAATAATAATTAATTGTTCAAATTCATTTAATTTGTGGACTAAAAAATTCATTAATATAATCTCCACTACACACAATAAAATCTAGCTCCTAATTCTGGGATCACAGACTTTTCCATATAATATGAATAAAAATGCTGATTGCCTATCACAATGTATGCATATAGCAGGCACCGGTTTTGGCCACATTAGAATATCTCTGAGGAAGTGGCGAAGTCATTCTACTTCTTCCCCAGCTTTATCTAAAGCTATGAATTCTGATTCCATAGTAGACCTAGCAATGCAAGTTTGTTTGGAAGATTTCCAAGATACAGCCGCCCCACCAAAAGTAAAGACATACCCACTGGTGGACTTTGAGTCTCTAGTATCTGATATCCAATTTGCATCACAATACCCTTCAAGTACTGCTGGATATCTAGTATAATTTAGTCCAATGTTACGAGTAAATCAGAGATATCTTAGAACCCTTATAATTGCTTTCCAGTGTTCTATTCCTGGGTTACTCATATATCTACTTAATTTACTTACTGCATAAACTACATTCGGGCGAGTGCGGTTCATCAACTACATTAAGCTTCCAATAATTTGGGCATACTCTAATTGAGAAATACTTTCCTGTATATTCTTAGAAAGAAACAAATTAACATCCACAGGTGTTCTAGCAAGATGATCATCATCTTTGCAGAATTTGTCAAGTATTTTCTCAATGTAATGAAATTGTGACAAAGCATAACCTTCTGATATTTTGGTAATTTTGATACCAAGTATTACATCAGCTATCCCCATGTCCTTCATGTCAAAATGTTTATTCAACATTTTCTTGGTAGTTTTAATCATGTCATTATTACTACCTATGATGAGCATATCATCTACATAAAGACATACTATAACATAATCGTTGTTTGTGTTTTTAATATAAACACATTTGTCACATTCATTAATTTTGAATCCATTTAACATCATTGCTTTGGCGGTTGTTTTAAACCATATAATGATTTAATCAATTTACACACTTTCCTTTCTTTTCGTGGAACAAAAAATCCTGCTGGTCGTTCCATGTAAATTTCTTCATCTAACTCACCATTTAAGAAAGCGGTTTTCACATCCATTAGATGAATTTCTAAATTGTACAAAGATGCAATGGCAATTAGCATTCTAATGGATGTTATTCTAGTAACTGGTGAATATGTGTCAAAATAATGAAGACCTTATTTTTGTCTAAAACCTTTGACCACAAGCCTTGCCTTGTATTTGTCAATTGATCCATTCGCTTTCATTTTTCTTTTGAAAATCCACTTGTACCCAAGAGGTTTACAACCTGGTGGCAAATCCACCAATTTCCAAGTGTGACTTTGCAGGATGGATTCAACTTCGCTGTTTACAACTTCTTTCCATAAAGGAGCTTCAGGACTGGACATAGCCTCTTTAAAAGTTAAAAGCTCATTTTCTAACAAAAATGTTAGAAAATATGGACCAAAAGATTTTGAGGTTCTAGCACGTTTACTACGCCTAGGTTCCTCTTCATCAATTTGATCTATCTCTTGCTCTTGTTCTTGATCATGACTAGTAATAGCATCATAAGATCTTTTATTAGTACTAGTCTCTTGTCCAGTTTTATTTGGAAACATATGTTCAAAGAAAGACGCATTCCGAGATTCAATAATAGTATTTACATGCATTTCGGAATGTTCTGACTTATGAATCAAAAATCGATATGCACTACTATTCATAGCATAACCAATGAAAGTTCAATCAACGGTTTTACGACCTATCTTAGTCTTTTTAGGACTAGGAATAGCCACTTTAGCCAAACACCCCCACACTTTTAAGTATTTGTAGGATGATACTCTCCCATACCACAATTCATAAGGTGTTTGATTCACTTTCTTTCGGAGTACTTTATTAAGTATATAATTAGCAAAACGTATAGCTTCCCTCCACAAGTTCTGAGGTAATCCAAAACTTATTAACATGGCATTCATCATTTTTTTTAAAGTTCTATTTTTCCTTTCAACAATTCCATTTTGCTGAGGTGAGTAAGGAGCGGTGGTTTGATGAATTATTCCATGTTCTTTATAAAATTCACCAAAAGGTGATTCATATTTACCACCTCTATCACTTCCAAGTTTTTTTTTAATTTCTTACCAAGTTGATTTTCAACTTCATTCTTATATTGAATGAAAGTTTCCAAAGCTTCATCCTTGGTTCAAATTAAATAAACATAAACTATATCTAGTATAGTCATCTATAAAAGTAATAAAATATTTTTTCCCACCTCTAGTTGGATTTGATTTAAAATCACAAATGTCACTATGAATTAATTCAAATGGTTCCGTACTTCTTTCAATTGAATGAAAAGGAGTTTTGGATAATTTTGCCTCAACACAAATTTCACATTTATGATTTAAATCAATGTCAAATTTAGGTAAACATTCCATATTAATTAATCTACGCAAAGATCCATAATTAACATGTCCAAGTCTACCATGCCATAAATTTGAAGACTCAAGAAAGTAAGAAGAAAATGAATTTTTATTAATAACATAAGGTACAACAGTCATCACATTCATTTTGAAAAGGCCATCAGACAAGTAACCTTTTCTTACATACATCCTGTTTTTGGTAAGTACAAACTTGTCACTTTCAAAAACTAGCCTAAACTTATTTTTACTCAACAAAGATCTGGAAACAAAATTCTTGCGAATGTCCGGTACATGCAGCATATTGTTGAGAGTGAGTTCCTTTCCAGATGTCATCTTCAAAATAATCTTTCCTTGTCCTTCAACTTTAGAAGTCGAAGAGTTGTCCATAAAAAGTTGTTCACCATTGTCTACTATAGAATAAGATGTGAACATCTTTTTGTCGGCACAGATGTGGCGAATAGCACCAGTGTCCATCCATCATTCTTTAGGATTTCTGACAAGGTTTGCCTCAGAAGCAACTGCAGAAAGATTTATGTAAAGCCCTCAAAAAAAAAACATAAAACCCACATTCTTGACATGCAACAGTATAAGATAAATAAACATCTTTCTATTTATCAGAGTAGTTCTTACAAAAGTATTACATGTTGACAACAAAAGTAAAGGCCCTATGGGCTTACAACTTTCCAAGCCAACACTTGGTTACAAGAAATGAGTACTAACTCATATACATATTAAGCCCTTGCTTGAATTTACATGTAATACATCAAAGGAAAGCAAAAACAACCAAAAAGTCTGTCTGCCTGTAGCCTCCCAAGCTATGTCCTTGGAGGTGGCATGCTACCTGTACCTGAAAATGATATCCCATATAGTGTGAGCCATAGCCCAGTAGAAATATACTAAACCAACTATAAACGACGACTAAAATAACAGCATTCGATAGATGGTCCACACTTATATTCCCACTTATAACACATTACAGTTTCATGACATCCAAGTCCATGTTACATTTCATTTCCTACTTATTTTCCAACTTTGAGTTTGAAAATGAGGCTCAGAACCTAGCCAAATAACTTAGTGAGATTATGACTCATCTTTAAAATACTTTTGAAATTCATAATGGATACACATTTTTGGTGCTGTATCAATAACACATAAACCACTTCCATACTTCACGAAGGATACACATTTTGGTGTTGTATCAATATAACATAAAAATACTTCTATACTTCACAATTGATAATGATATACATTTTGGTACTATATCAATTCAATTCAAACACTTCCATAATCTACACTTGATACACATTGTAGTGATGTATCAATGTCAAACACAATCCGGTTTAGAGGTCCATCCCCTATCTTCCCCTAAATCGTGGAGTACATCCCCTATCTCCTCCCACACACACACTATACATAAACGTAGATCATATACATAGTCGATCAATACATAAAGTTAATGTATCATTCCAACCGCTATATTTGTTAGCATACTCAATCGATTAGTTTTAGTTTGCCTAGTCATTATGCATTGTCTACAACAATCAAGACTATCCTCCACGGATAGCCCAAAGCAGTTATTTCTAAACAGAAAATAAATGCACCAAATGGATAAAATATCAACATTTCAACTAGGTGAGTGATAAATGATCCAACCACACCCTTTGATCCCATACATTCCCAATTTCAACATTCCCAATTCAATTTCTCATTCCTCAAAATTAATTTTACAAATTAATTTATCAATGTAATTAGGGCATTTCCCATAATTAGAAAAACAACCCTAAGGTTCCATTTCTATCAATAACCCAACATTTACCTCATTTCCCCATGCTAAACATGCATATAAGTTTATATAAGTAAAACCCCTTCTTTTGTAAAATTACATAAAGGCCCAAGCTTTCTCAAAATTACCCAACAACCTCCAACATATCAAAATGCTAAAATTTAAAGACAAAGCTCACAAGGAGAAGTAGGATATCCCTACTTTGAAGTTTGAGCTCAAACGGAGAAGAAGACCAAAACCAAAATGCTCCAAACTCCAAACTTTTCGGATCAAAACGAAGCCCTCGACGATCAATACACTTTTTACAAAGGCCGAAGGATAGGGGAACACTCTAACTAGATCAATCCCTAGAGAGAAGGTATTTTCTAGAGAGAGGAGCTCTCAAAAATTGGTTTTTAGAAAGTAAGAGACAGAGTGTGAGTGTAAAAAGTGATTCAAAAATGCCCAGCTACCAACTGATATATGACAGGTCCGCTCGAGCGGAGAACAGGACGCTCGAGCGTCAAGAACGAAAAACTGGATCCGCTCGAGCGCAAAAAGGCCCGTTCAAGCGCCAAGACACAAGAATAAAGTACATCCGCTCGAGCGCGAAAACCAGTCCGCTCGAGCGCAGATTTCTCTCTCCCATAACTTTCACAGACAAAGCACTACCCGCTCGAGCGTCAACATACCCGCTCGAGCGTCAACTACCCGCTCGAGCGCGACCCGCTCGAGCGTAAAGAAACCCGCTCGAGCGTGAAAAACACACTTTCAGAAGTTTTGTAGAGGCACGAAATACTGGAAGTATGGAATCTCCGCTCGAGCGCACAAGGACCCGCTCGAGCGGACCACTCAAAAACTGGGCAACAAGAATTTGAACTAAGGCTCAACCCGCCTGTTCAAAACACGCTCAACACATCCTAAAACTCAAACACAAAGCACGAAAGGATGTAAACAAGATATAAACAACTGCTAACATTCACGGAACCAAATCCGGATCACTGTACAATAAGGGGTAAGACCCGGGATCGCTATAATTTATGTCATCGACACCATTGGAAATTTTGTCCACTTCGGTTATATAGGCTTGAGCAGGCTTCTTGCTTGATCTTCCTTTGCCTTTGCGTTTGCTATGGTAATCTTTGGCCCAATGTCCCTCTTTGTCACAGATGTAACATTTGTCATTAAACTTGTACTTCTTATTTCCCCTCCCCCCCCCCCCTTTTAGAGCCTTGTATGGAACTTTCTCCAGAAAACTTTCATTTCTTTTTTGCTTTTGGAGCATCTTTTACCACATTTGCCTTAGACTCCATTGGATGCTTACCAGCCCACTTCTCTAATTTGCGGTTGTGCTCCTCAATCCTCAAACACATAATCAATTCCTCTAAAAACATTTCTTTGCGCTTGTGTTTGAAGTAGTTCTTGAATTCCTTCAAACATTGTGATAATTTTTCAATTAAAGCAGCAACCTGGAAGGATTCACTGAGAGACATGCCTTCTACATGACTGTCATGCAGAATGAATTGGAGATCTTGAACTTGGATGATCACAGTCTTAGAATCAACCATCACAAAATCCAGGAATTTGCCAACCACAAATTTCTTTAAGCCAGCATCTTATATTTTGTATTTTTTCTCCAAAGACTCCCAAAGTTCCTTTGTTGTTTTGATAGGACTGTAGACGTTGTATAATGTGTTGTCAAGTCCATTCAAGATGTAGTTCCAGCAAAGGAAATCAGCATGTTTCCAGGCATCGACCGCAACAACTACTTGTCGGTGGGTTTCATCCTCTTTCAGAATAGGAGCATCCTCATAGAGAAAACGTGCCAGGTTGAGAGTAGTAAGATATAACAACATTTTTTGTTGTCATCTTTTAAAATTAGTTCCTGAGAACTTCTCTGGCTTCTCACCGTGATTAACTGGCACAGTCACAACATTAAGGGGTGGAGCAATTGCAGCCACCGCACTAGTACTTGTTTGAGCATTAGTTTGACCAGTTTCAGTAGCCATGAATTCTAAATTATAAAACAAAATTATAATTAGAATTTTATACTACACAGAAAATTTAAACCAAAACCACAGAATTAAATTCTTTAAAAAATAAAAGAAACAACAATTGTAACTTTTATTTCCAATTAATTTGAAAATAAAAAAATTATTTAAACAAATTAATTCCACACAGAAAATTAAATTTCTGTAACACTTCAATAATTAAAATACTGAAACAAAATTTTAATTAATGAACACTCATAAATTATTTCTGAAAATCAAAATTAATTTTTGACAAACTTCACAAATAAATATTCTAAATTGTTAATGACACTAGTATATTACTACTAGTTGTCAAAGAAAATAGACATTATATTACTACTATCTGTCAAACAATATACTACTACTATTTGTTTTTCCAACCAAAATATTATTTTGTAAAACCACAGAAAATAATTTCTGTAAGAAGAAAAAAGAAAAAAGGAAACAAACGAAAAATTCTGTATAAACAGAATTATTCAAATCTGTCTTAAGATTGAAGGAACAATCTTCTGTGTAGAATAAATAATGTGAAACAAAACAAACAAATAAAAATAAATTACTTACAAAATTTATTTTACCGAAATGTAAAAGTACAAAAAGATCAAGTCGAGTGTGTGACACTCTGTCCTTAAGACAGATTTGCCCCGCTACGGTGTTTATGGACTAATGACGTCTATCTCCCAAGATACAATGATCTTCACAAATTGAAGTAGCATTCCAAACAATTTGTATGGCAAACAAAACCTGTGTTCTATACTCTCCAAAATTTCTCTAAAATAATATGAAGAATAGGTTGATGCAAGAGAGCAAAATAAAGGCAAGAAAAATGAATTTTCGAAATCAACAAATGCTGGAACAGATCTGGTATTTAAAGACCTGAACATGTGTTATTTTCAAACTGGAACAGATTGGTTTTGAAACCAACAGGTGCATTACTATTTGAACAGATAACTGCTGGGCAGTTTTTATCTGTTTGAAACTGCAGTAGTTATAAACCTGTCCAGAAAAACCGAATAGGTATGAAATCTGCCAAACAGATACAGATTTGAATCTGAATAGATATGCAACTACTTTGAACAGATGCAGTTCAAATTTTGAACAGATCTGGTCATTGTAGAATCTGTAAATTGTTGGTAGTTTCTGGCAGATTAAAAAACCTGTTTAACAGTTAGGAATTTAGTGAAATCCGGAGACACAATTTTTGGACAATAAATTTGAATTAATTTCAATTTGAAATTCAAATAATTTCTGCAAGAATTTGAAAAAATTCAAATAAATTTTGTCCAAAAAATTAATGTTAGACTCGACCCATACCCGGTCGGACGGACGGCGGCGCACGCGTGCATGTAGTGGTTTGAGCCACGGTTCAATTTGTCCATAACTCTTCCCTTCTACAAAATTGGGGTGCCCCTTAGGGCCCAACCCAAGTGCTTTCACCTAGAACTTATATACACACATAAGTTTTCTTTAAGTTTCAATGTGGGACAACCTATTTCAAGGAAACCAACATTTACTTCTTTAATTGTCCATTCCACGAATCCAAAAACGACGTCAAGTTCCCATTCACTCATAAATGGTTTTGGCGAACCGTATTCACCGTGTGACTTGCCATGCGGCAAGGAACACGTCTCCTCTTCAAACCCATCCCAAAAGACGTTTGGGACCCACTCAAAATTTGGGCTCAAAGTTGGTCCAAAATAAGCCTATAAAAACCAAAATTTCCAACAACTACTCCACTATATTCACCTTCATCTAATGGCGTAGCTGAATAAAAAAAATAGAACGTTAATTGACTTGACAAACGCTATGCTTATTGATTCAAGTACTCCCTCAAATCTTTGGGGCGAGGCTATTTTGACAGCTTGCCATGTGATAAATAGAGTGCCACACAAAAAGACTAAAATTGTACCTTATGAGTTATGACGGGGGCATAAACCAAATCTAGGTTATTTGAAGGTTTGGAGTTGTTTAGCTTTTGTGAGGCTTACAGATCTTAAACGACCTAAATTGGGTGAACGAGCTACCACTTGTGCTTTTCTTGGGTATGTGTTGCCTAGTACAGCTTATAGATTTTTTGATATGAAAAATAATATTATTTTTGAATCAGGTGATGCTATTTTTCATGAAAATAAATTTCCTTTCAAATCTAGAAATAGTAGGGGTTAAATAATTTTTGAAAATATTTTATTCATGCCTAACTCTTCTACTCCATCTCAAGTTTTTCAAGAACAAGAAACCAAGAAGGAGTAAACGAGCTAGAATTGAAAAATATTTTTGTCTTGACCATTATCTTTATAATGTGGAAGAAATTCCTCTTATGGTGCAAGAAGCTTTATCATCACCTGATGCTATTTTCTAGAGAGAGGCTATAAATGATGAGATAGATTCACTATTTTCAAATAAAATATAAAAGCTAATGGATTTACCTCCAACTTGTAAAACTATTGGATGTAAATGGGTCCTTCGTAAAAAACTTAAACCGGATGAAACTATACATAAATATAAAGCGAGGCTTGTCGCTAAAGGTTTTAAGTAACAAGTTGATCTCGATTTCTTTGATACTTTTTCTCCGATTACTAAAGTTACATCCATTAGACTGTTGATAATAGTGGCTGCAATTCATGATTTAAAAATTCATCAAATGGATGTCGAAACAGCATTTTTAATGGAGATATAATTAAGGAGATTTACATGACCAACCCGAGGGCTTTGTGGAGCCTAGCCAAAAAAACAAGTGTGTAGGCTAACTAAATCCCTTTATGGTTTAAAACAAGATCCTAAACAGTGACATAAGAAATTGATATCTTGCATTCTTAAGAATGACTTAAGACTAATGAATGTGATAAGTGAATTATTATAAAACTTGTGAGGATGCATATGTGATTATTAGCCTATATGTGGATGATCTACTTATCTTTGACTCCTAATTTGCATATTATAAATGAGACTAAAAATATGCTTAATAGTCTCTAAAACTCTTATATGTTGTAGTGATTTGACTTATTGCGTTTGTTACCAAAAAAAAAATGGACGACAATTGTATTTTTAAAAATGAAAACATCTTTTTTTTTCTTTGTTTTTTTGGGGACAACACGCGGTAAATTGAATAGGTCACATGTCCCTTAATCAACATTTAAAACTAATTAAAGCAATTCATCCATAGTCTATTCAAGTTTTCAAGCATTCGACGGTTACTCTAAAGCAACATTTCAAACTCAAGAAATTCTTCCTCATTCTTTTGAAGCACACAACAATTATTCTGAACCAAATTTAAATTTCAAAGTCATGCAATTCATGTGAGGATTCCTGATGTATTAGATTTTAAAAACCTTTTTATCCATAACCTTGAAGTTAATGTTATAAAGATATGGTTGATGAAATATATTGGTAAGAAATACAAATTATTATTTTAAAGACAATTTTTTTTCCATTTTTATTCTTGTATTTGTTCTATTTCTACTTTTTTTTTTTTTTCACGCAATATTACCAATCGCATATTTTGCCATTGGCTACTTGCCAAAAAAAGTTGAAGAGAAAGTTGCCAGCAGCAACCGGCAACAGTAGGCAATAGTGGGGCAATAGTGGTGGAAGTGGACAAATAGGTAGAAAAGGGACAAATAGATGAACGGATAGATAGATAGGTAAAGGTAATATAATCTTTAAAATTGTTATTGTTATTTTTGACGAAAATGAATAGAATTTGAAGTAATTGTTCCAAAAGTTTGAAATTTAGGTTATGGCCCAAAAACCTTTATTTTAAGTGTAGCCCCCAATCATATTAAGTTTAAATCTACCATGAAAACTTTTTTTGAATATATATATTCTTTCATCTCTGAAGTTTTTTTTTTTTTTGGGGGGGGGGGGAATGCAATTCATTGTCGGTTAGGAAAAAAAAATCACACATGGAAAATTTTATAAACATTAATAATTAAAATTTTAAATTTTTTTTTTTGTATTTATAAATATTTTTTAAAAAGAATTCATATTCAAATTGAAAATAGTGTCCCTATTTTTTTTTTTCTTCTCTTGAAGTTAATTTATTTATTCAAAAAATTTAAGATACAATTGTCCCATAACACATACAAAAAGACCCAAAAATGCACTACAATATTTTATAAAGTATTAAATTTTGATTTTATGTGTATATATGACACATGAAGAGATTTATTATTGAACAAACTTAAGAGAAAACCAAAATATAATAAAAATAAAACAAAAATAAATAATAGGATAAATGGCAAACTTGAGTATGCCACGTGCCATAATTGTAGAACATTTCAATTAAAGGCACTACTTATATTATATATGATATCAACATATTGTAAAAGTATAGTAACTTTCTTTACTGTTACAATTTGCTGTATTTCCCGTTCTACATGTGTAGAATGATTCGTCGAGAGCTTGAAGAGATACTTGCCTGTGTTGGATATCCATTAAGGTCCACATACTAAGTGTGATTTGTGGTTTTTGTTAAAAAAAATAATAATAAAAATAAAAAAAATAAAAAAAAAAAACGGCCCAAACAAAGCTCTAAGCTTATTGGGCCTGCTCTATTAGTTCTGGGGGCACTTACCAGCCGGTCCCATGCAAACAAATTAATACCCACCAAGTCCTGTCATATTTCAGTTTCCAATTTTACCCCTGAATGTCACACCACATGCGTGAATCAAAGAGCATATCACGAGGTCTACCATGTGCGCGTGAAACACACGCTCCTTCTCAATGTTCTGATTTGGAAACTAATCTGAGGCGATTTGGAAACCACTGGCGATTTTCGATTTCGAAATCGAAAACAAACAAAGAGATTTTCCCTGAATCTCCCATCGTTTGCAAAGAAATCAGCCCTGTTTTGATCTATATTCTAATTCCGAACAGATACCCAGCAAATCCTCCACCGTTTCGATCTATTCCCTGTTTCATTCATCTTCAAGAACCATTCGAATCAAACGTGAGTTGTCACGCCCTCAAAATTAAACCCATTAAATATAAAACAAGGCCTGCATTACTAAAAGAAAAACATTATATTATTTAAATCATCAGAGTATACGAAATAAAACATCAAAATAAATGCCCTACGGGCTTACATCTTGCCAAGCCAACATTGGACACAATTTCATGAGTTCTAACTCAAAACAAATAAAGCCTAGGCTTGAATGTTTACATAATTCAAATAAAACAACTAGAATAAATAAAAACAGATCTTCAAGTCCAAATCCTCACAAGCTAAGTCTTTGGAGGTAGTGAACCACCTGAACCTGAAAATGAAGTTCCCATATAGGGTGAGCCACAGCCCAGTAGAGAAATACTAAACCAAATATACGCTTTGAATAAAGTCCTAGCATTCAAATAGATGGTTAACCATGATAATCAATTATATCAACATACAATCTTAAGACACTAATGTCTATGACACTTATCAATTTCATTTTGATCAATATGGCTCAGAACCTGGCCAAACTTACAACTGTGATCTATATAGCATATTCACATTACGTCCAATATAACAAAACACAAATGAGAACATAGGCTCATATCACAAACACTTCCATACTTCCAATATGATACACATTTTAGTGTTGTATCAATAATATGCAAAAACACTTCAATATCAATAAGCAAACATAATAGTGATGCTAATGGAGTCCATCCCCTATCTCCTCCCAAACAAAATACGGTTAAGAGGTCCATCCCCTATCTTCCCCTAACCGTGGAGTACATCCCCTATCTCCTCCCACACAATATGCATATGCAATGCTCAACTAATACATGTATGTAAACACATAACATATACATCTCACAATCAATACACATAATGTCGTATTAATTCAACAATCAACATTAATGACTTAACCAATGTGATTAGTTCCAGTTATCCCTAGTCCATATGCAACGTCTACAACAATCATGACTATCCTCCACCGATAGCCCAAACAGTTATTTTCTAGACTGGAAATAAATAAATCAACAATTCAATAAGCAAGTGATTTAAATTAATCAACTACCCCTTTAATCAATAATTTCCTCAGTCTCATGAATTCAACTAATTTCCCAGTTTTCTTTAAATTAAACATACAATTCAATTTAATACAACAACTAGGGTTTTTCCCAAAATTACCAAACTACCCCAACATATTAAAATGCTAAAACTTAGAACAGAACGTATACATTGGAGTAGGAGATCCCTACCTCGAAGAAATAACTCAAAAGAGAAGACGAAGATGCTGACCCAAATTCCAAAGTGCTCCAAAACCTAAATTATTCAGATTAAACTGAAGCCCTCGACCCCCTCTACCTTTTTAATAAAGGATCTAGGGTAGAAACACTCTAATACTAGATGAAACCTAGGGTAGAAGGTGTTGTAGGGAGAGAGAAGGGTCGGACCTAGGGTTTAGAAACAAAAAGAGATAGAAAACTGATTAAAAAACCCCGTTGCTGCCTATTTAAACTGAACAGGCTCGCTCGAGCGAAGACATGGTCGCTCGAGCGACCAGACACAAAATCCACGCTCGAGCGAAGAAAAGCTCGCTCGAGCCAAAACTCGATGCTTCAGGTCTGCAACCCAGAAGCTCGCTCGAGCGACGAAATGCTCGCTCGAGCGAAGAACTCGAAAACATACACCTCGCTCGCTCGAGCGAAGAATTGCTCGCTCGAGCCAAGAAACACATCTCACAGGTCTAAGTACTAGACGCATCGCTCGCTCGAGCCAAGGAAAGCTCGCTCGAGCGAAGAGAACCAAAATGAAGACCTCGCTCGAGCGAAGAGAAGCTCGCCTCGAGCGACCAAGCCAAAAAACTGAACATGCAGACTTGGTTTCTAACCCAACCAATCTGCAACCAACCTGCTAAACACATCCTATAACCCAAGAATAAGGAATTAAAGGACAATAACAACAAATATAACAGCGGAATCCACGGAACGTAAGTCCGGATACAATAATCAAATGGGAAAAAGACCGGGGTCGCTATATGAGTCGTATTCATCTTCCCTTCTTCTTTTATAACTATAATTAAGTGATATTCAACTTCATAATAATCACATATTCATGTTCATTTGCTATACAATAACAGATTTGCTTATTTTGCCCAATTCAGTGAGAAAATTTGCTATAACCATGATAGATTTGCTTAATTTTCTTAATTGAGTCATAAAATTTGTTCTAATGATAGATTTGCTTCCTTTTGAGTTATAAAATTCGACTTGAAACTATTTTCAATGTGTATCATACAGTATTAATTTATCATTGATATTCAACTTCATAATAATCACATCTTCATCTCCATTTGCTAAACAATGATGGATTTGCTTAATTTTGCTAATTCAGTGATAAAATTTGATATACAATAACAGATTTGCTTACTTTGCCCAATTCAACGATAGGTTTGCTTAATTTTCCTAATTGAGTGATAAAATTTGTTATAATGATGGATTTGCTTCTCTTCTTATTTTATAACTATGGATTTGCTTCCTTCTTCTTTCATAACTATAATTGAGTAATAAAATTCGACTTCAAACTATTTTGAATGTGTATCTTACAAAATTAATTTATGAGTGATACAATTTGACTTGAAGCTATTTTCAATCTGTACCATACAGTATTAATATATGAGTGATACTTAATGTCATAATAATCATACCTTTATGTTCATTTGCTATACAATGATGCATTTGCTTACTTTTGCTAATTCAGTGATAAATTTACTATACAATTGTTTTCATCTTCATCTTCAACATCATACTTCATGTTCTTTTGCAATTTGGAATCTAAACTTTGCTATACAGTTATATATTGCTTAATTTGCATAACAGAGAGATTTCTTCTTAGTATGACTAGTTCAGTGATAAAATTCTTCTTAATTTTCAATGTTCATGCTCAATGTTTTTGTACAGATGTTGCCAGTCATTCTAACAGATTACGTCATCAAAAAACAAGTTTCTCAAAGAAGAAAAAGATTGAAAAAGTTGACTTTGTTATAGAGCCAACAACACATGAAAGTGAAAATCAACTAAAAGTTAAACCTAAATCTAACATTGACAATGAGGAGCCTAAACAGGAACAACTGAAACCAGCTACAGAGATCCACAAAGCAAGAGGGAAGAAAAAGATTGATGGAAGAAAAACTAGGACTGAACAGATAAATGATAATGAAGCAAAGTATGTCTACCGTTCCAACATTCAATCTCTTATCAAATTTTTCAAGACAACAAAACTCAGAGAGGAGCATTTGATACTATTGAGAAATACCCCTTTTTCACTTTTGGTTGATACATTGAATGAAAACAAGGTTAAAAGAAGAGATTCAATTAAATATGATGATGTGGTTACAAAAATTTTGCAAACTTACCAAATGGATGGAACCATATTTGAAATTGCTGGGAAGAAGCTGAAATTGAAAAGAAATGACTTCAAATTAATTTTTGGGATTGCATGTGGACACAAGAAGATGAATCTTGCATACGGAAGAAAAAATGAGGTAGCTATGGTGCAAAGAAGGAAAATAACGACAGCAGAATGACAAGTGCTTCAATCCAAAAGTTGATAACAAACTTTTGAGAAGCACCAACAATGAAGATGTAGAAGATGTCGTTAGGCTTGTGTGCCTTCTGGTTTGTTTGCTTTTGTTGTATCCGGGTACTGGGACAACAATTGGTTGGGGGTTCATGAAATACCTCGAGAATATTGATGAAATGAAGACTTATGATTGGTGTGGTGCAGCAAAACAACATCTTACAAAATCAATAGCATGCAACATCAACCAAATTGATAGAGTGTGCGGATGTGTGATCATCTTGTTGGTAAGTAAATACCTCACTTACAACTAATAAACAACAATATTTACATTTACTAAATACTAATTTATAACATTTTTTTTGTCCTCAACAGTATTGGATATGTGAGCATGCAAATATCATCAAACCAAATGAGAAGAATCCAATACCAAGATTTGCAAAATGGAACATTACTCATCTCGGAGAACAATTGGCAAAGTCATCCTTGCATGATCTGAAACATATTGAGGTATCCATTCATATCCTTTGTTTTGTTTAAACAAATATTAAATTTTTTATGCAGTGATAAATTTTAGCAAGACTAATAAATTCTTCTTAATCTTCATGGTGTCACATTTGTCGTAGAAAAATTATTTAGGCATTTCATCTGTGCTAGGAAATTATTCAATAAACAATTTTTATCAATGTTTAACCTTTATTTCTTTAATTGAGTGATGAATTTTGCTATGCAGTAATAAATATTCATGCACTGATAACTTTTTGCTCACAGTTATAAAATTCCCTTAGTTAGCTTCATTGACTTATAAATTTTGCTTAATGTTGCTAATTCACTAATAAAACTTGTTATCATGAACCAAATTACCATTCTTACTATAAATTTGAATCACCGATGATAAATTATTACTTAACTCTGCCTCATATCATTTTTTTTAATAATTTTCATTCATGTAGGAGAGTAATTTGAAAGACACAATTGAAGAACAGAACATATACAAACAATTGCAACCACAAACAGATGATGAGCATGAAGATGAAAAATGTAACTTTGAGGAACAACAGGAGACTGAATTAACTGAAAAGGAAGAGGAACCAATTATCAGAAAGATAATCAGTCTCAGTCCAGGAAGAAATTCACAGAATCCCAAGAATCAAACAGCTGCTCCAAAAAAGAGGAAATCAACAACACTGCAATCAAAAAAGAATACACGAAGGAAAGCCAACTTTCAGCATGAAACTCAAGAAGGTCCAGTTCATATGCAAACAAATGAGCTTTCTTTTGACAACCTAGAAAATGATGAAGAAGAAACAATGATCAAACAGAAAGCTGGTCCAGCAACTTCCCGGGATTGAAGCATCAAACACCAGCTGAAATGAGGAAAGCAAAAAGGAAACTTGCTATGAAAGAAATATCTACCATGTCAAAATCAATGAACATACTTTTCAGAAACTAGAAGAGAATGTCCTGATAATCCAAAGGCTAGAAATGGAGAAGGCAAGAATCCAAGCAGAAAATGACGACTTAAGGACCAACTCATGAAGCTCAGTAAACAAATGGAAGAACAAAGCAAGAAAGCAAAGACACAAATGGAAGTGAAAGATGTGGAAATAGTGCTACTTAATGAGAGAATTGCAATGTTGGTTGAATCAAATCTCTACCTGGACAGTGAAGAAGAACAAATCCAAGTTGAAGTTGAAGCCACCACTACCAAAACATCTCCTCTTGTCAGCTCAATGATAAAAAGGGTCAAAAATAGAGAAACAAGAAAAGAGCACAAAGATCCAGATTTTTGCTACATAATGAAAAGACAACCAAACCAGAACAAGACAGTTGATCAAGTAGAACCAATGGTTGAAAAAAATCCAAAGACCAGAAAAGAAGAGCACACACAACATCAACATCAACATCCAACAAAACAAATTAACACTTCCTATCCAGTGTTTCACAAATTGCCAAAGAGATCAAGGATGAAACTCACTAGTCTTTGGGCAACAAAAACCAGCAGGTAAGAACATGAATTGGACCTAAAATTTCCAAATTTGGAATCTAAATTTTAGTATATAGTCATGCATTTACCAATGTATAACCTTCATTTACTTCAATCATTGATAAATTTTGATATACAGTGATAAAATTTGCTACATTATGATAAATTTTACTTAATTTGTTTGGTAGAGTGATAAATCTTGCTAATCTTCATGTTGTCTCATATATGGTGTCAAATTATTTAGGCATTTGAGTTTATGTTCTGTACTTCATTTCATGGTTCATATTTGATACATGAAGTAAAATTTCATGCTCAATTTGTTCCCCTAACCTTTGATTTGTTAATTGACCAATAAATTTTGGTATACAGTGATAAATTTTGTTTTCACATTTGCAGTTATCCAATCTTACAAGGAAAGGAAGTAGGCAGCTATTTGTACTTGGATGATATTGACAAAATAGTCAAATGCGAAGAACTTTCTGGAAATGTAAAATCAAATCCCTATTTGTGCATATATCAATTGTAATACCAAACTATAATTCTCTCATTAACCTTGTTTGCTATTGTTTTTAAAACAGGCAATAAATGCATACAAGGAAATCTTAATGACAGAAGAGCAAATGAAACCAAACTTCAGCCTCAGCTCACAAGCAGGAACAACATATATATTTACTACATCATGCCATGTAAGTAAATTACATATATATATATATATATATATTTCATTACAATATAATCCATTCCCCTTGTCTAAATCAAGTGCATAAGTTCTCATTCATCCAGTCTTATAGTGATAATTAATGAATTACATTGTAATCAAAACTAATATATTTGCAAAACACAGTATTTGTTCACCACAAAGGATGAGACAGAAACAAATCAATTGTTGAACAAAATGATGTTAGAAGCTGTCAAGGAAAGATATCTTCTTTTCCCAATTTTCAATGAAAAGCATTGGACGTTGTTGGTTGACACTGAAAATGGCTCATGGAAGTTTTACAATTCAATGACACCAAGCACAGAAACAGATAACCACTTAACTGAGGCAAACAAACTGGTAAAACACCAATTACTTATGATATCATCCATTCCCCTTGTGTATATCAAATTTTCTTATGCATATATTTGTCAAACACCAATTAATTATTAATATATTTTGCAGAGAAAGGTTATTGAAAAATACCTTCAACATCACAATCCCAAAGTCATTGAAGGCAACAAGTTTCATGAAGAAACAGAAATTGCAATGAATTGTCCCCAACAAGTTGATCATTCGTAAGTTTCTGAAAACCAAAACACATTACATTGATAAAATTATCATTGATGACTACTAACTTTGTTTTTCCAATGTCATCGTAGACTTGATTGTGGCGTCATAGTTTGTTACCTCATGAGAGAATATGTCTGTAACAAAGACATCTTTCCCAACTTAACAAAGGAGGAGTGCCACCAAATCAGAGCAGATATCATAGATGCTTTGTTGACTAACCAACAGACAGACACCCAGCAAATCGTTGATGAGGCAATAGAAGCGGTGCTTGAAGACAAGGAGTTTTGGGACACAATACACAATGACAACAATGCTTGAATAATTTGGGACAAAGATTATAATCATTTTGGTTCTTACTTTGCTTCAATGAATATTACAATGCTTGGTTGCTACAATGTCAAATTTGCTTCAATGAAACATTCAGTCTTTTTTAACCATATTGTTACCATATCTGGCTTTTGACATAGGTCTTGTTTTATGCAAATTTCATTCAAAAAATTAATTATGATCTGATTATTTATGTCAAACTTAAAGGTTAATAACAGGTTAGGAATCACTATACTGATAAATTTACCTTCTTATAGTGTTTTGTTTACACTGATAAATTTATCACTGTTCAAACAAAAAAACCAGCACCTCTCTCTCTTTCTCTCTCTCTCTCACTCTTTTCTCCAAACTCAATTAAACAAAGCACTATAAAGAAATAAAAAATTTACCTAAATTGAAAAATAAAACTCAAACCCTAATACATTGTTTTGATTATTTTGGTTCTTCATTTGCTATAACGAAACATTTAGTCTTTTTTATCCATATTGTTAAAAAATATAGGTTTTGATATCAATCTAGTTTTATGCAAATTTCAATCAAAAAATTGATTACAATCTGATTATTTGTGTCAAATTTAAACGTTAATAACAGGTTTGGAATCACTATACTGATAAAATTATTTTCTTATAGTGTTTTGTTTACACTAAATTTATCACTGTTTCAAGAAATTTATCACTGTAAACACTGACAAATTTCTTACTGTTCAAACAAAAAAACCAGCACCTCTCTCTCTCTGTCATTCTTTTTTCCAAATTCAATTAAACAAAACACTATAAAAAAATTACAAATTTACCTAAATTGAAAATAAAAACACATACATATTACATTATTTTGATCATTGTAAAATTTTTAAAAGGAACATATAAGTACAGTTAGAATAAATTTTTAAAACAGAAATATTATATTTGTAGTTACACATGAGCTCAAGAATGTTGAAAAATCATATTATAATTTTACAATAAAAAATACTAATATTTAAAAATTAGCTGTTGTTAAAATGCTCAAGAATGCTCAAGAGTCTTCTCATGTTTATAAAATGCTCAAGAATGTTCTCATGTATTATATTTCATCTAAACATGAGAACATTGAAGCATTTCCTAGACTGAAATTTTGAACAATTGAAACTGAAAATAAATTGCAAAACTCAAAATATCTTGCTACTGTAGCAACATATATGTTACTGATAAAAACAAGTACTATTGTAAAATCTCTCTCTCTCTCTCTCTCTCTCTCTCTCTCTCTCTCTCTCTCACATTCTTTTTTCCCAATACAAGTAAAGAAAACACTATATATAAAAAAAAAAATTACATAAATTAAAACATAAATAGTATTACATTCTTTTGATCATTTTCCTTCTTAATTTGCTGCAATGAAACATTCAATGTTTTGTACTTCATTACATTCAATGTTTAGAACACATTCATTAAAAAAAAAAAAATTAAAAAAAATTATTTCTACTTAATTACACATGAGCTCAATAATGTTAAAAGATCATAGTATAATTTTTAATTTTAACAATGTAATTTATCAATTTTAAGTTGATAGCTAATTTAATTTTTATAATTTTTTTTTAATAAGTATTGCAAGTATTTTATTTCAATCCCAAATATAATATGTTTATATTTCATCTAAATCTGAATATGAATATGAAAAAACTGAATCATTTTATAAACTGAAATGTTGAAGAATTTAAATTCAAAATGAATATGAGAAACCTGAAGCATTTTCTAAACTCAAAATATCTCCCTATTGTACAAAGATATTTGCCATTTTCTAACCAATTTCTGAATTTATCACCGATAAAAAAAAAAAAAAAAAGAGTACTTTCTAACACAATATGTTTGCCAGACAGGGGAAACAAAAAAGCGAGTCACGCGATTGAAGCCCTGTTTTTCTCAGTCTCCACCATCGGCGAATC
The DNA here is from genome assembly GCA_030407325.1 of Camellia japonica. Taxonomy (NCBI): domain Eukaryota; kingdom Viridiplantae; phylum Streptophyta; class Magnoliopsida; order Ericales; family Theaceae; genus Camellia; species Camellia japonica. Next base: position 7,600,188 of record JAPPVO010000016.1, read on the forward strand.
CCTTCCACTCTCAGGCAAAACAACCAACACAACTCAGGCGATTCGAGCAAAAACTTCGAGGAAACATGCCTGTAAAGCGTAAACAACTGAAACCCTTATTTCTCTCACTATTCAAACACATTTTCAAAAACCCTAGATATCGTTCAACTACAACTTGCAAAATTTCAACAATATTAGGGCATTTTCGGAAAATAAAACTTGTCAATATGTAAAATGTTAGTTGATCAACTGATAAAGGTGTTGGTTTTGAACTTCAAAATTACGTTCATTTTGAAATATATATATATATATATTTTTTAATTATTGATACATCAAAATCAGTGGGTTCAAGATATCAAAATAACTTGTTCACATATATAATACTAATTAGAACGGTGCAATTTTTTAGATTAAATTTTGTGTGACTTTTGTTTAATATTTGATTCATAATAACGTATCCTCCTTTGATATAAATAATTTATCTTATTTTTTATTTGGTTATTTCACTATGCCCAATTCTCAAAAATTACAATTTTTTTACACCTTATGGATTAATTTTTTGTCTCATTTTTGTTTGATATTTGATCGATTATAAACTACACCTCTCTTTTCCTAACTCAATGATCTTCACCAATTTAAATATACAAATCATGCTCTTGATGTAACCTACAAATAGAACCTTGCAATACTTTTACCTTATAATAAAGTGCATGAAATCAAGGCATCTACCCTGATAAACTTTTTTTCTGTTGTAGGACTCAAACCAATTTATAGATTTGACAATTACACCATACTATAAGGTGTGGTTCTGTGACTGTTTCCCATACGAGAGTAACTGACATCAACTAAAATTTGATTAGTTTTTTTTTTAAAAAAAATTATGTAAATGCCACAAGGCAAAAGTTTCAACAAACCAATGTAGGGCTGACATAATATACTAGTATAGATAGTAACATAGTATCATAATAGTAAAATAGATACATAATAAATAAACTAGTAAGTTTATCACACCAACTAATAAGTTTGCTTCACATACCAAACCAAATGACAAGTTTATCACTTACACATCCATCTCCATTTCTATATAGGGATACATTTACATAAATTTAATGTAGGTAAAGATGAATGACACAGTAGTCAATAGACTCACCAACTTAAAAAATTTGATCTCTTTTGGGAAAGAATTGACTCAATCTATTTTTCTTCTTTTTGTTTTTTATTGCTGAATTTGCTCAGGGATAAATTAGGTAATTTTCATATCTCTTATAATTCTTATTTGATGTTTGAATTATTTTGTTGCTAACTAACAAAATGAATACACAGTAATTATGAATATATTCAAGTTTTATCAGTGTTTCTTTGCTTAATAAAATGATAATTTTCTTGTATACCCATAAATTTTGCATGCTTTGCCTAATACATTGATATACTCTTTGACATAGATGTTGCGAGTTCTCGTAAGAGATTCTAGGCTGAACAAGATCTTATACTGCAAAAAAGACAAAGCGAGAAAAGCAAGACAACAATGAGACAAACAAACAGCAAGACACCAAAGAGGAAACCACATATAGCGACCCCGGTCTTTTCCTTTAGATTGTTGTATCCGGACGTAAGTTCCGTGGATCCGGGCATTGGGTTTTGTTGTTGTTGTCTTTAATTCTTTATTTTTGAGAGTTATGGGTTGAGTTGGGCAGGTTGTTACAGGTTGGCTGTTGGAAACCAAGTGTTGCTGTCCAGATTTTTGGACCTTCGCTCGAGCGAGGAGTTGGTCGCTCGAGCGAGCTGTTGTTTTTGTTCTTCGCTCGAGCCAGGGTTTGGTCGCTCGAGCGAGAGTCTGCGTCTAGTACTTAGACCTGAGAGATGTGTTTCTTGGCTCGAGCGAGCATGTCTTCGCTCGAGCGACGAGGTGTATGTTTTCGAGTTCGTCGCTCGAGCGAGCATTTCGTCGCTCGAGCGAGCTTCTGGGTTGCAGACCTGAAGCATCGAGTTTTTGGCTCGAGCGAGCTTTTCTTCGCTCGAGCGTGGATTTTTGTGTCTGGTCGCTCGACGACCATGTCTTCGCTCGAGCGAGCCTGTTCAGTTTAAATAGGCAGCAGCGGGTTTTTAATCCGTTTTCTATCTCTTTTTGTTTCCAAACCCTAGGTCCGACCCTTCTCTTCTCCCTACACACCTTCTACCCTAGAGTTTCATCTAGTATTAAGCATTTCTACCCTAGAGCCTTTATTAAAAAGTTAGAGGGGGTTGAGGGCTTCGTTTAATCTGAATAATTTGTGTTTTGGAGCACTTTGGCATTTGGGTCAGCATCTTCGTCTTCTTATTTGGATTATTTCTTCGAGGTAGGGATCTCCCTACTCCAATGTATATGTTTTGTTCTAAGTTTTAGCATTTAATATGTTGGGGGTGTTTGGTAATTTGGGAAAACCTGGTTGTTGTATTAAATTGAATTGTATGTTTAATTTAAGGAAAAGTTGGGGAAAATTAGTTGAATTCACGAGATATGTGGAATTATTGATTAAATGGGATAGTTGGCTAATTTTAATCTATGCCTATTGAATTGTTGATCTAGTTATTTTTCTGTTTAGAGATAACTGTTTTGGGCTATCGGTAGGATAGTCATGATTGTTGTAGACATTGCATGTGGATAGGATAACTGGAACTAATCATATTGGTTTAGTCATTAGCTTTGACTGTTGAATTAATACAGACATTATGTGTATTGATTGTGAGATGTATATGTTATGTGTTTACATACATGGATTAGTTGAGCATTGCATATGCATATTGTGTGGGAGGAGATAGGGGATGTACTCCACGGTTAGGGAAGATAGGGGATGGACCTCTTAACCGTATTTTTGTTTGGGAGGAGATAGGGGATGGACTCCATTAGCATCACTATTATGTGTGCTTATTGATATTGAAGTGTTTTTGCATATTATTGATACAACACTAAAATGTGTATCATATTGGAAGTATGGAAGTGTTGATATGAGCCTATGTCTCATTTGTGTTGTGATATTGGACGCAATGTGATTATGCTATATAGATCACAGTTGTAAGTTTGGTCAGGTTCTGAACCATATTGATTATAATGGAAATAGACATTAGTGTCTTAAGACTGTATGTTGATAAAATTGATTATCATGCTTAACCAACTATTGAATGCTAGGACTTTATTCAATGCTTATATGTGGTTTAGTATTTTCTGCTGGGCTGTGGCTCACCCTTTATGGAACATCATTTTCAGGTTCAGGTGATAAGATACCTCCAAGGACATAGCTTGGAAGGACTTGGATTTGGAGATTAGATTAGTTTTTTTTTTTTTATTTGAATTACATGTAAACATTTAAGCCTAGGGCTTTATTTGTATTTGAGTTAGAACTCGTATTTATGTGTCCAAGTGTTTGCTTGGCAAGATGTAAGCCTGTAGGGCATTTCTTATGATGTTACATGTAATGTTTTCTGTTCATATTACTCTGATGATTGAGGTAATACAATGTTTTTCTTTTAGTAATGCATGCCTTGTTTTATATTTAATGGGTTTAATTTTGAGGGCGTGACACCACAAGAACAGCAACAACAACCAAAAAGCAAAAACAAGAACCTGTAGATGAAGCCATTGAAGGTAAAAAACAATAGCAACTTATATAGATGTCACACATGAATTGCTGCCCTGAATTCCTTCACAAGTATTGCCACATGCATCTGACCCAACCCAATTGACTGCTCTGTTTTGCTATCATTATTACAATCTTCACTGTATAAGCTTTCTTTGCTTAATTACAAATAAATTTGGTCATAATTCTTCTTTGATTGTTTGAATTATTTTGTTTGTTAGCTAACAAATCGATACAGACGACTTATGAATATATTCAAGTTTATCAGTGTTTCTTTGCTTACTTAATGATAAATTTGGTTGTATATCCATAAATTTTGCATGGTTTGCCTCCATCATTGATATCCTTCTTTCATATAGATGTTGTGAGATCTCATGACATTATCTATGCCAGAAAGAAGATCTTTAACAGCAAAACCCAAAAGCAAGAAGAGAAACAAAACACAAAAGAAAAAAAACCAGCAAGGCAACAAAAAGGAAACTGCAAGAAAAGCAACAACAACCAAAGAACAAGAAAGGGAGAAAAGACAGAGACATCAAAAACAACAACCTGCCAGATGAACCTCAAAACAAGCACAAGCAAAAGCAAGAATAAGCAAACAGCAACAATCCATTAAGGTAAAAAAACAATACCAACTTATCTATATGCCACACATGAATTGGTGCAATGAATTCCTTTCCAACTATTGCCACATGCATCTCACCCAACTCAATTGACTGGTCTCTTTTGCTGATCATTATTAGAAGTCTTCACTGTATAAGCTTTCTTTGCTTAATTACGTAATAAATTTTGTCATAATTCTTCTATTCTACTTTGATTGTTTGAATTATTTTCTTTGCTAGCTAACAAAATCAATACAAATGAATTATGAATATATCCAATTTTTATCACTGCTTCATTGCTTAATTAAATGATAATTTTGTTGTATATCCGTAAATTTTGCGTGGTTGGCCTACTTCATTGATATCCTCCTTTTATATAGATGTTGTGAGCTCTCTCTCATGACATTATCTATGCCAGAAAGAAGATCTTTCACAGCAAAACCCAAAAGCAGAAGAGAAGGACAACAAAGAGACAAAAACCAACAAGACAAAAAAAAGGAAACAACAAGAAGAAAAACAAGCAGCAACCAACAAGAAAGGAAGAAAAGACAGAGACAGCAGAAGGATGAACCTGCAAATCAAACAGGTTTGGAATCACTATACTGATAAAATTATTTTCTTATAGTGTTTTCTTTACACTAATAAATTTATCACTGTTTCAAGAAATTTATCACTGGTGAACACTGACAAATTTCTTACTGTTCAAACAAAAAACACATACACTATTACATTATTTTTAAAACACAAAAATTATATTTTGTATTATATTTCATCTAAACATGAGAACACTGAAGCATTTCCTAGACTGAAATTTTGAACAATTTAAACTAAAAATAAATTGTTTGAATTATTTTCTTTGCTTAATTAAATGATAAATTTTGTTGTATCCGTAAATTTTGCGTGGTTGGCCTACTTCATTGATATCCTCCTTTTATATAGATGTTGTGAGCTCTCTCATGACATTATCTATGCCAGAAAGAAGATCTTTCACAGCAAAAACCCAAACAGAAGAAAGGACAACAAAGAGACAAAAGCCAACAAGACAAAAAAAAGGAAACAACAAGAAGAAAAACAAGAAGCAACCAACAAGAAAGGAAGAAAAGACAGAGACAGCAGAAGGATGAACCTGCAAATCAAACAGGTTTGGAATCACTATACTGATAAAATTATTTTCTTATAGTGTTTTCTTTACACTAATAAATTTATCACTATTTTAAGAAATTTATCACTGTGAACACTGACAAATTTCTTACTGTTCAAACAAAAACACATACACTATTACATTATTTTTAAAACACAAAAATTATATTTGTATTATATTTCATCTAAACATGAGAACACTGAAGCATTTCCTAGACTGAAATTTTGAACAATTTAAACTAAAAATAAATTGCAAAACTCAACATATCTTGCTACTGTATCAACACATTTGCCACTGATAAAAACAAGTACTATTGTAAAATTTTCAAAACAATTGTTTCTTTGCTTAATTACATGATAAATTTGGTTGTATATCCATAAATTTTGCGTGGTTGGCCTACTTCATTGATAGCCTCCTTTTATATAGATGTTGTCAGCTCTCTCATGACATTATCTATGCCAGAAAGAAGATCTTTCACAGCAAAAACCCAAAAGCAAGAGAGAAGGACAACAAAGAGACAAACAAGCAACAAGACAAAAAAAGGAAACAACAAGAAGAAAAACAGAAGCAAGCAACAAGAACCAAAGCAGCACCAACCAAAAGGCAAGAAAAAATTGAGGGAAGAAAAACAAGAAGTGATCAAATTCATGCCCATGAAGCAAAATATGTCTACCGCTCAAACATGCTATCCCTCATCAGATTCTTCAATGCCACCAAACTTGAAAAAGCATTTCCAAATACTCAAAAAGACTCCCTTCTTCCTTCTAGCTGACATTTTGTCAAAGAAGAACGTGCAAAAAGCAGATTCAATAAAATATGATGATGTGGTTGCAAAAATCTTGCAAACATACCAAATGGATGGAACCACATTTCAAATTGGAGGGAAGAAGCTGAAGTTGAAAAGAAATGATTTCAAGTTAATTTTTGGGATTGCATGTGGACAAAAGAAGATGCATACTGTATATGGAAGAAAAGATGAAATAGATTTGGCAAAAAGAAGGAAAATAAGAGAGAATAGGATGACAAGTGCTTCAATCCAAAAGTTGATAACCAAACTTCTGAGAAGCAAGAAGAAGCAGGACAGAGAAGATGTTGTGAGGCTTGTGTGCCTCTTGATTTGCTTGCTGTTGTTATATCCTGGTACTGGAACTACAATTGGTTGGGGGTTCATGAAATATATTGAGGATATTGACAAAATGAAGTCTTATGATTGGTGTGACGCAGCAAAGGAACACCTCACAAAATCAATACAAAAAAATCAACGAAATTGATAAAGTGTCCGGATGTGTGATGGTCCTATTGGTAAGTAAATATCTCACTTATAACGTATGAACTATAATATTTACGTTTACTAAATACTTGTTTATAACAATTTTTTTTCTTCAACAGTATTGGATATGCGAACACACCACCATCAAACCCAATGTTGAAAATGCAATCCCAAGATTTGCTAAATGGAACATCACATGTTTGGGACAGCAATTGGCAACTTCATCCTTGCAAGAGCTAAAAGATATTGTGGTATGCAATACTAACCTTTGTTCTGTTTAAACAAACGATAGATTTTCTTATGCAGTGATAAATTTTTGTTCACACTGATAAATTTATTTACTTTGCCTAATTGAGTCACAAATTTCCATTAGTATACCTAATTGAGTAATCAATTCTTTTACACAATGAATGTTTTTCTATTTGTCTACTGTGCATGAGTTTTATTTTATATTTACTTCATTTGTGTTACTTTATATTCGACTAGAATTGATTAGGTTTCTGTATTGATAAATTTATCCGTACAAATAAATTCAATTAGACATTTTCTCTTATATTTACTTTATTAGGTTACTTTTGCTAATTCAGTGATAAATTTTGATATACAATGACAGATTTGCTTACTATGCCTAGTTCAGTGATAAAATTTGCTATAACAATCATAGACTTTTTAATTTTCCTAATTGACTAATAAAATTTGCTCTGACAAATTTACTCTGAACTTTGTATCATATCAATCATTTTTAAATTTTCATCTATACAGGAGAACAATTTGAAACACACAGATGAAGAGAAAAAAATATACCGAATGCTGCTAGGAAAAATTCAGGATAAAGATGAAGATGAAGACAAAGATGAAGATGAAAATGAAGATGCTAGTTTTCAGCAAAAAAATCAGACTGAAATTTCTGAAAAAGACCAACAAACATTGACTGAAGACAAATGCAAACATGAAACATGGGAACCAATTCCACACATAATATGCCCTGAAAAGAAAAGGAAAACAGTACCCGTTGAATCAGAAAATAGTGAAGGAAACAAAGTTCACAAAGAGCCTGAAGTGGATCCAAATCTCGTAGAAGTACTTGTTTTTGAGAGGATAGAGGATGACATGCTCAAAATGCAAAAGTTACAAATGGAAAGGGACATCCTTCAAACTGCAAATGATAACCTGCAGCAAACTCAACAAGCTGAAAAAAGAAATGCAAGATCAGCACAAAAAACAAATGCAAAGGAAAGATGAAGAAATCAAAATACTCCATGAGAGAATTGCAACATTGGCTGAGGCAAACAAATACTCAGAAGAACAGCGGCCTGCAATGAAGAAACAAAAACTTCAAACGAAATTTTCAACATCCTACCAGAAAAAGCAAGGCAAAATCTCATTGCACATTGGGCAAATACAAAAAAAAAAGTAACAATCTTCTCTATTGACTCTTGTACTTTACTTTTGCCAACTGTTTATCATTAACTCATATTGAATTTATAAGTATCAAATATTCCAAAAATATTAATAAATTTATTATTCAAACACTAATAATCTTTTTTTTCAAGGATCAGCCAGTGTGGCAAGGATCTCACCATGCAACCTATGTGTACTTAAACGACATTGACAAAATATTAAAGGGTCAAGATTTGGCAGGCATTGTAAGTAAAATTCGTAACTCATTAAAACAACATTTTAGTGTTTCATTTATATTAATTCCTTGTTCTGTTTTTTGTTTTCAACACAGGTAATAGATGCATATGCAGAACATTTGCTTGCACAAAAACAAGGCACAACAGCATTCCCATTCATTTCAAGTTGCCATGTAAGTAACTAGTTTGCTAAACTCAAGAACAACACTTGTTTTGTTTTTCATCAGTGTATAACCTCTGTTTGCTTAACTGACTAACTAGTTTAAAACATATGACACTACCTTCCCTCTTCAATTGGCCCTGTTTCCTAATTCAAAGCTTGACATGTGAAACAAAGAGTCAAGCAAACCAAACCAGAATTTCTGACTCAGATTTTGTAATCACTGTTATATATTTTGACCTTGTTATTCTGGTGCCACAGTATGAGTAAATCCCAGACTTTGATAAAAAATTCTGGGCACTTTTTTGGGTTTTTGAAACTATTGATATGCAATGCACTGATAAAATTTGATATGCATTGACAAAATTTTGATCACAGTGACAAAAAAGTTTCATACTCACCACATATTTAATTTGAAAAAGTTTAAAGTTAAATTAACATTATTTTTTTTATTTATTTTTTAGCACTTGTTCACTACAAAAGATGAGGAAGCAAGAAAGAGAATGTTGAACAAAATGATGCCTGAAGCCATGAAAGCAAGATACCTTCTCTTCCCAATTCACCAAAATTTTCACTGGACAATCCTTGTCCTTGACATTCAAGAAGGTTCATGGAAATTCTACAATTCCATGCGACCAAGGGGAGCAATGCCTAAAGATCCACACTACAATGCTGCAAATGAAGTGGTAAAAATCTTTCACACTATCAATCTTACCATTAATCCAATACATAAATCCTGATCCATGCTTAACTATATATTGAAAATTTATACACTAATCTATTTATCATTCTTTAAATCCATGGTTTCTCATTAATTCTTTCAACTGACTTTCTAATACAACAATTATACAAATGTATATGTTGCAGAGACAGGTTATTGAAAAATACATAAAGGATGAGAACCCAACTCTCATACACCCTGACAAATTTCAACAGCAGACTGAGAACGTCATCAACAGCCCACAACAAGAAGACACATCGTAAGTTTATCAACAACAAAACACTGTTATTAAAAAAAGCAACGAAACCAAATTATAATATTTTATTTTCAAAATATTTTTGCAGGCTTGATTGTGGAATCCTTGTTTGCTATATCATGAGGCAATATGTTTCCAATAACAACATAATGCCTACTTTTTCCAAGGAAGAATGCAATCAATTGAGAGCTGATATGTTAACTATCTTCTTGACGGACCAACAAGTTGCTCAACAACAAATGCCTGATGAAAACATTGATGACTTGCATCTGTAATAATCAACAGATCTGGAATAGAAGAAAAAAAAAGGAAACACTGAATCATTTGGTTGTTAGAATGTCAATATTCATACATTTTGCTTGTATGCTTGTTACATTGTTACATGTAATTTCATGATTTTCGTTCTTACTTTCCTCCAATGAATATTACAATGCTTGGTTGTTACAACGTCAAAGCTATGGACAATGCTTGTTTGTTACAATCTCAAATTTGCTTCAATGAAACATTCAGTCTTTTTTAATGTCAGTCTTGTTATCCAAGTTTCATTCAAAAAATTGATTCTAATCTGAGTATTTGTGTTGAATTTCAAGGTTAATAACAGGTTTGGAGCCACTGTACTAATAAATTGTATTTTTATACTGTTTTGTTTACCCTGATAAATTTATCACTGTTTTAATAAATTTATCACTGTGAAAACTGATAAATTTACCAATGTTCAAACAAAAAAACAGCAACTCTCTCTCTCTATTTCTCTCTCCCTCTCTCATTCTTTTTCCCAATTCAAGTAAAAAAAACACTATAAAAAATAATAAAAAATTTACCTAATTGAAAATTTAAACACAAGCACTATTACATTCTCCAAATTGAAAATTAAAATACTATTACAATTTCTAGATATTCCCAACAGTATGCAGACTGAGAACTACTTGCAAACCAAATAAACATCGTAGTCGATTTAAAAAATTTACTTTTTAAAGCACTTAACACAGCAGATATGCAATTATGTATTCTAGAGATTTGATCTACACCTTTGCATTGTGGAAATTTTTCCTGGGAAAACTAGATAACTCCATACAATGATAAATTTATCACTGTAAAAAAGAACATTTGCTTGCATGTGACAGTGAAAAATTTATAAACCACTGACATAAATGTAATAAACCATCAACTCTTCCCCACAATAAGTGATAAATTTATCATTCTTCAAAATAACAAAATTCAAGAACCACATTAATGATACATTTATCATTCTTACAAAAAAATAAGCCACAACTTGTCCAAACCAACCAGTGATAAATTTATCACTTTATAAAACACCAAAAAAAAGCAACTACATTTAACCCAAATCAAATAATATAAATATGTGAAACTTAATCCTGTAAAAATATCAGCAAAAAATATAATTTCTGATCAACAAATTCCTCAATCATTCAATGCGAGTACCAAAATGATACATCTTTCAAAAAATACTCAATCATTCAATGCAAGTAACACCTCTCAACTCTCAAAAAAGTAATTCAATTAAAATCAATACAACTAAAGCAAAGCTTGTTTACATGTCTTCCGATTATGAGTTCCCATCTTTCCACACCTACTGCATCTAATTCTCTTGATTTCGCCCTTAGAAGGTATTCTCTCTGTTCTTGGACGTCCAGCTGGTCTCTTACAAAGAGGAGGTAAAACAACGTCATCATCAACAACTACATTTGGCTTCCACATACTAGGAACCGGATAGATAGAATGTGAATAAGAATCACAATAACTACTAACACGGTAGTAATCATCAAGAAAGCAATTCAGATCCTTCCCACTCCTCTTTATAGCACAAAAACCATGTTTGCAAGGAAAAGAATCAATTTCCCACAATCGACAAGAACAACAACGTTTCCCAATATCAACCATAACTGAATGATCCAATTGGATTTCATAAATGTCATCGCTACATTTCTTAACTATCCATGCTTTTGTATCATTAAAAGCTTCTTCCAACTTTTTCTCTGCAAAAGGACAAACAATACGATTCCACTTATTCCCAACTTCTCTCCTTCTTGAAAATTGCTCCATTAGTTTCACCCGTATAGCATCAACAAGACTGTTGAAAACAAATGGGCGTTCATCCTAATCCATGAATTAAAAGATTCCGTAGCATTTGTGCACATTTCACCATACCTCTTGCCTTGAAATAAGCGTTACACCAACACTCATTAGGCAAATCCTCAAGAAACCTCTCAACACTACGACCACAACGACCCTTAAATTCTCAAATAGCTCATTAAACAACTCAATAGTAGGAGCATATGCACATCTACTAAAAGAGTAAGCAAATACTCTTTTGATTCACGACTCTTCACTGACAAATAAGTCTTCAAGTTTGTCTTCAAATGCATTAGACAAAAAGAATGAGAAGAAAACGGAAAGACCTCAGCTAAAGCTTTCAGCAAACCTCCATGTCGATCAGTAACAAACGCAATATCCCTCTCTGGAGTCAAAATACCTATAACTTTGATAAGAACCAATGCCAACCTCATAACTTTCACCATCAAACAATCGCAAAACATAACAGATACAAACCTACAAACAAAATATATATATACAAGTTATCAGTAACAAATCAAAAAAGATTACAAAAAGAAAATCAAATTTATACAGCACAAATTTATCACTATCATAGATAAACTTATCACTGTATAAATATAAATTTATACAGCACAAATTTATCACTGTATAAATATAAATTTATCACTGTATAAATATAAATTTAGCACCAGGCATAGATAAATTTATCACCGTATAAATGTCACGCCCCACTTTTTATTACTCGAGGTCATTACCAAGTTCATTAGCTTAATTCAATTTCAGAGATAATATGCGGAAATAAACTCATACATTCAACCCATAGCAATGGATATCAGTACTCTCATTCGTATACAAGTAAATGTTTCATGGACATACTAATAAAATTGCCCTTAGGCTTACAACTTTTAAATAAACAACTGAAGGTGTAACCTTTTACACATATGGCGTTCCGCCACAGAAAGAGGCCCGTGGCCAACAAATAAGTAGATCCAAATCTTCCAGCTCAACCTGCTAAACACCTGAAAAAGATTCAACAACGTGGGATGAACATATAGTCCAGTAGGGATCTCAACTTGATCCTTAACAATAACAACAGTACAGATAGCTATGATCATGCACACTCATTCTTATACTAGAATAGTAATGTGACAGTTTAGACAAAATATATATATATAAATATATATAAACTTTTCTCAAAACAACTATTTCATTCAACGCTATAAGCGATTCATCTTTCCTTTTTTCCTTTCATTAACCCCGTTCCCAATCTTTTATACATAAGCAACTACTTAGGAAATAAATTCACTAAGACCACTACTATTCTCCAATTTCCACAATACAACAGATGTGCCTTTCTAGAACATATTTCTAAAATGTTTGATTCTCTTTACACTTCTAAAAGACAAAGGGGTAGCAACTAATACATGATTAACACAAGATAATCCAATTACAATTTCATGACACGAATGTCTACATTGCCTATGACACATAGTCTATGGCACAATTCACCTTCCAATTATGGCTCAGAACCTGGCCAAATAACTCAACAAGGGTTCCATCTCTCATTAACAATATTTCCAAATTCAACAGGGATAACAAATCAAGTTAAACATATATGATAACATAACGAATACACATGTTGGTATCGTAACAATCACAATCAAACTCACTTCCATACTTCCCAACTGATACACATTTTGGCGATATATCATATCAAATAAACAAACACTTCGGTGGACAAGCATATGAGCTGTATCACACTTCTATAGATAAGCATATGAGCTGTATCTCTGCAATAGGCGCGCATATAAGCAGCAACCCTGGGTCCATCCCCTATCTTCCCATAATCATTAACCGGTTTAGAGGTACATCCCCTATCTTCCCCTAAACCGTGGAGTACATCCCCTATCTCCTCCCATACACACGTAATGCATATAAACACAACGTCATATACACAATCAATCAATAGTGTAATGTATACACAACAGTTCAACGCAACCGTGTCATCCTCACCGATGACCAAGGACAAAACCTCTAGATGCAGGTATATTGTACATCTATAAACATACTCAATTGTCATGAATTATCAACTTATCACTAATACTAACATAGTAGTATAAGATACAACAATCCAACATTCATACCCATTCCAAAGTACTTTTCCCATTCCACAAACCAATCCCACTTCCTTTTATTTTCAAAACCAACTTCATCCCTTTTGTTTCCACAAAATCAATCCAAGGCAATAGAGCCAAAACTCATTTTTATCAACCACATTCTTTTCAAAGTCATTCCAATTTAATTATATAAATTAAATCATAACCATTAAATTAGGGTTTTCCTCCCTCTTTCTCAATATTGAACAAAAGGCCTCAATCATCTAAAATAACCAACAATGGCTTCCATTAATCCAGAATACCCAAGTATTTACCCAAAGATCAAACCCCTCTATTAAATTATTAAATCAATAAATATTAGGGTTTCCCTCCTTTCAACAACAACTAGCTAATTAACACCCAATTAGCCCCAAAACACATCTAATAATCATGGATCTAAAACCAACAACCAACCCAAAGTTCAACCTCATGAATTTATACAAAAATCCAACATGATATAGTTTTCATGCAATACAAAAATTACCACATGTCTATCTATAGATGAAGTATTGAAAAAAGCAAGGAGAATCCCTACCTCAAGAACCAAGCAAGAAACCAAACCTAGAGAAGAATCCTACGCAATCTCGAATTCCAATCGGTTGAAATGTTCATCTCCTCTTGTTCTTCATCCTTGATACAAGAATCATGGTGGGTTGTTGATCAAAGTAAAGGAATTCAAGGGTTTGGAGCTAGGGTTCGGACTTAGGAGAAGGGGAAAGGAGAGGGAAAGAAAATATCAATAAATGATCAAAAAATCTCGATTTTAAAGCTGCTGTCCGAAAACCTCGCTCGAGCGTCCATATGCTCGCTCGAGCGGACCTGTTCCAGCACAGATTCCAAAACTTCAAATAGGTGTAATCTCCCATCCGGACTCCGTTTTAGGTCATTCTTGTGTCCAATTGAAGCCCCGGAAATAAGCTTTCCAATGGTTCTAACCTCACATCCAAATTCAAAGTGTGGAAAAAGAAAAGGGAAAAAGAGTGAAGCTATTCGTAAAATAACTATCCGAATTAAATTCTTTGGTTCAATCATACTTTACCAACTATACCACCTCAACTAGAATCCCAAATTAAAATAAAGACGCTCCAATACACTAATAGGATGTCAAAAATGAGTCCACATGCCTCAGAAATACAAACTCATCCTGGAGACCCACTCGAGCGGAAGGAGAAATTCTGGGTCATCACAATAAATATTAAAAATTTAACAAAAAGTATACAGCACAAATTTATCACTAATAGATTGACCATACTCAATTATCAACACTCTCCAGTAAACAAAAATGATAGAATTATCACTATTTCAAAATAATAACACATACACACAAAATATACCTTGGTTACCATCTTTCGCCGTAGCTGCCAATAAACAACCTTTGTGTCTTCCTTTCAAAAAAGTTCCATCAAGCATCAACACAAGCCTACAATACTTGAAACATGAATAATGCCTCAAAAGCGAAAAACAAGCATTTGAAATGTCTTCCTTTACTATCAATATCAAATTCCATATCAAAAACACTCTCCGGATTGCAAGCATGAGCCGCATCAACATACCAACGAAGATCGTCAAATGATGATGAATAGTCACCAAAAACAAGACCCCTTGCTTTTTCAACACCCATCCAAGCTCGCCGATAAGAAACTTCTGTTCCATAATAGTCCTTGAAATCACAAACCAACCTCACTAACCGATGTCAAAGCCTTGTTACGAATATCACTAGAAATTAGCCCACCAATCATACTTGAAGTCATCCTAGCATGTTTAATTGTACGAAAAGAAGATCCACAAGTATGAACATCATCAAATTGTTTAATAACAAAAGCTTTACTATAATTTTTCCACTCTAGCATGCACGCTCCATAAACATCCCAAATCAGCCCTTCTCTTACAATGAACAGTGACACGATCCTATCATTCTTAACAAAATCAAAATTAAAACCGGAATGAATAGAATACTTTGACAACGCATCTCGAAATTCAACAACTCCTTGAGTAAACCTTTGTCCCATCATTTCATACAATTAACCCACCCATCGGAGAGCAAAGGTTCCGTTGATTTGAATAAAATGAAGGCAAAAAATCAGTTTCACAAACAACACTACTACTACTACTACTACTACTAGCTTCACATCACAAATCATATAACCTTCACCCAAAGAACAACACTTTAAAAACATCAATCCGATGAATATCACTAAGAAAGGCCAGTCCAACCATAACCTCCAAATCCTCTTCACTTTCTAGACCACAAGAAGAATGTCCAGCCATTGAATACGATATATTCAAAGAACTACCAACTAACTCACTCCACTTTGCACACAATTTATATACTAAATCCTTGAAATTAAATCCATCATTATACTTGAACCAATGTCACACCTCTAAACTTGCACATAAGAAACAAACAATTCTCCATCACTATAAATCCTGCCTGCAACAAACAACAATTACATTTCAGAAAACAACTCAAACACTTCTCAAACAAAATCAAATACAGTGATAAAATTAACTACTATTCAATACTCACTCATAAATTTATCACTGTTGAAAAATTTAATCCAACATCACCCCCAAAATACACAGTGATAAAATTATCACTGTATAAAATAACAAACCAACACCTGTGTTCAATCAACACAATTTCGTAACCAAAAAAAAAAAATCTAAAATTCAATCAACAAATACATATCTCAAAACTTTCAATATCATGATCAAAACACAAATTCAATCGCAACAGAAACAACAGAGTAACAACAATATCACCACAAAATCAAAATCACCAACTCAAACTACAAAAAAACCAAAACATTGAAATTGAAATCAAAATCAAAATCAAACATACCAGTCGACCTACCTCCACAACACCGCAAATCAGAAAATGTAACTATACACCAAACGCGAAATCGCAAATAGGAAGAATCACCAAACACGCAATCGCAAATCACAAATCACAAATCGCGAAGCTCCACAAATCGCGCAATCAGAAATCACGAAGCTCCACAAATCGCGAAGTCATAAATCACGAAGCTCCACAAATCGCGAAGATACAGCAGCAAATCGTGAACTTCCACAGAAATCCAAATCACAAACACAAATTTTTGATGCAAAATCCAAACAGAAACACGCCAGAACAGTGGGAGGGGTAAAACGGTACAAAAAAAAAAGTCTCAGGACCTGTTGGTGCACAAGATCAAAAGTCAGGACTAAGAGGGGAATAAGTCAAAAACTTGGGACCGGCCAGTAAAAAACCCTTAGTTCTGTGGAATTAGGTCCGAAAGAAGATTTGCAAACTTATGATTGATGTCTATTTAAAATGATTTGCAATTTTTTAATTTTTATTTTGATATGTTAATAGATATTGGATATTTTAAATTATTTGTCTAAGTTTTGTACAATTTTTCATCAATTTTTTTTTTCTTTTTAACTGAGAATATAAATTGTAATATAAATTATTTTTCATAGGTTTTATTTTCTCATAATTTTGATAAGTCATTTTTTCTACTTATTTTTAAAACTTGAAAGAACTTTTATAATTTTACTGTATTATTTTACCGTATTTTCACAATTTCTCAATTTTTAATTTTTATTATTTGTAGTTATTTATATTACACTTTTATAATAAAAAAAAATTCGAATACAACCCATACAAAAGAACGGATAAAAAACTAGTTATATCAAAAGTGAATTGTTCTCAGGTTTACACCATTAAAATTACCCAAAGTGAGATGATTTGAGTTAAGATCACATTTAAAAACTATAATGAAAATTACATATATTAGATAAAACGATGTCTGAAAAGAATAAAATTGTGAAATCAAAGGTCTAAACATTGGATTGGCCAAATTTCATGACATTCCGAGCAGTAGCTGTTTTGGCTCTACTCGTGCCCTTTGCCTTTGCGTTGCTTGTCCAGAGTTTCAAAAATTCTATGGTCAAGCAATCTGCATTACCTTCGGAAAAAGAAAAAAAAATGGCAGCAAAGACTTTATTTATTTATTAGCAAAGACTTTATTGATGGAGATATCATGGTACAAGACAACACAACATGTCCCACAATTAATCTATATAACAATGGGAGGGTTAAGATTTATTTTTGAAAATGTCTCTCTCACAAATTATCTTTAATGGTTGAGATTTGTCTAATTTAAAAACAATGGCTGAGATTGAAAAGAGTTTCAATGATTTAGATTTGTCCATGGCTAAAATCCAATGGTCCAGATTTGTCTTCCTATCAACTCTCACCAACCCACTGCATTTTACCAGGCAAGGCATCATTTGTATCATATGTATCGATATGTATCTGAAGGAAGAGAGCTCAATCGAAGGAAGAAAGCTCTGAAGAAGGAAGAACACTCTTCTCCACTGAAAGCTCTCTTCTCCACCATCACCAGGTAAGGCACTCTTCTCTCCTCTGTTTTTTTTTTTTTCATCATCCCGTCTTCTCTCCTCTGCTAAACAATGGCTCAAATTTTTTTTACTTCAGTTTGTTTTTTTCTGAAGCAAAAAAAAAAAATTTCTGAAGCAAAAAATCAAATTCAAAATCAAAATCCATTTCTAAGAACCCATCTATGAAATGGATTTTGATTTCATTGATGGGTTCTTAGAAATGGATTTTGATTTTGATTTTGATTTTGATTTCATTGATGGATTTTCTATTTCGAACTGTTCATTCGGACTGCTCCAGCAATTTTTCTTCTCTGCTCTTTCAATCTCCAGAATTTTATATGAAATGAGTTTCTATTTCGGTTCCATTTTCCCATGTTTCGATTATATATGATGGGTTGAAAATTTTGTATGATAGGTTTATATATTTCTATTTCATTGATGGGTTTTATCAACTAACCTATGATTATGATGGGTTTTCTATTTTGATTTTTGGTTTTGATTTCTATAAAATTGTATTTTGGTTTTGTATTTTGAAATGGGTTTATATTTCAGTTTCGATTTTAGGTTCATATTGGTGGGTTTCAGAAAAGTATTGAATAAGATTTCTATGAGTAAATGGGTGCTGATCACATGGGTTTCTATTTTGGGATTGAAACATTAACATTAGCATTCTGTTTGCATTATAGGGCTGTTTTCCTTTTCTTAATTCATTGTCTAGGGCTGTTTTCCTTTTCTATCAGATTATATGGTTGTTTTCATATATTACATTGTAGGGCTGTTTTCCTTTAACATTAACATTAACATTA
Organism: Camellia japonica; assembly: GCA_030407325.1. NCBI lineage: Eukaryota > Viridiplantae > Streptophyta > Magnoliopsida > Ericales > Theaceae > Camellia > Camellia japonica. Next base: position 7,618,992 of record JAPPVO010000016.1, read on the forward strand.
TAGGGTTGTTTTCCTTTTCTATCAGATTATATGGTTTCCACATATTACATGGTTCATTCATGAACTATGGTGCAAACACAAACTTGGTTCTCTTCAGCCACTAACTTTGGTTCTCTTCATGAACTATGGTGCAAACACAAACTTGATTGTTTCCACCTATTTTGTATTGTTTCCAACTATGTTTTGTTTTTATCATTTTTCAGTGCACAAGGATAATTATTGTTCAATTGCCAAAAGTTAAAATAATTAGCATTTTTGGCAATAAAATTTTCTATTTTCCTCATAATTATTTGAATTTTTTCTTATTGTTAACAATTTGCCCAAACACAAAAATCAAAAGTACAACAGTAGATATGATCAATATATAAATTCTTTTTGATTTATCACAGACTGACTTTTTTTAATAAATAATTGAAAATTGAACCGAGATGTACCTCTTGAATCATAAATATTATAATCTGAGACTCATCTGAGAGTATGTGAATCGCCAAATTTATAGATAATCAAATGTTATTGATTGTTTCTTAGGTCCTTGCATGCATTATATGGTTCCCACATATTACATGGTTCCTTCATGAACTATGTTATTGATTGTTTCCACCTATTTTGTATTGTGCTTTTTTCTCAAATGTCTAAAATTGACAGTTTAACATTGCAATCCACTACAAATGATATAGTGGATGTCCAAGTGGTGTTTTTTTTTTTAAAAATTTTTTTTTTAAAGAAAAATTTATAAATTATTGTGATGGTGTCTAATTAGATGATTTTATAAAAATTATGTATTTTGGTTTTTTGTGGTATGAAAGGTGAATTTATCTATACTATGTGAAGGCAGGACTTGGTATCCAAGCCTTCTATTTATGCCACACGTCCCTCATTTTTCTATTTAGAAAAAATAAAAATTAGATAAGTGAGGGGTGAGACTTGAACCTCTTTTTATTTTTGAAGGTGAGTATACTATATCACGATGAAGGTGAGTACACTACACAAAGACTCACACTCTTGCGTTCTATTTAAATACTTCAAAATGTTTTAGAAAGAAGAGAACTTCTTTCATATAAATTATAGAAATATTATTAGTATGGTTTAGTGACTTTTAGACTTATTTGAGGTCAAAAACTAGATTAAAATAAATGAATGTTTGTCCAATAAAATTCAAAATTACCAGAATGCTTTGGAGTCTTAGGGATTGCAATGTTAAACAGCCACATGGGCCATAGTATACAAAGGGGTCTAAGGAACCGAAATATTGAAATTCTGTATTGTGTTTTTTTCTTTAACAATCAATGGGTTTTGACAGGGATAGGCCCATAGAGCCCACGGCCCACCATTCAAACCCCACTATACAACCCAGTTAGCCAAATTCAACACAGCTGGAGTCCAACTGGACAAGGAAGACCAACGATGCTCGGACACGTGGAAGGCGCAGAACAGACCACGTCAGCAGACAAAGATCTGCAAAGTTATTGCCACAACACATCACCATTAATGCAGCCCATCACAGCATTTATTACGACAACACCTCTCAGCCGGAATGACACCCCCTCGCCCTGAACAAGGCGAATCACGCCTCAAGCTTTCGCGGGGACAATCAGAACGACGGAGACAGCGAAATGATTACAGTGGGATATAAGCTAAACTCGAAGAGAAGAAGAAGGTTAAGTTTTTCATCCTCCTCTCCCTCTCCCTTTCTCTCTACATTTGGTCCATCACCTTTATTGATTCATACACCGGAGGGTTCGCCGGGGGACTACTCCGTTCCCCGATTGAACTTGTTTGCAGGTTATCCAGTGGGCTTAAGGAGCTTGGATCAGTCCGACCCATCCACCTAGACGAATTGCATCATCAGGTTTCAACACCCACTTCTCTCTCTCTTATCAAATGGGGGTTAAGTAAAAATGGATTTCAAATTAAGAATCATTTTTATTTCATCTTAGTTTAATGGGTTGAGACTCTCTACAATTATCAATGGTCATAATTATCAATAGTCATATTTTTACTCACCAAATATGGGTTGAAAAAATGACGGTTTGTCAGAATTTTTAAAATTTGTTCAAATGTCTCAAATGTCTCAAAATACAAAATAAAATTTTGTATTGTGTTTTTTTTCTTTAATAATCAATTGGGTTTCAACACCCACTTCTCTCTCTCTCTCTACCTCCATCGGAGCCCATTCCCTTGCCGGAGACCCAATCCTTGCCGGAGACCCAACCCTGAACCCCCTATTACTCTCTTCATCTTCTCTCTTCCTCCCTCTCTGTCTCTGCCATCCCAATCTTCGTCAACAGTGGCAGCCCCAAACGCCCTTCAATATTGATGACGACCGAATGAAACCACTGCAAAAGGAAGAATCTGTTAGAAATACAATTCTGGTGAGCAAACCAATCTTATTTGTTATCTTCCGAGAGTATCTAAACATTGTATATCTTCAAGAAAATGACTAAATTAGTTTATCTAACATTGTATACATAGACACACACAGACATATTACCTAGTTGTCAATTTCATATTTTAAACAGACCCAAATGAATTAAAAGAAAGAAATCCAGGACTACCAAAGGAAATACAATTTCAATGACATTCAAGTACTAATATCTTCAATAAAATAACTAAATTAGACCAACCATAGTTTCTCTAACATTGAATACATATACACAGAAATAGATATATACCCAGTTGACAGGTTCATATTTTGATCAAACCCAAATCATTCTAATGTTAAAATCTTCAAAAAAATGACTAAATTGGACCAACCATAGTTTCTTTAGACATAAACCCATTTGACAAATTGATATATAGAACAGACCCAAATGAATGAAGAGGAAAAAAAAATAAAAAAAAAATCAAAGAGCTTACCCAGAAACCAGAAGGGCTAACCTAGGCTTTTGGAGTTCTTGGCTATAATAAAAAGTCATAAATGAAATTGAGGTTTGAGTTTGTGCATTGTCAAGAAATTACTTGAACAACGGAATTTAGAAGCAACTGAGTTTTATTTATGAAAATGCTGTCAATTACAAATTTTGAAAATTTTGTACTATGTTCTTTTATGTTGGGAAGAAATAGTGCTTGGAGTGAAAATGAATACCTTTGAGGCTTCCCGTTTTCATATTTTTAGATTTTTAGATTTAGATTGTTCTCAATGATCTTAAATTTGTTGTTGTTATCCTGTGGGGATTTGCTGTTGTTGACCATTGATATTGTGGAGCAATTTGTGATATCCAATAGGAGTGGCACAATATTTTTTACACAACATGATACAATGAGTTACGGTTCCCTGAAATTCAGTCATTATTATGTTCATTCAGGTCTCAGATGTCCAGACATTCACCAGTGCTCATTTACAAAGTTACCAAAAAGCGCTCGCATCTTAGTGATTTGCACATTGGCAGGCATGTCTTATAGTATGTTTTATTTTGTTCCAAAGAGCTAAATTTAGCGATCCAAAGAATTGTTCTTGATTTCTTCCATAATTTTCCCATTTTTTGGTTTCTAATAAAATAAAACAAAAAATTACAAATAAAAATCAAAAAAAATGGAGGGCTTTTATAGGAGATAATGAAAGGTTTTGGCTTTCATTTGTATTCATAAGTTTGTGTTTGTGTTTGTGATATGGGTTTCTATATTCATCTGATATGTGATATGAATTTGTATTCATTTGTATTCATCTAACTGATAGTTTATAGTTTATCTGAATTTGTATTCATTTGAATTTGTATTCATTTATATTCATATGTGATATGTATTGGTCTAACTGATAGTCTATAGTTTTGGATTGAAATTATATATGAATTTGTCTATTGGTCTAACTGATATGTTTTGGATTGAAATTTTCATGTGAATTGAAATTGACAATATGAACTATATTTAGATTGTTATTCTAAATTTATGTGACCAAAAATAAAAAATAAAAACTAAACACCATATCAAAACTTCACCTAATGATGTAAAAGTTTTTTTTTTTAGGTTGTAGAACATGGTATTCATAATGCGAATTTAATACGAAATGGACTTGATGTCCAGCAACCTAACTTCCTTTATTGCTCTAAAAAATAAAATAAAGCCCAAAGTAATTGTTGTGCTAAACTGATAGCAACTAATATGGGTTTCTATATTCATTTTTATATGTTTTTCTATATTATGTTGGTCTAATATATTGGGTTTCTATGTTGGAATCATGAGAACAACGCAGTTAGAGAAAGACTATGATGTTCTTAAGAGACAGTTTGATGCTATCAAGGTTGATAATGATGCTCTCCAATCTCAGAACCAGAAACTTCAAGCTGAGGTATGGTTTTCGAAATTTTTGTTTTTTCGAAAACAAAAATAATGAGGAGTTCAGAAACACTCATCGTTTTCGTTTTTGTTTGAAAACAGCTGTTGAAAATTTGGAAAAGTTTTTGAAAGTGTTTTTCTAAAAGACGGGTGTTTTTAGAAATTGCCAAACAAAGTTTTCAGATCATTTTTTTTTAAAACAAAATTTGAAAACAAAACCAAAGGGAATTAATTCCAAAATTTTTTGATGCTTTGGGAAGATGCATGTGTTGATAACTGTTAGATTTTAGTTTGGACAAAATTCCCCTTCTTTATTGCCAATTGAGTAAGCAACTTTTCTTTTCTTTTTTTTTTGTTTTTGTTTTTGTATTTTTTTTTTTTTTTTTTGGGTGGATTGATTAAGAAGAAGAAAAAAAAATCAATTTGAATCACTTTAGATAGCCATAATTATGGTCGTCATTTTGGGTGTTGTTTCTGTTTTTCAAGTTTTCAGAAACTAAAACAATGAGTAGTTCAAAAACACCAATTGTTTTCATTCTTTTGTGAAAACAATTCAAATAAGCTTTTTTCAAAAAAACTTCAATTTTCAAAAACAGTTGGCAAGCAAATTTTCTGAGTCAACTTCTATTTTCTGTTTTCCAAAGTAAAAAGACTATACTAAACTCACCCATATAGTAGTTGATTTTCATTCCATTCTGTTGCAAACGTAGAAAAGAGCATAAAACATGCATTAATGAAATAAAATTTTATAAAATTCGCTGATGAGGCCCACTTTAAAAAAAAAATTGTCTTTCATATATAGTAAAGCTACAAATCCAGAAGATTTACTTTAGAAAATCACATAGAAAAAAAAAAAAAATCAATAGTCTACATTTATTTTAAGTGTGTGTGATCTACATTTTTGCAGGCATCATTTGATGATAACACCCAGTTCATGATAGCAATGTTAAGGTGAGTGTAGAAAATGTTGTTAATGTAGTCTTCTGACCTTGACTAATCGACAGTTGGGTTTTCTTGAGCTGTCCATTTCATTCTGTTCTGTGCCTCCAACGAAGTTGTTTTCAGTGATCAAGATGGTATTACCATTGTTCTCTTTGTTCTTTCCTTTTTTATTGCATTAGTACCTATTTGAACTAAAGCCTCTCTAATTTCTGTGGTCTTGCCTCTTATTAGTTCTATCCTTATATGGGTTTAACTCCATTTTCACTATCATCAATCCTCTTTGTTACATTTGACATGTTTTAACAGATAGTAGCAATAATTCGCCATTCAAATCAATCAAAATGGCACAGACCTTTTACTTCATTAAGGCCAAGTTTGGCAAGTTGCCAAAAAGTCAAAAAGTCAAAAAGTTACTCAAAAAGTTAAAAAGTTATCACTATTCACAAAAAGTCAAAAATTACGGTTGCACAACTCTCAATCCTAATTTTCCCTTACACACTAATTTATACAATTTTTAATACACATTTTTCATAAAAAAGTCAAAAAGTTAATCCAAACATCCATATTTTTTTCCTCAATTTTTTAGTTCAAAAAGACAAAAAGTGCACTTACTTAGGACACCCCAAACAACCCCTAAATCTTTCCCTACGGTTGCACTTTGCAATTATTGGATCTATTGCATCAATTAATTACTAGAAAGGAACAATGAATTCAGAAAGCTGGCAGCACTCTGTGAAATGATTTTTGTGAATCACATAAGACTTGGTTGTAACCTTAAACTCTTGAGGGAAAGGAAGACAATGGACTATGTGAAGCTAATGCATAAGCGTTACAACATGAATGACATCTTGCCAGATAGCAATGTACAGCACCCCTTGGAAGTTTGTGTTTTAGTTTTTGGGCACAAGCCAATGTTGCTTACTTTAGTATGCACATTTGTGATATTGCTTATCTGCTTCTGCAATATTTCTCAGATTCTTCTCTATGAAATTCAAATAAAAGTGTTGTAGGATTGCTTTTTTATTCTAGAAAAGTTTCTATTTGTTCTTATTTTCTTTTCTCTCATTCATTCTTATCTATTATTCAGGAAATTGCCAGACAATTATGTGTGGAACATCAATTGTTGTTCTAAAAAATGGTAACATGCCTAATCCATTTAAGATCACATGATGCATTTGGAACATAATTGATCCAGTATTTTTTTTATTATCTTGACTTGATTTTTGCAGACATCATTTGATGATAACACCCAGTTCATGATAGCAATGTTAAGGTGAGTGTAGAAAATGTTGTTAATATAGTCTTCTGACCTTGACTAATTCAATTCGGGTTGTTTTATGATTTTAATCAGCCTCTTATTAGTTCTATTCTTATATGGGTTTAACTCCTTTTTTTTTTAACCTATTTGTCCAAATTATTTTAACTTATCTTCTCATATTCTTAACCTATCTATCCACTTATTTTAATTAATAAATTTTTACTTATATGCTTAAATTATTTTAACTTATTTGTTTTCAAAATTGAAAAATGTGTACATCAATTTGGACAGATAGAGATACTTGAAACTTAAAAAAAAAAACATTTGTGGGATTACATCTTTAACATGTCATAACTTTACACTTGGTAATCTATTTTGGACAAATTTTGTTTTGTTTTGTTTTGTTGTTTTTGTTTTTAGATTTATGCATATGAAACTGCGGAAGGTGATTTTTGAGTATGTTTTGTTGTTTTACGTTGTTTATATAGTGTGGAATAAGTCTTATATTAAATTATTAGAATGTTATATAGTAATATTAATTTTAGAGAAATTGTTTATTTTTTACTATTATATCAATAAAAGTTAATTTTAGGTTATTTACAATTTATTGCTGCTTCTCTGTTAGATTTGTGATTTTAATTTGTTTAGTTAAGCAATATTGGTAATTGGTAAGTTGTGGTGAGTTCCATTTATTTAGGATTTATTTATTTACACCGTGCCTTCAGGCACGGGCATACGCTAGTACCATATATTTAACAACCACTATCATATATTTTACAATTAAGACCACATATTTCATAATAACCAACACCATTTTGACTCATAACCGAATACTAAGAAGCCCTAAAATGAGAGTAGTAAGTAATTCTGGCAGAATAATCCTCAACGAAGGAAATTACGGACGAGTTGTGCGACTTGGATGCCAAAAACGATGAAGGCAACCAAGAAAGCTATGAATGTCCATGGATTATTGAAATATGTACGCCTCAGATACCCCAAATATTTAGGCCAACGACGCTTGCTGTGGCTAGCAGCCTGATTGCAAGCTTCAGCGAAATAGAAACTATCCCGAGGCAGAACAATTTCCTTGCAGAGACTGTGGAACAAATCAGAGGCCTCTTCTCTGTCGCCGAGACGGCTATATATGACTCCAGCCTTTTCAAGCACTTGCACGTCATTCTCAGTGTCTACGAGTCTATCCATGAGGGTAGCATACGATGTGAAGTAAAAATCAAGGCGAGCATGGCCAGTGTTAATATCAAAGCCAGTGTAACACTGCTCGAAAGCAATGAGGTTTCTCAAGAGTCTTTCTGTAGCGGCACTAATTCGCAGAATTGGGATTTTGAAAGAAGCTCTACGGCAGCACCAGAAAAGCACTGGTGGATCCTCAAATTGGACCTGGAATGGATTGTCTTTACTGACTTCAAACTTGACTCCTGCATACTCGAGTTCTGATGCAGGAGGCATGGAATTGGTTTTTGGTGAATCTTGTTGTTCCTTCTTGTTTTCTGTGGATGACGGTACTTCTTGTTTCTGAAAGTCTTGATTGCATAGAAAGTGGATGATATGACAACTCTTCGGTTCCGGGTCATTCTTGTGGTTTTGTTGCTGACGGTATTGATTGTATAGAAAGTGGAGGATATGACAAATCTTCGGTTCCCGGTCATTCTTGTGGCTTTGTTCCTGGTCATTCTTGTGGTTTTGTTCCCGGTCATTCTTGTCGCTTTGGTCTGAGGGATTCATCATGTTGCCAAAGTATGAGAGGAGATAGTCACTAAGAGTAAGACTAGGCAGATGAATCGGAATCCTAGCCACCGTGAGGTCAAACAAGTCCTGGAGAACGAAGAAGGGAAGCTGGTTCTCCAATAGCAACAAGTCATGTCTAATTGCGACGCGATTCACAAAGGTGTCGAAACATAAATCTGGACTTGTTTTTTTATTGGAATTTGGGTTGTTGCTGGTTCCGATCATGTCGGGACGATCAGCCTCATGGTACCACCTGCAGTGATGGCTCCAGAAATATTAATCAGGTAGTTGTTGAAGAATTTGGTTAGAATTTGTGTAGAAGATTTCAAACTTGTTTGTTGGTACAAATAGAGTTTTTTAATATAAAAAAAAATTATATTTAAAAAAAATAAATAATATAAACCAAAAATAAATTACTTATGAATAAAAAAATGTAAGGAAAGAGGTAGAAGATTGGACAAGGGTGGAAAAATTATGAGTATGTGTTAGAATTTTACAAATAAAGAATTACTTCTCTTGTTGCGTTCGTAGTGAACTTCTATTTAATTGGCAAGTGTTTAGGTTTGTAAATTCTTATAATTTTAAATTATTTTGAATTTATTTAGTTTGTTTCTTAGAAAAACAAATTTCAAATTTTTTTTAATTTTTGTTTTTGTTTTTGTTTTTGTTTTTGTTTTTTTTTTTTTTGAGATTTGCCCTCTGGGCCTGTTTGTTTTTAGAGATAGAATAAATGAGATTGTTAGTGAGGGTATGCTAGTGAGGAGAGTAAGAAAAATTGTGTTTGACTAAGAGATCGGAGTGAGATTAACCATGTAAAATTACACAAATACCCGTATTATAATAGTATCAATTTTGGACTTATACCAACTAATAAATACATTGCCCAATTAAACTAGAAGTGTTTAGGTGTGTAAATTCTTATAATTTTAAATTATTTTGAATTTATTTAGTTTGTTTCTTAGAAAACAAATTTCAATTTCAATTTTTTTTTTTTTTTTTTTTTTTTTTGAGATTTGTCCTCTGGACCTGTTTGTTTTTAGAGATAGAATGAAAGAGATTGTTAATGAGGCCTGCTAGTGAGGAGAGTAAGAAAAATCAAAATTATACCAACTAATAAATTACAATTACATAATTGAAAATAATAAAGAATTCAAATATTAAACTATTTATTATTATTATTATTATTATTATTATTATTATTAATAAAGAAACCAACCAATGGTTTCTTCAAAACCAGCCCATAGTTTTGAAAAAGGCTCATTCCATTAGTGTGGACTTGACCTTGTTTTGCAAATATTCTGCTCTCACTCCAGCTTTTTTTCTACCTCACATGTCTCTCTCTTGCTCAAGCTTTGCCATTGATGACCACAAGTTCAAGTTGATTGGAGCTCTATTAGTGACGATCTCAACCTTTATATTCGTTAACAACGTTGTTGACTTCCAAATTCAAGGTGAGGCAAACTTGATGAAGACCAGAGTGCTAGATCAGTCTCCTTTCTTGGTGATCTTGTTGATTTTTTTATTATTATTTTGTTAATTTTGAGAACTTGTTGAATGATATTTGTAATCTGTTTGTGAATTTGTTGATCTTTTTTGTTATTATTTTTTGATATTTGTCATTTTGGAAATTTGTTAAAATTTTAAAACTAGTTGAATTTTTTTTTTTTTAATTTTTGGAAATTATTGATTTTTTCTGTGTAGTTAAAAATTTGGAGGAGAGATATGTTTTTATGTTTGATGATGTGGTGGATAGTATGGTTTTTTACATTATAATCCCAACGGCTTCTTTTTTCAATACCAAGTCCCATAAGGGATTGTTAATCCGTTCGTCTGAGGGGTTTCATAGTTCGTTCGGACTATGACTCCAGTGCAACATTGTCAAAGCAAACATGATATTAAAGAGTGACTCCTCATTGTTGGCCCAATACTAACTCATATCACGGAAAACAAATGGGCACTCTAATTCCATCCCTAATGATGTGGCTCACTCCTACGTGAAGTTTTGAAGAGAGTTGATTGGTTATTATTGTTTCCCACCTCATTAGAGATATAATTATGGGTAATAAATTAGGGGACAAAACATTTTCTTTTTATAAAAAAATAATAAAATAGAACCCAATTTGATATAATTTTTTTAAAATTTTAAAATTTATTTTTAATCTCCCAAAATATAAATTTATATGAAAATGACAAGCGTTTTTAAATTTTATTTTTTCTACCAAATTAACTTTTAATTTAAAAAATAAAATTTTAAAAACAAAATCAAGCATAACTTATAAATTTTCTAATAGAATATATATAATTTTTTGTGGTGTGGTCACCTCCACCTTGATCCATCCAGAATTATATCCACCATTAAATAATATAAAAAAAAATCTCTCCATTACAAATATTCAAGGAGAGGATTAAATATTCAAAATCTGTAAATACCTGTAGAGAAGTTCAAGTATAAAACAACCATCGATGACCAACATGGGTACATCCAGGGCATCGACTTTCTTTGGAAAGCATTCCTTGGCTCTGTCTAACAACTCTTTCATTTTCTCCACATCCTCCAGGACATCGACTTTCTTTGCAAAGCATTCCTTGGCTTTGTCTAACGACTCTTTCATTTTCTCCAGGGCATCGACTTTCTTTGCACAGCATTCCTTGGCTTCGTCTAACGACTCTTTCATTTTCTCCACATCGACTTCTACTTTCTCTGCATAGCAATCCCTGGCTCTGTCTAACGACAGTTTCATTTTCTCTACACATTGCTTTAGCACCACCAGCGTAAAATCCATTGTTGGATTGGCTGTCGGCACTCGCTTAAACAGGGCTTCGGCGTACTGCTTCTTAATGTCCTCCATGGGTGATTTAAGATGTTCTTTGTTGCTGTGAAGAGGTCCGATTGAGACTAGTTGAGGAGTGTAGGCACTTTTCTTCACCTTGCGAAGCTTCTTCGGGACCCTGAAAATACATGGAGATGGCATGGATTCGGCCTTCTTTGTACCTTCTTTGATTGTTTTATGGATGGTTTCTGTAAGATCGTCACTCCCTTCCGTCATGGTAGCTACTGGGGTAGGAGGGAACTGATAAAGTTATGTCAGATAGTTCTTTCGGAGAAAATGGTTTAGGATTTATGAGGTTGTTCATGGAAAGAACCATACTGAAAGCACATATATATAGAGAAGGCCCAGCATCTCTAAGGGCCTGTTTGTTTTTGGAGTTAGGTTAAGTGAATTATTAGGACGAAGACAATTAGTGAGATTATTAGGATGAAGACAATTAGTGAGCGTGCGGAGCTTGTCAATAAAGAATTAGAAAAATTATATTTATTTGTGATATATTTTAGTAAGGGAATATCTTAAATATTCTTTATTTTTGATATATTTAATATTAAAAAATTTAAAATATTTTTTGTACTATATTATATGACATAATACTCCCAAAAAAAAAAAAAAAAAAAAAAAAACAAAACAAAAACAAACTATATGATACACAACACATGACATAAGCAAAATAGTCTTTTTCAACATAATCCTCTCAGTAGTTTTGAAACTCAGTCTATAGAGGCCTATACTACTTCCCTCTTCCAATGTCTTAGAAGGGACTATGAATCCTGCCTAGGGATGTAAATCTGGCCCGATTTGGCTTGTGTTGGGCTTTGCGGGTTTCAACTAAAATTTGGATCGGACTAGGCTGATCTATGGGCCAAAAAATTAGACCCAGACCTAAGGGTATTTTTTGATATATTTGTGCCTTCGGCGGGTCGGTGGACCTGGGCCTGGTCTCAGACTTAGGTGGTCTGATTATTTTTTTTTATTTTTTAATTGTTTCTACCAAAAATTTATTATTTTTTATTAAAAAAACATTGGGTCTCGGCCTAACCGGGCTTCGGACCAAATCTTAAGTGGGCCTTAAGTGGGTTGATGGGCTAGGCCATGGGCTGGGTCAAGCTTCAAAATGATAGCCCTGAGACTCGGACTGAGCTCAAACCCAGATCTAAACAAGCCAGACCTACTCCAAATCACAGACAAATTTTAAAATCACGAGCCATTTTTACACCCGTAATTCCCTTCCCTATTGGGAACCACTACAGTACCAGAAAGTGGTTTTCCGGTACCATGCCAAAAAAATAAATTTTAGCCATTAAATTTCGTAAAATAATCTGAAACATTGAATTCAAAATATGCTAACCGATTATAACCGGTAAATCTCCAACAGAGAAATGCTATGCACAGAGCCCAACAATTTGGAGAGTTGCACTGTTTTTTGTCACATACCGGTCTGTGCCCAACAGTTTGGAGAGTTGCACTGTTTTTGTCATGTAGCAGAGTACTAAAGGTAAGAATAAATTATAAATACATCCAAATTTATTTAAAATAAAAAATTATTATTTTATAATTTTAAAAATTATATTTTCTCTTCAAATTTTTAATCACATAACAAATAATTATTTTTATTAATAAATTATCAAGACATTTAATAGTTTTAATAATGTCAGAAATATATTTCAATAAATAATTTAAATCATTTTATTGTTATATAAAAGAATAGTTAAAATTTTCGACTACGTTTGGTTTGAATTTTTAAAATGATTTTTGAGAGTCTAAATTCAAAAATTTATTTGTTTATCTCCATTTCTAAAATTATTCTCAAAATTATTTCAAACATTTTCCAAATTTATCTCTATTCCTAAAACTATTTCAAATCTATTCTAAATTTATCTCTATTACAAAAGTTAAATTAATTGAATCAATATCTATGTTGAAGTCTAGGGAACATCATATTTTCAAGTTCATCCAAAAAAAAAAATTTTTTTGCTTCACCAAAAAGACAAAAAGGTTCATCAAATTTTTGTGGATGAAAATTGAATTTTTTTTGTGTGTGTGTATATTTGTTAGCATTTAGTGATTTTTTAAAATATTTTTTAAATTTTTATACATTTTAAGTGTATTTAGATTGAGTGGATCTAAAACTGAAAAATATTGATTAAAACATTTAAAAAGTTCACTGCAAACAATAAAATATGAATTGAAACCAAAATATTAATTTTGAAAAACTCCAAAATTAAAAAAATTGACTAAAATACAAAAACAAAAAAATACATTTAGAATAGGTGTAAAAAGTATATTTAGATTACGTGAACCTAAAAAGTATAAAAAAAAAATTGAAAAATACAAAAAAAAAATTTACTAAATATAACAAAACACGAAAAATAAAAAATTCAAAAACCCAAAGATCCAAAAATTAGTTTTGAAATCTCAAAACCAAACAAGTTTGTCAACTCTTTAGAAAAATAATCTTTCAAAATTGATTCTAAAAACTAAACTAAACGGACCCTTTATTTTTTGAAAATTACTATCTCGTGATAATTTCAAAAAAGATATTACACATACATGAAAAGTTTAAAACTTTCATTATTAATATTGGTAAAATTTACTGCTGATTTGTAATGTATTTTTATATTTTATTTTTTGATCAGCAAAAATTTTTTTTTATTAATAATTATTTTTATAATTGCAGCTAATATGCTATTTCCCTTTTATTTTATGTATTACTTCTATTAAATAAAAAAAATATTGACAATAAAGTATTTATAATTTCCAGAATCACAAGAAGTACTTCATATTTTAAGTAAAAATCAGAATATTTATTTGCAATTTATCTTAAAATCCACATTATCATATTTTAAAAATAAGCCTTCTTAATCATCCAGAGTGAGTTTCATTTTTATTTTTATTTTTATAATTAATGTGAAATTAAAATTTAAAAAGACCATTCTACCTTTATCTTCATCATCCAGCCATCCATCTCCTGGCAAACCCTATCTCTGTCTAATAAACCCTAACTTTATATACTAAATCCTGCAAACCATAACTCTATCTAGCCCTCACCTTAACTAGCCACCCTAAGGAACGGGACTCATTCCTCTCGGGGCGTTCGGGGACATCTACAACCGGTTTTGGCCATATTGGAATATCTTTGAGGAAGTGGCGAAGTCATTCTGCTTCTTCCCCAGCTTTATCTAAAGCTATGAATTCTGATTCCATAGTAGACCTAGCAATGCAAGTTTGTTTGGAAGATTTCCAAGATATAGCCGCCCCCAAAAGTAAAGACATATCCACTGGTGGACTTTGAGTCTCTAGTATCCGATATCCCATTTGCATTACAATACCCTTCAAGTACTGCTAGATATGTAGTATAATTTAGTCCAATGTTACGTGTAAATCAGAGATATCTTAGAACCCTTATAATTGCTTTCCAGTGTTCTATTCCTGGGTTACTCATATATCTACTTAATTTACTTACTGCATAAGCTACATTCGGGGCGAGTGCGGTTCATCAAGTACATTAAGCTTCCAATAATTTGGGCATACCCTATTTGAGAAATACTTTCCTGTATATTCTTAGAAAGAAACAAATTAAGATCCACAAGTGTTCTAACAAGATGATTATCATCTTTGTAGAATTTGTCAAGTATTTTCTCAATGTAATGAAATTGTGACAAAGCATAACCTTCTGATGTTTTGGTAATTTTGATACCAAGTATTACATCAGCTATCCCCATGTCCTTCATGTCAAAATGTTTATTCAACATTTTCTTAGTAGTTTTAATCATGTCATTATTATTACCTATGATGAGCATATCATCTACATAAAGACATACTATAACATAACCGTTGTTTGTGTTTTTAATATAAACACATTTGTCGCATTCATTAATTTTGAATCCATTTGACATCATTGCTTTGGCGGTTGTTTTAAACCATATAATGATTTAATCAATTTACACACTTTCCTTTCTTTTCGTGGAACAAAAAATCCTACTGGTTTTTCCATGTAAATTTCTTCAGCTAACTCACCATTTAAGAAAGCGGTTTTCACATCCATTTGATGAATTTCTAGATTGTACAAAGATGCAATGGCAATTAGCATTCTAATGGATGTTATTCTAGTAACTGGTGAATATGTGTCAAAATAATCAAGACCTTATTTTTGTCTAAAACCTTTGACCACAAGCCTTGCTTGTATTTGTCAATTGATCTATTCACTTTCATTTTTCTTTTGAAAATCCACTTGTACCCAAGAGGTTTACAACCTGGTGGCAAATCCACCAATTCCCAAGTGTGACTTTGCAGGATGGATTCAACTTCGCTATTTACAACTTCTTTCCATAAAGGAGCTTCAGGACTGGACATAGCCTTTTTAAAAGTTAAAGGCTCATTTTCTAACAAAAATATTAGAAAATCTGGACCAAAAGATTTTGAGGTTCTAGCACGTTTACTATGCCTAGGTTCCTCTTCATCAATTTGATCTATCTCTTGCTCTTGTTCTTGATCATGACTAGTAATAGCATCATAAGATCTTTTATTAGTTCTAGTCTCTTGTCCAGTTTTATTTGGAAACATGTTCAAAGAAAGACACATTCCGAGATTCAATAATAGTATTTACATGCATTTCGAAATGTTCTGACTTATGAATCAAAAATCGATATGCACTACTATTCATGGCATAACCAATGAAAGTGCAATCAACGGTTTTACGACCTATCTTAGTCTTTTTAGGACTAGGAATAGCCACTTTAGCCAACATCCCCACACTTTTAAGTATTTATAGGATGATACTCTCCCATACCACAATTCATAAGGTGTTTGATTCACTTTCATTCGGAGTACTTTATTAAGTATATAATTAGCAGAACGTATAGCTTCCCTCCACAAGTTCTGAGGTAATCCAAAACTTATTAACATGGCATTCATCATTTTTTTTTAAAGTTCTATTTTTCCTTTCAATAATTCCATTTTGTTGAGGTGAGTAAGGAGCGGTGGTTTGACGAATTATTCCATGTTCTTTACAAAATTCACCAAAAGGTGATTCATATTTACCACCTCTATCATTTCTAAGTTTTTTTATTTTTTACCAAGTTGATTTTCAACTTCATTCTTATATTGAATGAAAGTTTCCAAAGTTTCATCATTGGTTCGAATTAAATAAACATAAACTATATCTAGTATAGTCATCTATAAAAGTGATAAAATATTTTTTCCACCTCTAGTTGGATTTGATTTAAAATCACAAATGTCACTATGAATTAATTCAAATGGTTCCGTACTTCTTTCAATTGAATGAAAAGGAGTTTTAGATAATATTGCCTCAACACAAATTTCACATTTATGATTTAAATCAATGTTAAATTTAGGTAAACATTCCATATTAATTAATCTACACAAAGATCTATAATTAACATGTCCAAGTCTACCATACCATAAATTTGAAGACTCAAGAAAGTAAGAAGAAAATGAATTTTTATTAATAACAGAAGGTACAACAATCATCACATTCATTTTGAAAAGGCTATCAGACAAGTAACATTTTCCTACATACATCCCGTTTTTGGTAAGTACAAACTTGTCACTTTCAAAAACTAGCCTAAACCTATTTTTACTCAACAAAGATCTGGAAACAAGATTCTTACGAATGTCCGGTACATGCAGCATATTGTTGAGAGTGAGTTCCTTTCCAGATGTCATCTTCAAAATAATCTTTCCTTGTCCTTCAACTTTAGAAGTCGAAGAGTTGTCCATAAAAAGTTGTTCACCATTGTCTATAATAGAATAAGATGTGAACATCTTTTTGTGGCACAGATGTGGCGAATAGCACCAATGTCCATCCACCATTCTTTAGGATTTCTGACAAGGTTTGCCTCGGAAGCAACTGTAGAAAGATTTATGTCATCGACACCATTGGAAATTTTCTCCACTTCGGTCATATTGGCTTGAGCAGGTTTCTTGCTTGATCTTCTTTGCCTTTGCATTTGCTACGGTAATCTTTGGCCCAATGTCCCTCTTTGTCATAGATGTAACATTTGTCATTAAACTTGTACTTCTTATTTCCCCCCTCCCCCCCCCCCCCCTTTAGAGCTTGTATGGAACTTTCTCCAGAAAACTTTCGTTTCTTTTTCGCTTTTGGAGCATCTTTTACCACATTTGCCTTAGACTCTATTGGATGCTTACTAGCCCACTTCTCTAATTTGCGGTTGTGATCCTCAATCCTCAAACACATAATCAATTCCTCTAAAGACATTTCTTTGCGCTTGTGTTTGAAGTAGTTCTTGAATTCCTTCCAACATTGTGATAATTTTTCAATTAAGCAGCAACCTGGAAGGATTCACTGAGAGACATGCCTTCTACATGACTGTCATGCAGAATGAATTGGAGATCTTGAACTTGGATGATCACAATCTTAGAATCAACCATCACAAAATCCAGGAATTTGCCAACCACAAATTTCTTTGAGCCAGTGTTTTCTGTTTTGTATTTTTTCTCCAAAGACTCCCAAAGTTCCTTTGTCGTTTTGATAGGACTGTGGACGTTGTATAATGTGTTGTCAAGTCCATTCAAGATGTAGTTCCGGCAAAGGAAATCAGCATGTTTCCAAGCATCGACCGCAACAACTACTTGCCGATGGGTTTCATCCTCTTTCAGAATAGGAGCATCCTCATGGAGAAAACGTGCCAGGTTGAGAGTAGTAAGATATAACAACATTTTTTGTTGCCATCTTTTAAAATTAGTTCCTGAGAACTTCTCTGGCTTCTTACCGTGATTAACTGGCACAGTCGCAACATGAGGGGTTGGAGCAATTGCAGTCACCGCACTAGTACTTGTTTGAGCATTAGTTTGACCAGTTTCAGTAGCCATGAATTCTAATTATAAAACAAAATTATAATTAGAATTTTATACTACACAGAAAATTTAAACCAAACTACAGAATTAAATTCTTTAAAAAATAAAAGAAACAACAATTGTAACTTTTATTTCCAATTAATTTGAAAATCAAAAAAAATTATTTAAACAAATTAATTCCACACAGAAAATTAAATTTCTGTAACACTTCAACAATTAAATACTGAAACAAAATTTTAATTAATGAACACTCATAAATTATTTCTGAAAACCAAAATTAATTTCTGACAAACTTCACAAATAAATATTCTAATTGTTAATGACACTAGTATATTACTACTAGTTGTCAAAGAAAATAGACATTATATTACTACTATCTGTCAAACAGTATATTACTACTATTTGTTTTTCCAACCAAAATATTATTTTGTAAAACCACAAAAATAATTTCTGTAAGAAGAAGAAAGAGAAAAGAAAACAAACAAAAAATTCTGTATAAACGGAATTATTCAAATCTGTCTTAAGATTGTTGGAACAATCTTCTGTGTAGAATAAATAATGTGAAACAAAACAAACAAATAAAAATAAATTACTTACAAAATTTATTTTACCGAAATGTAAAAGTACAAAAAGATCAAGTCGAGTGTGTGACACTCTGTTCTTAAGACAAATTTGCCCTGCTACGGTGTTTATGGACTAATGACGTCTATCTTCCAAGATACAATGATCTTCACAAATTGTAGTAACATTCCAAACAATTTGTATGGCGAACAAAACCTGTGTTCTATACTCTCCAAATTTCTCTAAAATAATATGAAGAATAGGTTGATGCAAGAGAGCAAAATGAAGGCAAGAAAAATGAATTTTCGAAATCAACAAATGCTGGAACAGATCTGGTATTTAAAACCTGAATAGGTGTTATTTTCAAACTGGAACAAATTGGTTTTGAAACCAACAGGTGCATTACTATTTGAACAGATAACTGCTGGGCAGTTTTTATCTGTTTGAAACTGCAGTAGTTATAAACCTATCCAGAAAAACTGAACATGTATGAAATCTGCCAAACAGATACAGATTTGAATCTGAACAGATATGCAACTGCTTTGAACAGATGCAGTTCAAATTTTGAACAGATCTGGTCATTGCAGAATCTGTAAATTGCTGGTAGTTTTTGGCAGATTAAAAAACCTGTTTAACAGTTAGGAATTTAGTGAAATCCGGAGGCACAATTTTTGGACAATAAATTTGAATTAATTTCAATTTGAAATTCAAATAATTTCTGCAAGAATTTGAAATTCAAATAAATTTTGTCCAAAAAATTAATGTTAGACTCGACCCATACCCAGTCGGATGGACGGCGGCACACGCGTGCATGTAGTGGTTTGAGTCACGGTTCAATTTGTCCATAACTCTTCCCTTCTACAAAATTGGGGTGCCCCTTGGGGCCCAACCCAAGTGTTTTCACCTAGAACTTATATACACACATAAGTTCTCTTTAAGTTTCAATGTGGGACAACCTATTTCAAGGAAACCAACATTTACTTCTTTAATTGTCCATTCCACGAATCCAAAAACGACGTCAAGTTCCCATTCACTCATAAATGGTTTTGACAAACCGTATTCACCGTGTGACTTGCCATGCGGCAAGGAACACGTCTCCTCTTCGAACCCATCCCAAAAGATGTTTGGGACCCAATCAAAATTGGGCTCAAAGTTGGCCCAAAATAAGCCTATAAAAACCAAATTTTCCAACAACTACTCTACTATATTCACCTTCATCTAATGGCGTAGCTGAATAAAAAAAATAGAACGTTAATTGACTTGACGAACGCTATGCTTATTGATTCAAGTGCTCCCTCAAATCTTTGGGGCGAGACTATTTTGACAGCTTGCCATGTGATAAATATAGTGCCACACAAAACACTAAAATTGTACCTTATGAGTTATGACGGGGGCATAAACCAAATCTAGGTTATTTAAAGGTTTGGAGTTGTTTAGCTTTTGTAAGGCTTACAGATCTTAAACGACCTAAATTGGGTGAACGAGCTACCACTTGTGCTTTTCTTGGGTATGTGTTGCCTAGTACAGCTTTTAGATTTTTTGATATGAAAAATAATATTTTTTTGAATCAGGTGATGCTATTTTTCATGAAAATAAATTTCCTTTCAAATCTAGAAATAGTGGGGTTTAATAATTTTTGAAAATATTTTATTCATGCCTAACTCTTCTACTCCATCTCAAGTTTTTCAAGAACAAGAAAATTTTCAAATCCAACCAAGAAGGAGTAAACGAGCTAGAATTGAAAAATATTTTTGTCTTGACTGTTATCTTTACAATGTGGAAGAAATTCCTCTTATGGTGCAAGAAGCTTTATCATCACCTGATGCTATTTTCTGGAGAGAGGCTATAAATGATGAGATAGATTCACTATTTTCAATAAAACATAAAAGCTAATATTATGGATTTCCTCTCAACTTGTAAAACTATTGGATGTAAATGGGTCATTTCGTAAAAAACTTAAACCGGATGAAACTATACATAAATATAAAGCGAGCTTATCGCTAAAGGTTTTTAAGTAACAAGTTGATCTTGATTTCTTTGATACTTTTTCTCCGATTACTAGAGTTACATCCATTAGACTGTTGATAATAGTGGCTGTCAATTCATGATTTAAAAATTCATCAAATGGATGTGGAAACAGCATTTTTAAATGGAGACATAGATAAGGAGATTTACATGGACCAACCCGAGGGCTTTGTGGAGCCTAGCCAAAAAAAACAAGGTGTGTAGGCTAACTAAATCCCTTTATGGTTTAAAACAGTTCCTAAATAGTGACATAAGAAATTTGATTCTTGTATTCTTAAGAATGACTATAAGACTAATGAATGTGATAAGTGCATATATCATAAAACTTGTGAGAATGCATATGTGATTATTAGCCTATATGTGGATGATATCTACTTATCTTTGACTCTAATTGCACATTATAAATGAGACTAAAAATATGCTTAATAGTCTCTAAAACTCTTATATGTTGTAGTGATTTGACTTATTGCGTTTGTTACCAAAAAAAAAAAATGGACGACAATTGTATTTTTAAAAATAAAACATCTTTTTTTTTATTTGTTTTTTGGTGACCAACGCGGTAAATTGAATAGGTCACATGTCCCTTAATCAACATTTAAAACTAATTAAAGCAATTCATCCATAGTCTATTCAAGCTTTCAAGAGATCCTTTAGAAAAAATCCTCATTCTTTCAAGCATTATTTCGAAACAAGATTTGGAACATGAGAAATGCTTACATAAGGAATTCCTCCACAATATGTTCAAGCATTTGATAGTTATTCTAAAGCAGGAATTCAACCCTATTTAATTATTGTACAATCTTTTCAAGCATTCGACGGTTACTCTAAAGCAACATTTCAAACTTAAGAAATTCTTCCTCATTCTTTTGAAGCACACAACAATTATTCTGAACCAAATTTAAATTTCAAAATCATGCAATTCATGGTGAGGATTCCTGATGTATTAGATTTTAAAAACCTTTTTATCCATAACCTTGAAGTTAATGTTATAAAGATATGGTTGATGAAATATATTGGTAAGAAATACAAATTACTATTTTAAAGACAAATTTTTTCCATTTTTATTCTTGTATTTGTTCTATTTCTACTCTTTTTTTTTTTTTCCACACAATATTACCAATCGCATCTTATTGCCATTGGCTACTTGCCAAAAAAGTTGAAGAGAAAGTTGCCAGCAACACCGGCAACAGTAGGCAATAGTGGGGCAATAGTGGTGGACAAGTGGACAAATAGGTAGAGAAAAGTGGACAAATAGATGAACGATAGATAGATAGGTAAAGGTAATATAATCTTTAAAATTGTTATTGTTCTTTTTGACCAAAATGAATAGAATTTGAAGTAATTGCTCCAAAAGTTTGAAATTTAGGTTTATGGCCCAAATAACCTTTATTTTAAGTGTAGCCCCCCATCATATTAAGTTTAAATCTACCATGAAAACTTTTTTTGAATATATATATTTTTTCATCTCTGAAGTTATTTTTTTTTTTGGGGGGGAATGCAATTCATTGTCGGTTAGGAAAAAAAATCACGCGTGGAAAATTTTATAAACATTGATAATTAAAATTTTAAATTTTTTTTTGTATTTATAAATATTTTTAAAAAGAATTCATATTCAAATTGAAAATAGTGTCCCTTTTTTTTTTTTTTTTTTTTTTCCTTCTCTTGAAGTTAATTTTATTTATTCAAAAAAATTTAAGATACAATAGTCCCATAACACATACAAAAAGACCCAAAAATGCACTACAATATTTTATAAAGTATTAAATTTTGATTTTATGTGTATATATGACACATGAAGAGATTTATTATTGAACAAACTTAAGATAAAACCAAAATATAATAAAATAAACAAAATAAATAATAGGATACATGGCAAACTTTGAGTATGCCACGTGTCATAATTGTAGAACATTTCAATTAAAGGCACTACTTCTTATATTATATATGATACCAACATATTGTAAAAGTATAGCAACTTTCTTTACTGTACAATTCTGCTGTTATTCCCGTTCTACATGCGTAGAATGATTCGTCAGAGAGCTTGAAGAGATACTTTGCCTGTGTTGGATATCCATTAAGGTCCACATACTAAGTGTGATTTTGTGGTTTTTGTTAAAAAAAAAATAATAATAAAAATAAAAAAATAAAAATAAAAACGGCCCAAACAAAGCTCTGAGCTTATTGGGCCTGCTCTATTAGTTCTGTGGAATTAGGTCCAAAAAAAGATTTGCAAACTTATGATTGATGTCTATTTAAAATGATTTTGCAATTTTTTAATTTTTATTTTGATATGTTAATAGATATTGGATATTTTAAATTATTTGTCTAAGTTTTGTACAATTTTTCATCAATTTTTTTTCTTTTTAACTGAGAATATAAATTATTTTTCATAGGTTTTATTTTCTCATAATTTTGATAAGTCTTTTTTTTCTACTTATTTTTAAAACTTGAAAGAACTTTATAATTTTACTGTATTATTTTACCGTATTTTCACAATTTCTCAATTTTTAATTTTTTATATTTGTAGTTATTTATATTACACTTTTATAATAAAAAAAAAATCGAATACAACCCATACAAAAGAACGGGTAAAAACTAGTTATATCAAAAGTGAATTGTTCTCAGGTTTACACCATTAAAATTACCCAAAGTGAGATGATTTGAGTTAAGATCACATTTAAAAACTATAATGAAAATTACATATATTATATCAAAACGAAGTCTGAAAAGAATAAAATTGTGAAATCAAAGGTCTAAACATTGGATTGGCCAAATTTCATGACATTCCGAGCTAGCTGTTTTGGCTCTACTCGTGCCCTTTGCCTTTGCGTTGCTTGTCCAGAGTTTTAAAAATTCTATGGTCAAGCAATCTGCATTACCTTCGGGAAAAAAGAAAAAAAAAAATGGCAGCAAAGACTTTATTTATTTATTAGCAAGGACTTTATTGATGGAGATATCATGGTACAAGACAACACACATGTCTCACAATTAATACCATATATTTAACAACCACTATCATATATTTTACAATTAAGACCACATATTTCAAAATAACCAACACCATTTTGACTCATAACCGAATACTAAGAAGCCCTAAAATGGGAGTAGTAAGTAATTCTGGCAGAATAATCCTCAACGAAGGAAATTACGGCGAGTTGTGCGACTTGGATGCCAAAAACGATGAAGGCAACCAAGAAAGCTATGAATGTCCATGGATTATTGAAATATGTACGCCTCAGATACCCCAAATATTTAGGCCAACGCGCTTGCTGTGGCTAGCAGCCTGATTGCAAGCTTCAGCGAAATAGAAACTATCCCGAGGCAGAACAATTTCCTTGCAGAGACTGTGGAACAAATCAGAGGCCTCTTCTCTGTCGCCGAGACGGCTATATATGACTCCAGCCTTTTCAAGCACTTGCACGTCATTCTCAGTGTCTACGAGTCTATCCATGAGGGTAGCATACGATGTGAAGTAAAAATCAAGGCGAGCATGGCCAGTGTTCAACAAAGCCAGTGTAACACTGCTCGAAAGCAATGAGGTTTCTCAAGAGTCTTTCTGTAGCGGCACTAATTCGCAGAATTGGGATTTTGAAAGAAGCTCTACGGCAGCACCAGAAAAGACTGGTGGATCCTCAAATTGGACCTGGAATGGATTGTCTTTACTGACTTCAAACTTGACTCCTGCATACTCGAGTTCTGATGCAGGAGGCATGGAATTGGTTTTTGGTGAATCTTGTTGTTCCTTCTTGTTTTCTGTGGATGACGGTACTTCTTGTTTCTGAAAGTCTTGATTGCATAGAAAGTGGATGATATGACAAGGCATGGTTTTGGTGAATCTTGTTGTTCCTTTTCTTGTGTCGGTACTTCTTGTTGAAATCTTGATTGCATAGAAAGTCTTGTGATGATATGACAACTCTTCGGTTCCGGTCATTCTTGTTTTTGTTGCTGACGGTATTGATTGTATAGAAAGTGGAGGATATGACAAATCTTCGGTTCCCGGTCATTCTTGTGGCTTTGTTCCTGGTATTCTTGTGGTTTGTTCCCGGTCATTCTTGTGCTTTGGTCTGAGGGATTCATCATGTTGCCAAAGTATGAGAGGAGATAGTCACTAAGAGTAAGACTAGGCAGATGAATCGGAATCCTAGCCACCGTGAGGTCAAACAAGTCCTGGAGAACGAAGAAGGGAAGCTGGTTCTCCAATAGCAACAAGTCATGTCTAATTGCGACGCGATTCACAAAGGTGTCGAAACATAAATCTGGACTTGTTTTTTTATTGGAATTTGGGTTGTTGCTGGTTCCGATCATGTCGGGACGATCAGCCTCATGGTACCACCTGCAGTGATGGCTCCAGAAATATTAATCAGGTAGTGTTGAAGAATTTGGTTAGAATTTGTGTAGAAGATTTCAAACTTGTTTGTTGGTACAAATAGAGTTTTTTAATATAAAAAAAATTATATTTAAAAAAATAAATAATATAAACCAAAAATAAATTACTTATGAATAAAAAAATGTAAGGAAAGAGGTAGAAGATTGGACAAGGGTGGAAAAATTATGAGTATGTGTTAGAATTTTACAAATAAAGAATTACTTCTCTTGTTGCGTTCGTAGTGAACTTCTATTTAATTGGCAAGTGTTTAGGTTTGTAAATTCTTATAATTTTAAATTATTTTGAATTTATTTAGTTTGTTCCTTAGAAAAACAAATTTCAAATTTTTTTTAATTTTTGTTTTTGTTTTGTTTTTTTTTTTTTTTTTTTTTTTTTTGAGATTTGCCCTCTGGGCCTGTTTGTTTTTAGAGATAGAATAAATGAGATTGTTAGTGAGGGTTGCTAGTGAGGAGAGTAAGAAAAATTGTGTTTGACTGATAACCAATGACTAATAATAGTTCATGTTTGTTTTAAGAGATCGGAGTGAGATTAACCATGTAAAATTACACAAATACCCGTATTATAATAGTATCAATTTTGGACTTATACCAACTAATAAATCATTGCCCAATTAAACTAGAAGTGTTTAGGTGTGTAAATTCTTATAATTTTAAATTATTTTGAATTTATTTAGTTTGTTTCTTAGAAAACAAATTTCAATTTTTTTTTTTTTTTTTTTTTTTTTTTTTGTTAGATTTTCCTCTACCTGTTTGTTTTTAGAGATAGAATGAAAGAGATTGTTAATGAGGGCCTGCTAGTGAGGAGAGTAAGAAAAATCAAAATTATACCAACTAATAAATTACAATTACATAATTGAAAATAATAAAGAATTCAAATATTAAACTATTTATTATTATTATTATTATTATTATTATTAAATAAGAAACCAACCAATGGTTTCTTCAAAACCAGCCCATAGTTTTGAAAAAGGCTCATTCCATTAGTGTGGACTTGACCTTGTTTTGCAAATATTCTGCTCTCACTCCAGCTTTTTTTCTACCTCACATGTCTCTCTCTTGCTCAAGCTTTGCCATTGATGACCACAAGTTCAAGTTGATTGGAGCTCTATTAGTGACGATCTCAACCTTTATATTCGTTAACAACGTTGTTGACTTCCAAATTCAAGGTGAGGCAAACTTGATGAAGACCAGAGTGCTAGATCAGTCTCCTTTCTTGGTGATCTTGTTGATTTTTTTATTATTATTTTGTTAATTTTGAGAACTTGTTGAATGATATTTGTAATCTGTTTGTGAATTTGTTGATCTTTTTTGTTATTATTTTTTGATATTTGTCATTTTGGAAATTTGTTAAAATTTTAAAACGTTGAATTTTTTTTTTTAATTTTTGGAAATTATTGATTTTTTCTGTGTAGTTAAAAATTTGAGAGAGATATGTTTTTATGTTTGATGATGTGGTGGATAGTATGGTTTTTTACATTATAATCCCAACGGCTTCTTTTTTCAATACCAAGTCCCATAGGGATTGTTAATCCGTTCGTCTGAGGGGTTTCATAGTTCGTTCGGACTATGACTCCAGTGCACATTGTCAAAGCAAACATGATATTAAAGAGTGACTCCTCATTGTTGGCCCAATACTAACTCATATCACGGAAAACAAATGGGCACTCTAATTCCATCCCTAATGATGTGGCTCACTCCTACGTGAAGTGGTCCTATATTTTGAAGAGAGTTGATTGGTTATTATTTTTCCCACCTCATTAGAGATATAATTATGGGTAATAAATTAGGGGACAAAACATTTTCTTTTTAAAAAATAATAAAATAGAACCCAATTTGATATAATTTTTTTAAAATTTTAAAATTTATTTTAATCTCCCAAAATATAAATTTATATGAAAATGACAAGCGTTTTTAAATTTTATTTTTTCTACCAAATTAACTTTTAATTTAAAAAATAAAATTTTAAAAACAAAATCAAGCATAACTTATAAATTTTCTAATAGAATATATATAATTTTTTGTGGTGTGGTCACCTCCACCTTGATCCATCCAGAATTATATCCACCATTAAATAATATAAAAAAAAATCTCTCCATTACAAATATTCAAGGAGAGGATTAAATATTCAAAATCTGTAAATACCTGTAGAGAAGTTCAAGTATAAAACAACCATCGATGACCAACATGGGTACATCCAGGGCATCGACTTTCTTTGGAAAGCATTCCTTGGCTCTGTCTAACAACTCTTTCATTTTCTCCACATCCTCCAGGACATCGACTTTCTTTGCAAAGCATTCCTTGGCTTTGTCTAACGACTCTTTCATTTTCTCCAGGGCATCGACTTTCTTTGCACAGCATTCCTTGGCTTCGTCTAACGACTCTTTCATTTTCTCCACATCGACTTCTACTTTCTCTGCATAGCAATCCCTGGCTCTGTCTAACGACAGTTTCATTTTCTCTACACATTGCTTTAGCACCACCAGCGTAAAATCCATTGTTGGATTGGCTGTCGGCACTCGCTTAAACAGGGCTTCGGCGTACTGCTTCTTAATGTCCTCCATGGGTGATTTAAGATGTTCTTTGTTGCTGTGAAGAGGTCCGATTGAGACTAGTTGAGGAGTGTAGGCACTTTTCTTCACCTTGCGAAGCTTCTTCGGGACCCTGAAAATACATGGAGATGGCATGGATTCGGCCTTCTTTGTACCTTCTTGATTGTTTTATGGATGGTTTCTGTAAGATCGTCACTCCCTTCCGTCATGGTAGCTACTGGGGTAGGAGGGAACTGATAAAGTTATGTCAGATAGTTCTTTCGGAGAAAATGGTTTAGGATTTATGAGGTTGTTCATGGAAAGAACCATACTGAAAGCACATATATATAGAGAAGGCCCAGCATCTCTAAGGGCCTGTTTGTTTTTGGAGTTAGGTTAAGTGAATTATTAGGACGAAGACAATTAGTGAGATTATTAGGATGAAGACAATTAGTGAGCGTGCGGAGCTTGTCAATAAAGAATTTAGAAAAATTATATTTATTTGTGATATATTTTAGTAAGGGAATATCTTAAATATTCTTTATATTTTGATATATTTTAATATTAAAAAATTTAAAATATTTACTGCATTTGTATCTCAATCCCAAATTGAATACGTGTTAGCCGTAGCATTTCACATGTCATCGTAGATTAGCCGAGCCTATCTTAGTTGCATTTTGCATGTGTTGCATTAGCCATCTTAACATGAACTAGGATCATGCATATGATTACTAACTAGTTTTTGTTTTGGCTCGGAGTACTCTGTAAGTTCTTTTGCTTTAGCATCCTTGCATGTGTGTGAGTGTTACCATGACAGCATGATTGCCATGAGGCTAGTTGCTTACGTAATATAACTGCTTGAATGCCTGTGGATGGAGGTTGAATTACCTAAATTGGAATAATGCATTAAAACTGTGAGTTTTAAGCCCATTAGATAGTGGCAAAACCATCTTTTCTAAAGCCCACTTGAGGGTGGCAAAATCTGCATTTTAGCCTACTTGCGAGTAGCAAACCTTTTTCAAAACAAACATGAAACGTTTTGTTCCAATTTAGGCGATTTGGTCTATATTTGTTTGCTGTGCGCATAACATAGTAAATCTAGGCTATTAATTAGAATAAGAGCACATAACGTTTTCAAAACTAGATATCACGGTTAGTAGAGGCCGATCTTCGGATCGGGCAAGAGGGGGTGCTCATAGTTGACCTTCCCCAATCGTACCTAAGTTCCCGAGCCGAGGCAACTTTGGTGATGACGGACACGTGGCCTTTGGCACCGAGTTAGGGTTTCCTAAATTCCACCATAAAAAATATTTAGGTGGCGACTCTGTATCTGGCAAAGCAGTCCATGTTTGGCACTTCTTTCTAAAAAAATCTGTTTTCCAAAATGATTTGCTGGATTTGGACTCTTTGGTTCAGATTAAAAACCGTGACAATTTGAGTCTGAACTGTAGTAGACCGACAAATGAACAGAACGTGGGGCCTCCCCCCGGGACGTTTGGGGACGTCTACACGCTCGCTCAAGCGTGAGACTCAGGCCCTCGCTCGAGCGTGACTTCTGTCCTTCAAGCGTGCTGCAAAACACATAAACTTCTGGATGCATGCATTTCACGCTCGAGCGGGTATCATGTCACTCTTGCGGAACTGCATGCATTCAGAGTGCTTCACTCGAACGTGAACTCCTACGCTCGAGCATAGATTCAAATTCTGGAATTTCTAGATTTGATCTCTAAGCTTCAAACTCAAACTAGACACTTCAAAACTCATCCTCTTGGGCCAATATTCTGAAAAACATTTAGATATTCACAAAACATCATGATTTAAAGATCATTTCATGAAATCAAGGCCCAAAAGCATGCCAATTGTTCGCAAACTCAACTTAAACTTCATGAACTCTCCAAAAACATGACATGCATAAAATGATTGAGCTTCTAGTTTCCAAATCATGATCAAATGAAATGAGAGGATGTAAATCATGATGAATTCTTACAACTAAGCTCAATTTGTGACATGTATGAGAGAATTCCTAGTAAACATGCTCCAAATGTAATAAAATGTATATGCATGTATGAATTGATCTTCCTTTCTACTTCTTAAGCTTGGTTCTTGCATCTCTTAGCTCAATTCACTTAAATTCATGGGTGAATCAACTCACTTCTAGACGAAAGGCTTGGTTTCTTACCTAAGGTCTTCAATTCTTTGAACTCTTGGTGAATCCTAACTCAATTCTCCAATTTCCCCTTTAATTTCCTAGCAATTCTTCCCTTTTTGCCTCTTGAGATCAACTCTCACTCTCTAATTCTCTCTTCCTCTCACATTTTTGAGCTCAAGGAGTAGGGAATGAGGGTGTAAAGTAAAATAAGGGGGTCTAAATAGCCTTGGATAGGCTTAATTAAAGTGGCTTAATTAAGATTGACTTAGGTTAATCACATTGACATTAATTATTCTAATTTAATCGTTCCAAATCGAATTTCAATTAAACCTACCATAAAAATATATAAATTCCACATAACACATAAATCAAATCAATTTCAGAATCAGATACCGATAAGACCTTCAATTCGCAAAATATAGCAGAATCTCAAACAGATATTCCTACAATAAACAGATATAAACACAAATAATGCAACACATATGGAATAAATCCAAAATTTGATCTTAGTGACTTATTAGGCACATGAAATCATGAATTAACGTTAATCATAGGTCGGGGTTGTTACACTATTTAAGCGATTTGTGTGTATATATAAGTAAAATAAAAAGCAACAATGGAGTACGTAAATAAAAAATATACTCTTTACATTTTAACTACTAAAAAAATGAAGAGTATATATTACAAAAAATTCAGGTTTTTGCGACGGCAAAATGCCGTCGCTAATACTCCTAATGGCGTCTCAAAAAACTTTTAGCGACGGCAAATGACTTTTAGCAATGACAAAGGGGGGGTCACAACAGAGGGCGTTGCAAAAACTTTTTGTCACCTTTTTTTTTTGCAACGACATTTTACTGTTGCCTATAATATGTAAAAAAGTGAGACCTTTTGCGACGGCATTGTTTTACCGTCACTAAAAGTCTTATTTGAGACCGCAAGTAATGCTATCGTGAATTGTGGTTTTTTTTTTTTTTTGACGGTGTGGTGTGGTGTCGTGGCCAAAAAAAAAAAAGAAAATTAAAGAAAAGAAAAAACCTACAATAAAATTAATAAAAATATTAAAATTACCTTCTTTTTTTTTGCGATGGTGTGGTGCCGTAAAAAAAAATGCATATAATTATTAAAAATATTAAAATTACCTGTATTAAATGAAAAACAGTTGAAAAAGAAACCAATAATTGCATAATAAAATACAAATTCCTATATAGAAATAACAAATTTTGCATAATAAAAATATTTTTGCATTCATAATTACACACCAACAAAATTACCACACTACATAATATTCCATAATACATATATAATGTTTAAATACATAAAGTTGTTCATAATTCAAAATAAACATAAACCAAAATTAAAAGTTTTCCTCATCATTCTCCGTGGGTAACAAAGACAAAAGTTAGTCGCATTTTTCATAGGCATGCATTCCACAAGAAGCAAACTCCTACTTGGGAAATATTTGAAAACAAAAAATAAAACAAATTAGTGACAATATAATTATGTGTTAATACTTTAATTACAAAAAAAATATAAAAATTTAACTACTATACAATTATAAAGATAATTAAGTAAATAATTTTGCCTAGACTGAAATCCGACTCTAACTCCCAAGCCGAGAACGCGATTCGAGTCTCGCTTTCTCCCACAAGTCTCTTGTGCTAGCCAAGTTTCGTGCTAATCTAACATCGTTTGGTGATTTTGGGGTGCCAACACCTCGAATTCTAAATTTGTTAAGGAACTAGTTTGCCTAGCATGAAATCCGACTCTAACTCCCAAATCAGGAACCCGATTCGAGTCCCGTCTTCTCCCACAAGTCTCTCGCGCCTAGGCGGTCATGTGTGCCAAGTTTCGTGCTACTCTGACGCCATTTGGTGATTTTGGGGCGTCAACACCTCGAATTTTAAGTTTTTTAAGAAACTAATTTGTCTAGAGTGAAATCCAGCTCTAACTCCCAAACCACGAATCCGATTTGAGTCCCGCCTTCTCCCACAAGTCTTTCATGCCTAGGCGGTCGTGTGTGCCAAGTTTCGTGCTATTCCGACACCGTTTCGTGATTTTGGGGCGTTAACACCTCAAATTCTAAGTTTCTTAAGAAACTAATTTGTCTAGAGTGAAATCCGACTCTAACTCCCAAATTAGGAATCTGATTCGAGTCCCGTCTTCTCCCACAAGTCTCTCATGCCTAGGCGGTCTTGTGTGCCAAGTTTCGTGCTACTCCGATGCCGTTTGGTGATTTTGGGGTGTTAACACCTCGAATTCTAAGTTTCAACTAATTTGTCTAGAGTGAAATCCGGTTCTAACTCCCAAACCGAGAATTCGATTCGAGTGCCGTCTTCCCCACAAGTCTCTCATGCCTAGGCAGTCGTATGTGCCAAGTTTTGTGCTACTTCGATGCCATTTGGTGATTTTGGGGCGTCAACACCTCGAATTCTAAGTTTCTTAAGAAACTAGTTTGTCTATAGTGAAATCCAGCTCTAACTCCCAAATCAGGAATCCGATTCAGGTCCTGTCTTCTCCCACAAGTCTCTCGTGCCTAGGCGGTTGTGTGCACCAAGTTTTATGCTAATCTGATGCCGTTTGGTGATTTTGGGACATTAACACCTCAAATTCTAAGTTTCTTAAGAAACTAGTTTGACTATAGTGAAATCCGACTCTAACTCCCAAACTGGGAACCTGATTCGAGTCCCGTCTTCTCCCACAAGTCTCTTGTGCCTAGGCGGTCGTGTGTGCCAAGTTTCGTACTAATCCGATGCCGTTTGGTGATTTTGAGGCGTTAACACCTCGAATTTCAAGTTTCTTAAGGAACTAGTTGATCGTAAATCTCTCTCCCTAAATACAAGTCAAGTGATACTATGTTACTGTAAAGACCATTCCCAGGTGATTAATCATTTTAAAATACTATGTTTAGATGCTTACTAAACTCGAATCTAATACTCCTTGTTAGATACCCACTCAGTTAATTTGAATTTGTAGAAAATGATGGATATTAATGCTGCTAGATGGCCAATTTATGTAGATGATTGTGATATCATCATGCTATTATGTCACTGTAGACACCCCATTTTGACCGGCCCTAAGACTTGGGCACTTTCTTTTGACCACCCGCTGATGAAAATTGAAATGTGCTATTTTCTGAATTTCTCAGCATAAAAATCAAAGTGAAGCTTTCATCCTACTAAACCTCACTCATTTTGGCCATCACTAATATTTTATTAATTTGTAGTATTTTATAATTTTATATTTTTATATAAATTTATGTGTGTGTACATTTGTTTTAGGTGTGTTTTATATAAATTGATAAATATTTGATAAAAAAAATAATAAAGAAAATAATAAAACAAAAAAATAAAAAAAAGGAGAAAAGAAGAGAAAATAAAAGAATAATAAGGTGATGTTTATTTTTATTTGGGTGGAATATATGATGGAAACATTATGATGATGGGTTTAGTTGGAGGAGAAAAAAAAGCTTACAAAGAGAGGTGGTGGAGAATATTATTTTTCAAAAGAGAGTTGAGGAGATGATAATTATGTTCGGAGGGGTAGGGAATGAATGATGGAGGAGGTTTGTTTTTGGTTCAGCTGGGGCATGAGGAGGAGAGATGGATAATAATAATAATAAAAAAAAGGATACACAACTCTCTCTCTCTTCATAATGCATGATAGTGGGGGTGAAGAAGATAGAGGGAGGAGGAGAGAGCTCACGGGGGGACACACCCACATGCACACACAAGCCTCTCTCTATAACACACTGAGGCACACATGAAAAGGGAAGAGACACACACCATCTGACGGGCTCTCTCAGGCATATACACGGGTGGAGGGGATACACATGGGGGAGGGAGCACATGTACACATGCCAAAAAAGGCTGACACAGGAGAGACCCAAAAAAAAGACACACATTAGAGACCACATGCACGACATGCACCCGGGGCTCTCTCCCTCAACCTAGTCTCTCTCCCTCCTTCAGGAGGGGCACACTGTGAACACACCATAGACATACACACACACGGCACACACCCACACACTTTCTCTTATCTCTCTCTCGGGTTGCATAGAAGCTGAGCATGCACGCAGAGATTCATACACACTGCCATAGACACAGAGAACACACACCATACACATGCTTAGAGGAGGAAGACACACACATGGCCATCTCCCTCTCTCTCTACAATGACACCCACGGTTAGAGAGAAGGGACAGAAAAAAGCTTGAGATACAGATGGACTGATACACACACACACCAGCACGGGGGATCATCACCATACAAAACCCATGCACACACAGCACCACCACAACACACAACCCACACAACAACA
The DNA here is from genome assembly GCA_030407325.1 of Camellia japonica. Taxonomy (NCBI): domain Eukaryota; kingdom Viridiplantae; phylum Streptophyta; class Magnoliopsida; order Ericales; family Theaceae; genus Camellia; species Camellia japonica. Next base: position 7,652,844 of record JAPPVO010000016.1, read on the forward strand.
CACACAACTCAGACACGGTTTTGAGGAAGAGATACACACGCAGTCGAGACACAGCTGCAGAAAGCACACCATCTGGTGATGAAACTCTCTCAGCATTGCCCTGTCTTGTGATATTGAACCCGGGAGTAAGAATTGCTACTGTTGCAGCTGGTGGGCGCCATACATTAGCATTGTCAGATGCTGGAGCACTACTTGCTCTATGGACAGTGCGGGCAAGGAGGCACAGATGATGAGCTCATCCCTATATGTGGATCTAGCTTACTGGGTATCCAGATAGAGGGCGTGGCTGCAGGACTCTGGCACACCGTCTGCATTTCTGCTGATGGTGATGTTTATTCATTTGGTGGGAATCAATTTGGGCAGTTGGGAATTGGCACTGATCAGACAGAAGATATCAAGAGCTTGTGTGTAAGTATTTTGACCACTCTTGAAAGCAATGGTGAGGTTATGAAATGGATAGAGTTTGCAGAGAGTTTTTAAGTAGATTCTGAGGCTTGTTTAAAGGCTCTCAACGAGTTAAATGGATTCTTGGCTTCAAAGTCTGTTCTTGTGGGGGAGGAGCTGACACCCTTTGAAGCTGATATTATTGTCTTCTCAGCACTTTATTCCTATGTGAAAGGTCTTTCAGATTCAGATCGGAAGCGTTTGCCACATTTGATGAGATGGATGGATTGTATCCAGAATAAGGAGGACTTTGGGAAAACATTTGAACAGATTTTGATAGAGAAGGACACATTTGAGCCTCCGGCTTCAAAAAATGTTGAGAGGGTGGAAATAGATCCAAATGCAAAGAAGGTTGTGCAAGACAAGAAAGATGCAAATAGTGTAGAAAAAGGCTCGAGTTCAAACAAAAATGCTAATGCGATCAAAGGAGATGGTCAAGTTGTGATAGAGAAGAAGAAATTGCCTGAAAAAGTAGCAGATGAGAAAGATAAAGTATTGCAGTCCTGATGAGTTGATAAACCGCCGCGTGGTGCTAATCACTAAATGTAAAACCTGGAAAGCTAAGAGATGTAATGTCAGAAGGATTGGTATTATGTGCTTCTAGTGAAGATCATTCTGTTGTGGAGCCTCTGATTGCTCTAGAGGGTGCCAAAGTTGGTGAATGCATTTCATTTTCAGGGTACAACTCCGAGGTTCTAAAGAGGAGATAGTCACACTTTCTCTCTCTACACTCTCAGGAAATTTGCACATCATCCAATAGTGATTTCCCTATAAGCCATGCTAGTCAGATTTCAAATCCGTTCCTTGGTTTGCCGTTTGAATCTAGAAAATGTGAATCATGCAATGTTGCGGAACCCGGGACATGCGAAAAGGAGTGACATGTGCCAGTGATGAAGTTGTTTATTTTATTTTGAGTGTTGTGAGGTTTTATTTTATTTTATTTTTCTCCCCCTCCTCCTTTATTCGGATCTGTAATATTCAAGTGTTGTAATAATCCCCCACCCCGCTTCTTTCTATCCCATTCTTTTATCGCTTTCCCTAACTGTGTGTATGTATATATCTTGACATGTCATGCATATCCCTGCTTTTCATCCATGTTTCATGCATCTTGATTCGGCTAAGTTTGCATTTGTGGATTCAATCAATTCCTATGTGATTATGTGTGCTACCTCATGTTCTTGAGATGATTCACATGTCATATCTTAGAAGCCGAATCTTTAGTTGCATCTCATGTGTGAATTGCATTAGGATTCTGTATATAAGATCATGCATATTTTACTAACTTTTGTTTTGTAGTTGTTCGAGGGACGTCGGTAAATCTGTGAGTTTTTATGCTTTAGCATCTCATTTGTGTGTGATTTTCTTATTATGTTTAGCATCCTACCATGTGGCTATTTGTTTAAGTGATAAACTGTTTGAATGCCTGTGGATGAAGGCTTGTTGTTTGAATTGGGATAATTCAATAAATGTACGTCTTAAGCCCACTTGATGGTGGCAAAATCAAACCGTTTTCAAAAACAAACATGAGATTGAAGTGTTCAAATTTGAGCAAACTAGTCTATACTTGTATGCTTCACATAGTAAATTTTAGGATTTATTAACTAATCAGAACATGAACATATAAAGAAAATAAACGTCGTATCATGGTTTAGTAGAGGCCGATCTTTTGATCGGGTGAGCAGGGGTGCTCATTATTGACCTTCCCCTCTCATACCTAAGGTTCCGAGCCAAGCATCATTGGTTACGACGAACAGTGGCCTTGGCACCGAGTCATGGGTTTCCTAATTTCCCAAAATATTAGGTGGCGACTCTGAGATCTGATGACGCAGTCCATTTTTGACAAAATTGCAATAAAATAGATTTTCAATAAAAGTTGCCAAATCTGGACTCTCGTCTACGTTTCACATTGCACTCGTGAAACTTGAGATCAAAGAGATCTCGGGAGTCCGAACTGTTTAACGAGCGCGGGTACCCCCCGGGCATGTTACAGTTTCTGGCGACTCTGCTGGGGATTTATGAAACCTTGACTCGAACTCCATGATATGACTTTTATTTTCAATTATATGTTTATTGCATTGTATGCATTGGTGCACTTAAAGTTCCTGTGTTGCCCAGATGTTGGTGGGAACACAGACACACTTTTTGTGACACTACATCTATCTCTACGTTACTTTAGAGGCCTTGTGTTGTAACCTTTTGAGATTTGTCAAAAGGGTAGCTTTGCTATCTAGCTCTGCTATCTAAGGTTCTCAGACTCCGAAGAGAGGCTATTTGACTCTTCTGATTTCCTGGGATCTTTATTGGTTATGACCCAAAGGACTCTTTGGTAATGTCACCTTGACTTCAACCCCTAGGGTAGAGCTAACCTTGTACATATAGTGAGCTATAGTACCTTTCAAACTTAGGACAGGATGCTCTCCTATTTCTAGGATGTGTGATACCACTTGTCTGAATAGTGAAACCCTAGATCATTTCAAGCTAGGACAGGATAACCCTACCCTCCATAGGGGTGTTTGTTCTCTTTCCTGCTATGTGTTATGTGCAATGTATTGGATCTATACAGGGGTTCTCAAATTCGAATGAGTGGTTCAGGTTGTTCAGTTTAGCACCATTACTTCAAAAACAAAAAAAAAATAACAAAAACATAAAATCAAAAAAAAAATTAAAAAAAAAAAAAAAATCCGATATCCCACAAAGTTGACCATTTGTAAATAAATAGAACTTGTAGGGTATCCGACCATCTCTGTGATTAGGGAGTGACCACCTGTTGATTGCACAGGCTTTATTTTGAATGTTGTCGATGGCCCACACTTTGACTGGCAATTTGAGAATGGTTTTATTCTGAGTTCTGAATTGAGTATTGAGTCTAAGTTTGACTCCGCCAAGTTTGTAGAGTTAGAGTCAGGCTTGAGTCATTCTAGTGAGTCAGAGTCTGTTGATTTCGAGAGTGCTAACCTAGACATTTCTGTCCTGTCTAGGCCTTCTTTGTCATTTTCTTTTGAATTTGTTGTCAAAAAGTCTGTTGTCATTGCTGAGTCACAGTCTCTTTTCAATAAACAAAAAAAAAATGCCATAGAGTCTGCCTACTTTTCTGTGCCTTTAAATCATTGCATTGACCAAAGTTTTTCAAAACGTTTTCCAAAATTCTGATAAAAACAAAGAGGAAGAATTTCCTCGGGATTTGCAAATTTTGATCAACTGAGAGGAAGAGAGGTGTGCTAAGCCTTTGATGAATAAAATCATTTTTGTTAATATGAGTACTGAGAAGGATCCTGGCTTGGTCCAAATTGGTTCTATCTTATCTTCGTAAAAGTACGAGTGATTAGTCACTTTGTGAAAAGATTTCAAAAACTGTTTTTGCGTGGTTCTACGAAGACATGCCTGGAATCAGTTATACAGCATAGGATCCCTCTTGACTCGTGGTTCGACCTCCTTAGCTCCTTAGCTTTCAAACCTCGATTCGAAGTATTCAATGATCATTCAAAGTATAAGTCTTGCGTAGCCGAATTGGAAATAGCCCTTGAACTAGGGGCCATGATGTGATTCAAATGAAGGCAGCCCTTCAACTAGGGGCAATAAGGTCGAATGTGATTCAGATTTGAAACAGCCCTTGAACTAGGGGCAAAAGTGTGAGGCTTGCATAGCTGAAATGGAGGCAGCCCTTGAACTAGGGGCAATAAGGTACCACCCTTGAGAGGCTCGCTGGGTCGAAAACCCGGAAGGGCGACCCAGGCAAAAGTTAGAGCACAAAAAATAAAAATAAAAATAAAAATAAAAGAAAAAATAAAAAGAAAAACGAAAAGCTCGCAAGGTTGAAAACCCGAAAGGGCGGTTTTGGCAAAAGTTAGAGCATAAAAGGAGAGTGTCAATACCCGAGTGAACCTTAGCCAAAACTATGTAGAGCCTGTGATTCGGATTGGAAGCAACCCTTGAACTAGGGGCAAGAAGGTCGGATGTGATTTAGATTTGATGCAGCCCTTGAACTAGGGGCAAAAGGTTGGATGTGATCAAAGAGTTAAAACTGAATCGCTTCCCAATGAAGACCGCCCAGAAAGGCCAAACCCAGAATTTGAGAGAATGAATTTTATTATTGAAGGACAGTCGAGTTCCTATCCACTACACTAAGGGCAACACTAGGAGCAAATTCATACCCAATTCAACCTAGTCCCTGCATCATCATATCTACTGGTCAAGTGTAGCAGTTGTTCTTATAGTTGGCTTAGAGATTCCCTAATCAACATGGACAAGTTAAAATGAAAGTAACCCTTGAGAGGCTCGCTGGCAGAAAACCCGGAAGGGCGACCCAGGCAAAAGTTAGAGCAGAAAAACAAAAAAATTAAAAAAAAATGATAAAAAAAATGAAAATGAAAAAAAAAAAAAAATGAAATGAACAAAATGAAAAAATGAAAAGCTCGCAAGGTTGAAAACCCGAAAGGGTGGCTTTGGCAAAAGTTAGAGCACAAAAGGAGAGTGTCAATACCCAAGTGAACCTTAGCCCGAACTACGATGGCCTGATTCCTATCTTTGGGATACGTAGGTAGCTTCATCTCGAAGTTCGGCCCTAATAATTTTTCAACTCATTCATTTTGTCCATGTTTGATTGGTGTATCTTTAGTCGACTTGGTTGTCCTATCCGTGTTTGATTGGTGTATCTTCGTTCTACTCAGTTCAGTTGGTTCGATTCAACTTGGTTCAGTTCGGTTCGGTTTGGCGGTTCGGTTCGGTCTAGTTCTGCTTGGCTTCACTCGGCTCGGATTGGCTTGGTTCAAATCGGCTCGGTTCGGTTATCCCCTTTGATTATCTGGTTTGGGACTATGCACCTCAATGATTGATTCCATGTTAGTTGAGTAGTGACCATTTGCAAAAATAGGGTTTGATTAATTTGAATGAAGTTGACTAATTTTTCTCGAAAATTGTTCCATTTTTGCAAAACTTGGACCATTCTTTGGATTTGAAAAGGGAAAATTTTCAGTACTCACAGTTTAGCTTACATGATTTGAAACAGAAAATGGAATAAGTATACTAATCTAACTCTCATGTAGATCAAAACATGTTTTCAAAAAAATCAAGAGAAAAAAAAAAAAAAAATCAAGGCGATGAATTAGGGGCATAGTTGAGTTAGTGCTTCTGTCTTCTCCCCCGCTCGAGTCAACTCGTCAGTGTATGAGTGTGTATTCATACCAGTCAGTGTACATGAGTGTGTCTTCATATGAGCGTGTATTCGTACCAGTCAGTGTATTTATACCAGTTAGGGTATTCATACCAATCAGTGTATATAAGTGTGTTTCTTTCATACCAGTCAGTATATTTATACCAGTCGGTGTATTTATACCAGTCAGTGTATAGAAGTGTGTTTGGATTATTTTGGCTTCGTTTTTCTCACGTTGAGTCAGTTTTATTTTTATTCAGGTCAGTGTGGATCAATGTCCAATTTAGAGTTCAAATTTCAATCATTCTCAAATGCGATCAAAGAAAAGTATTTTCAAAATCAGAGTGATGTGCCAGTCACACCATTGATGTACAAAATCGAAACTGATTTTATTAAAGTCAGGGGAGGACATCCCCGATTACAGAGACTCAAAAAACAAAAAAAAAAAAAAAAAAAACAAACAGAACAGAACAGAAAATACAGAAAAAAAAAGAAAAAAAAAAAAGAAACAAAAGAAAAAGAAAAAAAAGAGAGGTCTTGTTCTTCTTCTTCTTCGCCGGTGCCGGCCACAGGCCAACTTCACTTACTCGGCTCTTCCGTCGCCGAGCTCTTCCGCTTTTTGTCGCTCTTCGAAGGCCCTTCTCCAGTACTTCCGCCAAGAACGACCACAGTGTTCCCGCCGACAGAGTCGGCTCCCCGCCGACCATCAAAGGCGAGGTACGAAGATTGCCCAAATCGGGCCATAGAGGTGGAGTGCCTTTTCAGCTCCTTGTTTTCAGCCTTCAACTCCTTATTTTCAACCTTCAAGGCACAAATCTCTGCCCGTGCATCTCTGTACATGCACTGGAGGAGAGATAGTTGGGCGTTGGCCTGGTACACCTCACACGTCTTGTTTTGTAGACGGTGAGACAGGTTGGTGACCGCCGCCACTGTCTCCATGCAGGACCTCAACGTTGGCCTCGATATCATTTTGAGTAGCCATCACTTGCTCAACTGATAGTGTGGGAAGATTAGGTTGAGTAAGAGCAGGGGCACTTGGCCTAGAGGAGCTTGATGGACCATTAAGATCCGGAAACAGAGAGAGAGAGGGCGGGACGAAGCCATGTATAAGAGAAGAGAAGAAAGAAATGGCAGAGGAAAGAAGGTAGTCAATGAAGAGTGGCAGAAGAAGAGGAAAAGAAGAAGGCGGAGGAAGATGGAAGAGCAAGAAGAAGGAGGAGGACGATGGAAGAACGATAGAGGAGAAGAGTGATGGAGAAGAAGCAGAAGAAGAGAAAAGAGATACGGAAGAGAAGAAGAAGCTGAGAAGAAGAAGACAAAGAGTGAGAGAGCCGAGGAGAGCCTGCAAATCGAGGCCTGCTTTTGTCGGCCAGCTGACGCAAAAGCTGGGCCTCGTGTCAAACGCGTGTATCAAAAGACGAGAGAGACGCGGGAGAGTTGTGTATGCATATATGTATATATATTGTATAGCTATGTAATATAGATATTTGTTTGAACATTTGGGTCACAAGTGTGGCTTGGGTTCAGTGGTTTCGCCCAGTGGTTGAAGAGTGAGAGGCTGAGCCTGAGGTCAGGGGTTCGAACCCCACATCGAGTGTTTCTTTTGGTTTGTTTTGATTTTGTGTATATATGTCTCGTATATGTATATATATTTGTTTGCATATCTTGTCATAGTCATAAGAGTGGAGTGGCTCAGTGGTTGAGTACTCGGAGGCCAAGCTTGAGGTCAGGGGTTCGACACCCCGTATCCCATGTCCATGCATTTTTGCATTTTTCCTTTCTTTTTTGCGTGTTTTGCGTACGTGTGCTGATGTCAGCAAACAGAATATGCCTTCTCAATAACGGTGTCTTCCCGCTAACGGCTGCAAACAGAATATTCCCCACGTTTGTGTATAGGTCCATATATGTCTGTGTCGTATATACCTGTATATATACTGTATATGTCTGTGTATATATCTGTATATATTTGTCTGTATGTTGTCTGTATATGTATATATGTATACCGTATGTATGTATCTGTGTGTATTTTTGTCTGTATATGAACATATGTATACCGTTTATGCATGTCTGTGTATATTGTCGTATTTGTATGTATTTTGTCTATACATGGTATATGTATATGGTATTTGGTTGAACATACAATTCCTTCTTTCATTCTGTGCATCTATCACACAATAATCTCACTTCGTTCACCTACCACACAAATTTCAAATTCAATTCCATTGCACTATTTTGTGCAATCCCCCGGTCTAGGAGACCTCAAAATCCTTGGTCTAGGAGACCTTAAATCCCCGGCCTAGGAGACCTCAAAATCCCCGGTCTAGGAGATCTCAAAATCCATGGTCTAGGAGACCTTAAATCCTCGGTCTAGGAGACCTTAAATCCCCGGTCTAGGAGACCTCAAAATCCCCGGTCTAGGAGACCTCAAAATCCATGGTCTAGGAGACCTTAAATCCTCGGTCTAGGAGACCTCAAAATCCCTGGTCTAGGAGACCTCAAAATCCCCGGTCTAGGAGACCTCAAAATTCCCGGTCTAGGAGACCTCAAAATCCTTGGTCTAGGAGACCTTAAATCCCCGGTCTAGGAGACCTCAAAATCCTCGGTCTAGGAGACCTCAAAATCCTTGGTCTTGGAGACCTTAAATCCCCGGTCTAGGAGACCTCAAAATCCTCGGTCTAGGAGACCTCAAAATCCCTGGTCTAGGAGACCTCAAAATCCTCGGTCTAGGAGACCTCAAAATCCTTGGTCTAGGAGACCTTAAATCCCCGGTCTAGGAGACCTCAAAATCCTCGGTCTAGGAGACCTCAAAATCCTTGGTCTAGGAGACCTTAAATACCCGGTCTAGGAGACCTCAAAATTCCCGGTCTAGGAGACCTCAAAATCCTCGGTCTAGGAGACCTCAAAATCCCTGGTCTAGGAGACCTCAAATCCCCGGTCTAGGAGACCTCAAAATCCTCGGTCTAGGAGACCTCAAAATCCTTGGTCTAGGAGACCTTAAATCCCCGGTCTAGGAGACCTCAAAATCCCCGGTCTAGGAGACCTCAAAATCCTTGGTCTAGAAGACCTTAAATCCCCGGTCTAGGAGACCTCAAAATCCTCGGTCTAGGAGACCTCAAAATCCTTGGTCTAGGAGACCTTAAATCCCCGGTCTAGGAGACCTCAAAATCCTCGGTCTAGGAGACCTCAAAATCCCTGGTCTAGGAGACCTCAAAATCCTTGGTCTAGGAGACCTTAAATCCCTGGTCTAGGACACCTCAAAATCCTCGGTCTAGGAGACCTCAAAATCCTTGGTCTAGGAGACCTTAAATCCCCGGTCTAGGAGACCTCAAAATCTCCGGTCTAGGAGACCTCAAAATCCTTGGTCCAGGAGACCTTAAATCCCCGGTCTAGGAGACCTCAAAATCCTTGGTCTAGGAGACCTTAAATCCCCGGTCTGGGGGACCTCAAAATCCTCGGTCTAGGAGACCTCAAAATCCTTGGTCTAGGAGACCTTAAATCCCCGGTCTAGGAGACCTCAAAATCCTCGGTCTAGGAGACCTCAAAATCCCTGGTCTAGGAGACCTCAAAATCCTTGGTCTAGGAGACCTCAAAATCCTTGGTTTAGGAGACCTTAAATCCCCGGTCTAGGAGACCTCAAAATCCTCGGTCTAGGAGACCTCAAAATCCTTGGTCTAGGAGACCTTAAATCTCTAGGAGACCTCAAAATCCGGTCTAGGAGACCTCAAAATCCTTGGTCTAGGAGACCTTAAATCCCCGGTCTAGGGGACCTCAAAATCCTCGGTCTAGGAGACCTCAAAATCCTTGGTCTAGGAGACCTTAAATCCCCGGTCTAGGAGACCTCAAAATCCCCGGTCTAGGAGACCTCAAAATCCTTGGTCTAGGAGACCTTAAATCCCCGGTCTAGGGGACCTCAAAATCCTCGGTCTAGGAGACCTCAAAATCCATGGTCTAGAAGACCTTAAATCCCCGGTCTAGGAGACCTCAAAATCCTCGGTGTAGGAGACCTTAAAATCCTTGGTCTAGGGGACCTTAAATCCCTGGTCTAGGAGACCTCAAAATCCCCGGTCTAAGAGACCTTAAATCCTTTGGTGTCTACAAGACCTTAAATCTTTCATGGTCTAGGAGACCTTAAATCTTATAAAGGTGCAATTCCTTTGGTGTTTGTCGTGCCCGAACGACTTTAGGTGGTCTGGTATAGTCACCTGCCTGTGATTGCAATGAGTTCCTAGGAGACCAACTGCGACGGTGGAAACTAGAGTTCGAATGGCCGAGACCTAGAACGCAAAAGGTTCAGGATTTCCGAGACTAAGTCTGGTTTAAATACCCAGGGGTGCATCCCCGGCTTGAAATCTGTATGGCAGCCCCATAGGTTGAGGTAGCTTTGTATGCGCCTCAACTCTGGAAACTGAACCAACCTAGTCTGTCACCCCGTTGGAGAATAGGGAAAGTTGTAAATATGATCAGAAAAGCGGCATCCGTGGCCACCCAAATCGGTTAAAAATAGCAGGTGCGCCTGTCTGTTCACACCACCCAATTGGTTAATAATAGCAGGTGTGCCTGTCTGTTTACACCACCCCTTCTCCTCTCGCGTGAGACGCGTTAGGTTGTTGATTCACTCGGTTAAAAACAGCAGGTGCGCCTGTCTGTTTACACCACCCATTCTCCTCTCGCGTGAGACGCGTTAGGATGTTGATTTTTCTTGGTTGAGGTCATCCCTCTTTTGCATGATCATAAGGTTTTCAAAAATAATCGGCTTCGCGAAGCGTGTAAGTCCAACTTTCAAACTGCATTTTGTGTATATCATTTGCGTTCTGCCCCTGAACTACGCTGGTTTGATTCCTTGCAAAGGGATACGTAGGCAACCTTCGGGTTCAACCACATGCATTGCATTTTGTGTGATTACCCAAGTCTTACGGCCTTGTCAAAATGGTCGTCTTCTTGCTTTGACATTCACTCACGTCATTTCATGACTTCGAGCTCTGTCAAAGAGGGGCAACTGTAGACACCCCATTTTGACCGGCCCTAAGACTTGGGCACTTTCTTTTGACCACCCGCTGATGAAAATTGAAATGTACTATTTTATGAATTTCTCAGCATAAAAATCAAAGTGAAGCTTTCATCTACTAAACCTCACTCATTTTGGCCATCATTAATATTTTATTAATTTGTAGTATTTTATAATTTTATATTTTTATATAAATTTATGTGTGTGTACATTTGTTTTAGGTGTGTTTTATATAAATTGATAAATATTTGATAAAAAAAATAATAAAGAAAATAATAAAACAAAAAAAAGGAGAAAAGAAGAGAAAATAAAAGAATAATAAGGTGATGTTTATTTTTATTTGGGTGGAATATATGATGGAAACATTATGATGATGGGTTTAGGTGGAGGAGAAAAAAAAGCTTACAAAGAGAGGTGGTGGAGAATATTATTTTTCAAAAGAGATTGAGGAGATGATAATTATGTTCGGAGGGGTAGGGAATGAATGATGGAGGAGGTTTGTTTTTGGTTCAGCTGGGGCATGAGGAGGAGAGATGGATAATAATAATAAAAAAAAAAGGATACACAACTCTCTCTCTCTTCATAATGCATGATAGTGGGGGTGAAGAAGATGGAGGGAGGAGGAGAGAGCTCACGGGGGGACACACCCACATGCACACACAAGCCTCTCTCTATAACACACTGAGGCACACATGAAAAGGGGAGAGACACACACCATCTGACGGGCTCTCTCAGGTATATACACGGGTGGAGGGGGATACACATGGGGGAGGGAGCACATGTACACATGCCAAAAAAGGCTGACACAGGAGAGACCCAAAAAAAAGACACACATTAGAGACCACATGCACGACATGCACCCGGGGCTCTCTCCCTCAACCTAGTCTCTCTCCCTCCTTCAGGAGGGGCACACTGTGAACACACCATATACATACACACACACGGCACACACCCACACACTCTCTCTTATCTCTCTCTCGGGTTGCATAGAAGCTGAGCATGCACGCAGAGATTCATACACACTGCCATAGACACAGAGAACACACACCATATACATGCTTAGAGGAGGAAGACACACACATGGCCATCTCCCTCTCTCTCTACAATGACACCCACGGTTAGAGAGAAGGGACAGAAAAAAGCTTGAGATACAGATGGACTGATACACACACACACCAGCACGGGGGATCACCACCATACAAAACCCATGCACACACAGCACCACCACAACACACAACCCACACACCAACACACACAACTCAGACACGGTTTTGAGGAAGAGATACACACGCAGTCGAGACACAGCTGCAGAAAGCACACCATCTGGTGATGAAACTCTCTCAGTATTGCCCTGTCTTGTGATATTGAACCCGGGAGTAAGAATTGCTACTGTTGCAGCTGGTGGGCGCCATACATTAGCATTGTCAGATGCTGGAGCACTACTTGCTCTATGGACAGTGCGGGCAAGGAGGCACAGATGATGAGCTCAGCCCTATATGTGGATCTAGCTTACTGGGTATCCAGATAGAGGGCGTGGCTGCAGGACTCTGGCACACCGTCTGCATTTCTGCTGATGGTGATGTTTATTCATTTGGTGGGAATCAATTTGGGCAGTTGGGAATTGGCACTGATCAGACAGAAGATATCAAGAGCTTGTGTGTAAGTATTTTGACCACTCTTGAAAGCAATGGTGAGGTTATGAAATGGATAGAGTTTGCAGAGAGTTTTTAAGTAGATTCTGAGGCTTGTTTAAAGGCTCTCAACGAGTTAAATGGATTCTTGGCTTCAAAGTCTGTTCTTGTGGGGGAGGAGCTGACACCCTCTGAAGCTGATATTATTGTCTTCTCAGCACTTTATTCCTATGTGAAAGGTCTTTCAGATTCATATCGGAAGCGTTTGCCACATTTGATGAGATTGATGGATTGTATCCAGAATAAGGAGGACTTTGGGAAAACATTTGAACAGATTTTGATAGAGAAGGACACATTTGAGCCTCCGGCTTCAAAAAATGTTGAGAGGGTGGAAACAGATCCAAATGCAAAGAAGTCTGTGCAAGATAAGAAAGATGCAAATAGTGTAGAAAAAGGCTCGAGTTCAAACAAAAATGCTAATGCGATCAAAGGAGATGGTCAAGTTGTGATAGAGAAGAAGAAATTGCCTGAAAAAGTAGCAGATGAGAAAGATAAAGTATTGCAGTCCTGATGAGTTGATAAACCGCCGCGTGGTGCTAATCACTAAATGTAAAACCTGGAAAGCTAAGAGATGTAATGTCAGAAGGATTGGTATTATGTGCTTCTAGTGAAGATCATTCTGTTGTGGAGCCTCTGATTGCTCCAGAGGGTGCCAAAGTTGGTGAATGCATTTCATTTTCAGGGTACAACTCCGAGGTTCTGAAGAGGAGATAGTCACACTTTCTCTCTCTACACTCTCAGGAAATTTGCACATCATCCAATAGTGATTTCCCTATAAGCCATGCTAGTCAGATTTCAAATCCGTTCCTTGGTTTGCCGCTTGAATCTAGAAAATGTGAATCATGCAATGTTGCGGAACCCAGGACATGCGAAAAGGAGTGACATGTGCCAGTGATGAAGTTGTTTATTTTATTTTGAGTGTTGTGAGGTTTTATTTTATTTTATTTTTCTCTCCCTCCTCCTTTATTCAGATCTGTAATATTCAAGTGTTGTAATAATCCCCCACCCCGCTTCTTTCTATCCCATTCTTTTATCGCTTTCCCTAACTGTGTGTATGATATATCTTGACATGTCATGCATATCCCTGCTGCATCCATGTTTCATGCATCTTGATTCGGCTAAGTTTGCATTTGTGGATTCAATCAATTCCTATGTGATTATGTGCGCTACCTCATGTTCTTGAGATGATTCACATGTCATATCTTAGAAGCCGAATCTTTAGTTGCATCTCATGTGTGAATTGCATTAGGATTCTGTATATAAGATCATGCATATTTTACTAACTTTTGTTTTGTAGTTGTTCGAGGGACGTCGGTAAATCTGTGAGTTTTTATGCTTTAGCATCTCATTTGTGTGTGATTTTCTTATTGTGTTTAGCATCCTACCATGTGGCTATTTGTTTAAGTGATAAACTGTTTGAATGCCTGTGGATGAAGGCTTGTTGTTTGAATTGGGATAATTCAATAAATGTACGTCTTAAGCCCACTTGATGGTGGCAAATCAAACCGTTTTCAAAAACAAACATGAGATTGAAGTGTTCAAATTTGAGCAAACTAGTCTATACTTGTATGCTTCACATAGTAAATTTTAGGATTTATTAACTAATCAGAACATGAACAAATAAAGAAAATAAACGTCATATCATGGTTTAGTAGAGGCCGATCTTTTGATCGGGTGAGCGGGGGTGCTCATTATTGACCTTCTCCTCTCATACCTAAGGTTCCGAGCCAAGCATCCTTGGTTACGACGAACAGTGGCCTTGGCACCGAGTCATGGGTTTCCTAATTTCCCAAAATATTAGGTGGCGACTCTGAGATCTGATGACGCAGTCCATTTTTGACAAAATTGCAATAAAATAGATTTTCAATAAAAGTTGTCAAATCTAGACTCTCGTCTACGTTTCACATTGCCCTCGTGAAACTTGAGATCAAAGAGATCTCGGGAGTCCGAACTGTTTAACGCGCGCGGGTACCCCCCGGGCATGTTACAGTCACAGTATTCTATTCTCCAATATAAGATGAAGCAGACACTAATTTCAAGAACCATTCTGCCAAAATTAATTTTCCTATTTAACATAAAGAGCTTCTTATCTGAAATAATATCACAGCCAAGGCATGCAAGAAGAATATCAATCTCACAGTTATTACAACTTTAGATCGATGTATCTTTATAATTTAAAGAGTTCTTACCAGCTGCTTAAAGAACAACTCCAACAAGTCATATTTGGCAGCAGTGTTCAGCTCATTTATAATATGCAATGCATGAGAAAATACAAATGCATTATCATGGTAACAGCAATTTCCAAAAGTAATTTAGTAACCATTGTCCAAAATAACGGCTTAACATAAAACTCAACACTAAATTAGAACATCATACTTAATGTAAAATATAATTCAACTGCCAAGTCAACACAAAACAACAAAACCTTTATATTAAACTATTTCGGATAACTCCGCAAATTTTTTTAAATTTCTCAAATTTATGATCAATTATTTAACTCTATCACCAAAAACAATCATGTTCATGATGTATGAGTAAATTTAAAATATATGATTTCGTGGGCCGTGGCAGCTTAGAGATGGGGACAAAAACTCTTTTTAAACACCAAATACTTTAGCTCTACAATAGTAGTGAGACAAAGTAAAACCCAAGGTTGAACTCTCAAACTACACAAAGATCTATCTCCTAGTAACATATCAACAAGGACTGACTAATTCATCAACAGATGATCTCATACCATTATCACCATTTAGTTGAACATTCAAAGATATCACTTATGACTCCTGATTCAATGACAAACTAACCAACAACATAGAATCGCGTAGATCTATATTAGAATAAAAGTACGAAAGATCAGTGAAGCTCTCATACAAAGGTGTCAAGAGGGTAATTTTGCATAGATTACAACACTTCTTAATAAGTCTGTTAGCTTTTTAATTCCTTTAAACTTTTATGTAAATTAAGTAATATCAGTTGAAATGCATTTTGTGAAACAATTAGTGAGGATTTGTGTTTGCATTAAAATATTTGATATAATACAATTATCGTATTTGAATTTTCACTACAAAGATAATTTTTGAGCAGTGGCACATGTAATGTAGAGACCCAAATTTTTTTAATTACCATTAAATCCCTAACCTTGAGTTTATTTCAATAAAGCCCTTGAATTTTTGCTTAATTGCATTTTAAACCCTAAAATCAGGAAGCATTGCGGATTAATTCGAGTAAACCCTAATCGATCCCGTAGATTAATAATCACCTTTAAAACTCTATTATTAATTATTAGACCCTATAATTATAGATTAATCACTTTAAAATCTTAATTCCCGGTAATGCCGTTTTGCTCGGTTTCTCGCCTTTGTTTGAGCTTTAATTTAACGGGACTCAAATTTAATATTATAACTATTTTCTAATGTTAGTATATTGTGAAAAATCTAGAAACCCTCTAGGTGTTGATTTGTGATTATGTAACAATTTTAAACAGAATATAACAATCGCAATCAAACAATCAAGAGAAAGAGACACAATGATTTTTACGTGGAAAAACCACAATTGGACACCTCCAACTGTGATAAAAAAACCACGGGCAACTGCCACAAGACAATCCACTAAGAAGAATTAAAGGAATTACACAGGTATACTCTCAATTATCTAGCGAATCCACAACGCCTAATTGAACCAACCTCTATGTGCCTCTTCCAACCCCATCTTCACCACGGAATTGTCTTTCTGATGAGCCACTCCAGAATCCACCGAAGCTTCAGGCTCGAATTCTTCAGAATCCACCGAAGAACAACTCTCTCTTTGTATAAAAAACAAAACCTTTGATGTACTCTCTTTTAAACCATGAGTTGAATACTCAATAAAACATCAAAGAAAACTAACAAAATATCCCCAGATAAAACCCTTAAGAACCAAAAAGAAGATCTGGAGAGATTCAATGAATGAATCAATGAATAGCCTAGATTGGGAGAAACCCAACTATTTATAGAAAACAAAGCAATCCTAGTTGGGAAAGAAAACCAACTTCTTGTAGAAAACCAACTTCTTGCAGAACTCCAAAGTAATCCTGTTTTTGAAGGAAACCAACTTCTTAAAGAACTCTTGTTACAACCTTGGTTTTGATCCATGGAATTTGACAACAAAAGGCCAATGATATCCTCTAAAGTCTTTGATCCTTTGTTCCAAAGACCAATGGTAACCATGGCACACTTGAGCTCTTCCTCTTTCTTGATCATTAGTTCTTCCAAAGCAACTTGTGACATCTTGAGAGATTCAATCTTTCTTCAAACATGGCATGGGTTTCCTGTAGCTCATCCTCTCTGTCTCACAAGTCAACAGTTTTGCACAAAGAACTTGTGATCATCAACTATCTTGATGGCATTGATCCTAGCCTCGGAAATCTCCTCCTTAAGTTTAACATTCTCACATTCACATGCTTTGAGTTTCTTTGTGAGTTTGTCATTCAATTTGAATAAGTTAAGAGACTCCTTATACAACTTTTTATAAGCTTGCTCAAGCTCTTCATCATCACTACTCGAGGATTCATCATTAGTGGTATTCTCAACCGACCACTTTGAATCCATTATCACAAATCAAACAAGATCTCGTTCTAAAAAAAATATTTTTGTTTTAAACAAAATAGAACGACCCGCTCTGATACCAATTGAAAAATCTAGAAACCCTCTACATGTTGATTTGTGATTATGTAACAATTTTAAACAGAATATAACAATCGTAATCAAACAATCAAAAGAAAGAGACACAATGATTTTTACGTGGAAAAACCACAATTGGACACCTCCAACTGTGATAAAAAAACCACGGGCAACTGCCACAAGACAATCCACTAAGAAGAATTAAAGGAATTACCTAGGTATACTTTCAATTATCTAGCGAATCCACAACGCCTAATTGAACCAACCTCTATGTGCCTCTTCCAACCCCATCTTCACCACGGAATTGTCTTTCTGATGAGCCACTCCAGAATCCACCGAAGCTTCAGGCTCGAATTCTTCAGAATCCACCGAAGAACAACTCTCTCTTTTGTATAAAAAACAAAACCTTTGATGTACTCTCTTTTAAACCATGAGTTGAATACTCAATAAAATATCAAAGAAAACTAACAAAATATCCCCAGATAAAACCCTTAAGAACCAAAAAGAAGATCTGGAGAGATTCAATGAATGAATCAATGAATAGCCTAGATTTGGGAGAAACCCAACTATTTATAGAAAACCAAAGCAATCCTAGTTGGGAAAGAAAACCAACTTCTTGTAGAAAACCAACTTCTTGCAGAACTCCAAAGTAATCCTGTTTTTGAAGGAAACCAACTTCTTAAAGAACTCTTGTTACAACCTTGGTTTTGATCCATGGAATTTGACAACAAAAGGTCCTAACATATTGTATACTAAATATCAAGGTTTCATAAATTTAGACTTGGTCCCTATATACTTCTATTTTATTTCATTCCAAACCTTAATTGTAGTACTTTCTTAATTAATTTACTTATGCCTATTATTTTATGTTTATAAATACAAATATCTTATATATATATATATATATATATTTCTTAGAGCTCAAGTAGTTGGCCATGTGATGGATGAAAGGGCCTTGATGGTAACTTTGACAAATTAAACTTATAGAACTTGACCCCTAAGAAACCTCCAATCATTTCTCTATATATATGCACACTTCTCCCCCTCAATTTAACCATTTTTAGCCATGCACTAGAGGAGTGAGAGAGAGTGATCTTGGAGAAAAAAAAAGAGAGAGGGAGAGACAGAGAGAGAGAGAGAGACAGAGAGAGAGAGAGAGAGAGAGAGAGAGAAGAGAAGAAGAAAAAGAAGAATTGTGTTGAGTCATGTACAACAAAGGTAAACCTACATCACCTCTTCTCTCAAGTTCTTTTACCACTTGTTTTTCCCCTCCTAATATACATGCTATTTGTATATATATGTTGTAGTCTAGGCCTAAACTCTTGTATAAATGTGTATTAATCAAGAAATTGTGTGCTTCTCTTTCTTTTGTAAATTTCTAGTAGCAAATCTTTTCCCTCTCTTGAATTTATTTTCCTATCAAAACTCCATAAACTCAAAATCTGTTTTTATGGTGTAATATTTGATATGTCTAGAGTATGTGATAATTTTGGTACAACCTAAGGATGTATTTTTATAACCTAAACAATTTTTCTAAGTTTGTTACTCACAGAACCAGAAAAGCAGTCAACTTTCTCTATTTTTATAAAATTCCAGAAAAATAATCTTGAGTCCACTTTTATGTCAAAATCTTAATCTTGGTGTTATATTTTAACTAAAATTTGTTTGAACTCAAGAGGGTGAGGGGTTCGAGAGAAAAACCAATTTGCGTAATTGTCAACGAATCTGGACAGATCTTGGCAATTCTGAATTATCTTAAAATCTAAAATACCTATCCTACTTTCATAAATTGAGTTTGAAACTAGACTTATTTATCTACAAACTCACATGAGGCTAGGTACTTAGGGCCAATAAAAGTTTTTTTTCATAATTATTTTCAAACTGGTTCAAATCTGGAAATTTGTGTTAATATGCTCTTATTTGGTTTGCAACTCTTATATTCTATGTTTCTTGAATGTCTTAGTCTTGATATGTAATCTATGATAAATTGTAAATTTGATTTACCATGAATAAATTACTTGTTGTTTAGTTTGGATTCGTAATTATATTGACCATGCTTTGTTATAACTGAGAACATAATGCACTTAATAAAGGGGAAATCAAATGGGATGGTAATGGGTTGCGATCATTGTAGTAAATTTTATGAGATAATGAACGATGGATTCAAGTGTATGATATAATGAAATGTGTTCCATTTTTGTGAAGTCTTGCGCAAGTCTGTTTTCGAATCCTAACTTGGCAGGGGAAGTATTCTGGCTGCTTAATGGAAATGAGAGGCATAAGGGTGGCAGTGAGGGTCTTACACAGGGAGAGTATCCCTGGAAGCTCGTTCCCTTGGGGTAGACTGTGATGTCACCACTCGGGTATGTAACCTAGGTGCGTGGGCATCATTGGTAATTGTGCAGTAAGCAACGCACTGGTGGTTATGCTGTAAGCAACGCATTGCTATTGTATTAACCAAGGGGGAGTCAGAATTACCCATGGCCAGTGTTAGTGGTTGGGTAAGAACGGCATTCCGCGGGGAGTTGCCTAGAACTAACTAAAATTGACTATTATTCATGAGAACTAGAATTTAATTATAAGCTCTGCTTAATTATTGCTTTCACTGTATGTTATGTTCGTGATGTTATGTTACTTGTGTATTTGGAATAGGAAAAGGGTCGGGGTGTGTGTGTTCACTGGGCATTCCAAGCTCATGGCATTTTATGCCAGGTGAAGGCGAGTTTTACACTGATAACAGAATCCCTAGAAGCTTTGCAGAACCATGGCTGCCTTAGAGATTAGATTGTATATTTCTTGTATTTTGGATAATCTTTTTGTATCAAGTAACTAATCTGTATTTAAAGACTTGAAGAATTTTATCTGTAACTATTATTAATATTTTCTTTTAGTGTAATTATTTGTATTTTGTGCTTAAAAATGATGTGCATCCGCTAGATAAACCCAAGTGTATCGTTGTATTATATTATCAAAATTTGGGGCGTCACGTGTAAAAGAAATATAAAGATTGAATGATCAATGTATTTTTGACTTACTTAAAAATCATAATAGAATCTGCAAGATAATTGAACATGTAAATCAAATGGCATAAATTCACCAAATACCATTATAATTAATATTACACAAAAACCTAGATTGAGAGAAGGGTCACTAAAATTCAAGGATTAAACTAAAGTTGCAACCACAAAACATGCCTGATATATGATTTCAAAATGGGCAGTCCATCAAATAATACCAAATTCTAGTGGCATGAATGAGATAAAAACCTATATCATCTTGAGAATGAATCAGCATGCATATCATATTTCATTTTATATCTAGAAATTAGTTTAAAGCTAGCTCATATACTACGATATTAAAGCTAGACAAAAAGGAATTCACAATCAGTTGGCGGTTTGACAAAATTAATGGGAAACAGGATTCTTGGTTCCACTCTAAATTATTTTACTATCCTTTCCTTTCTAATTCTTGGACATGGGATGACCATATGCTATTGAAAGCAAAACTTTAATTGTGATATCTAGAGTTAGAAACTAGGATTCTCTAATCTATCTTGTAAATCAACATTACTTGGTTATATATTTCATGTTCCTTGTATTAAAAACTCTTTCAACATATTTTCTATTCAATACAAGACTTAAAATGATACAAAACATGATACAAAAGTGCAAACAGCAATGTCAATACACAAAATTTGACAACTGACTATATCAGAATCTATAATTTTTCACTCAAGACTAGTACTAGTAACCCAAGAAATCCACATTGAAAACGACTATATCATACTTACATTTGAATAGAAATGGAGAGAAAAATTAGGGCAAAGATGAACTGTCCATCTTCTGATTTTGTTTTTGACGCATTAATGTACCTCGCCGCCTAATCTTTCTCATTGCAATCAGCCCATTTGAGATCAGCATTCTAACGGGTCCAATGTTAGTCCTTTGTAGACAAAGGTTCTGAAATAGTTAAGGGGAGTGTAGGGTCTGGATTTGAACATATGGCTTGTGGAGGGATTGGAGAAGATTGAAGGTAGGTTTAGGGTTTTGGAACCGATGACGAGAGTGGAGAAGACGAAGTAGACGACCGGTGAAGACTGATGAAGAGAATAGGAGAAGAGAGAGATAGGACAGTGAGGGAGGAGGTGTGGCGGAGGCAGTGGTGGTCGCCGGTGGCGGCACCAGAGGCGACGACGTAGAAGGCGGAAGAGATAAAGAGAGAAGCGAGAAGAGAATGAGAGAGAGTGATGGGGAGTGTTAGGTTAGGGATTAGGGGTTGGGGATTTGAGATCGCGAGAAACAAAAGGGGCAAAGAAAGGGGGAATTCGGATAGAAATTACGGGAAAACGAAAAGAAATTTATTTGTTTTGTTAAAATATATATATATTTTTTTTGTAGTTAATGAATTTTTTTTTTATTTTTCATTTTTTTTAGTTACTAAGGTTGAAAATCTATTTGTTTCATTTTTATTTTAATGAAAAAAAATTATTATTATTTTTATTTGGTAGAAGTAGGGGTAATATTTTAATGAAAAATATTTTCTGTTAAAATAAAATTATTTTTTGTGGTCAATGAAAAATAATTTTTTGTGGTCCATTTTTTTTTTTGTTACTAAAAATCAAGAACTAATTTTTTGTGGTAGAAGAGAGAGAGCGGCAATAGTGGTGAAGGTGGTGGATAAGGGGTGATAGTAGTGGTAGTGGTGATGGGGAAAGAGATTAGTGGTGAAGTTGTGGTAGTAATAGAGGAGATGGAGTGGCGGTGGTAGAGGAGAGGTAATGGTAGTAATAGAGGCAGTAGTAGTAGTGGTGGTGGTGGTGGTGGAGTGGTTGTAGTCATGGTAGTCGTAGAGGTGGAGTGGCAACAGTGGTAGTAATGGTGGTAGTGGAATGGCATTTGCAGTAGTGGTGAAGGTGGTAGAAGAGATGAGTGGTGAGAGAGAGAGATGAGTGAGAGACAGATAGAGAAAAGAGAGAAACAGACAGACAAATAGAGATAGAGAGATGAGCGAGAGAGAGACAAAGTGGTTGCTAAAAGTGCATTTTCTTGTAGTGGATAGATAAATCGAAAGGGAGCTCAGTAAATAGAGAAGAGGGAATGGAGAAAGTGAGCAAGATGAACATAGTGGGGGAGAGAGAGAGAAAGAGAGAGACATACAAACAGACAGGCAGACAGAGAAAGAAAGAGAGAGAAACAAAAGATGAGCGAGAGATAGACACAGAGAGAGAGAGAGAGAGAGAGAGAGAGAGAGAGTGAAAGGAGATGAATGAGAGAGAGACAGAAAAAGAGAGAGACATAGAGAGATGAGCGAGAGAGACAGAGAAAGAAAGTGAGAGAGAAGAGAGATAAGTGAGACAGAGAGAGAGAGAAGAGAGATGAGCGAGAGAGATAGAGAAAAGAGAGATGGGCGAGACAGAGAGAGAAGAGAGATGAGAGAGATAGAGAGAAGAGAGACAGACAGACAGACAAACAGAGAGAAGAGTGATGAGTGAAAGAGAGAAAGAGAAAAGAGAGCGAGATAGAGAGACAGAGACAGAGAGACAGGAAGACGAAAAAATTGGTGAAAAGAGAAATGTTATATCAAAAAGAGTAAGATGACGTCCTTTTTTTAAATTTTTTGTGTGAGAGAAAAATACCGTTACATTTATTCAAACCATTTTGTGATTATATATATATGAAGCCGTCTCAAAGCCACAATTTTTTTTTGTTTTTTTTGTTTTGTTTTGTTTTTTTTTTTTTTTTGTTTTTTTTTTGGTTTTGTTTTGTTTTATTTTGTTTTGTTTTGTTTTGTTTTGTTTTTTTTTTTTTTTTTTTTGTAGCGGTATCTATTACAGTTGCAAAAAACTCACCTTTTTTTTTTTTTTGCAACTACAGCTGGTACCGTCGCAAAAACTCTATTTTTTTGTAGCAGCAATCTCTGCCATCGCAAATACTCTCCTTTTTTTGCGACAACAATTTCTACCGTTGCAAATACTCTCATTTTTCGCGACAGCTTTTTCTGCCTACTCTATTTTTCCGTGACAGCAAATTGTGCTGTTGCAAAAACTCACATTTTTTGCGATAGCAAGTTGTGCCGTCACAAAAACTCACCTTTTTCATGACAGCAAGGTGTGCCGTCACAAAAAGTCACTTTTTGAGACAGCAAGTGTGTTGTCGCAAATGCTTCCGTCTTTTAAGCCCACTTTTCTTGTAGTGATAATTGGAATTATTCTAATACTATAAACTCAGAAATTTTACATATAAAATATCCCAAAACATCAATATATGATTTAAATTTATTTTAAACATAGACTTCATAATACACACTTTCAATTTCCGCCATACACTCATTATTAATGCAAATATGGAAATGCACGTCTAGTCTTAGACTTAATCCTTATCTGTACTGTTGGTTGTCCCCAAGTGGAATGAAAAAAGGAAGGTGACATGAATGTAGAAGAATTGCAAATAAGTGGAGAATTGAAAATAATTATACAAAAAATCTTATGATGTGCACCTCTTTATAATTTTATTACAAAATTTTATAATATTAATTATAAAATATGTAACCTTGTTAAAAATTAACATAATAAAATGCCTAAGATTTTATAGTTGATATTGTAAAAATTTGTGGTTTGTGGTTTGATGCTGCAAATTGCTAAGTTATTAATTAAAATATAGTTATGGTATTATTAAAAATTATTAATTGATTTATTAATTTAGAAAAATGATTCATTTACCAAATTTGAGTTTGTATGAATCACCTGAATTTGTGCATGCCGCTCGACTGTCCAAGCGACCGGTGCAACACTTGTCTATCGCAACTCTCACCCTTATTATCGAATGACTAGTTAGGCGACCGGTCGGATGACCGGCCAGACGATTGGCATCCACAAATTCGGGCAAGCCAAAATTCTATGCATGTAGCATTGCTAGATAATTTATTAATAAAAAGAGTCATTTCATTTGATATGAAATTATAAATTTCAAGTGGCAAATATATCTTTTAAAATTACAAAAAATAATTATATTTTAAACAAATTTAAAAGAGTATGTTTATAATTTGTTCTTAAAATAACAGATATCCAACAAATATTGTGCCACATCATATGATATAAAAATGTAGCATTAAAATAATTTTAACTTATTTTAAAAAATAGGTTAAAAATTAATTTCAAACTTTTTTTAAAAAAAATATATAAAAATTAAAACATAACTTAAAAAAATTAAAAAACATCTCAGACATTATTTTGTAATTTGAACAGATTTGAGCCGTCCAAATGTCTTAATAGGACAAAAATATGTTGAAGGTTCAAAAACTCTCATGATCTATTATATAGTTTTCACACAAATTTTCTCTTTCCATTTCAAAATTCTTGTCCAAATTTATAAACCAAACACACTCTAAAGATATTAAAATTAATATAGAGATGAACAAATTTAAAAAATATATTTCAACGTAAAATAGAAGATAAAATTATTTATTTATTTTGGTACTAATGAATTACAAATAAATATGAGATTAAGGTTTATGTGAATTAAAATATTAAAATAATCAAATTGAATTATGTTAAAACCAAGAGACATTGTATTTTTTTTAAGAAAGCCAGTGTAATTTATCCAAAATTTAAAAGAACTTAATATTTTTATTTGAATTTTTTTTTTATTTTCTTTTGGGGTAGAAATAATTTTTAAAATTTTAAAAATATTCTTTTTATATTTGTTTTTATCAAACTAATTTATAATTAAAAAAATAAAATTTAGAAAGATAAATCATAATATAGAGATTTGAGCTTAAATTATAAAAGTAAAAAAGACAAAAAGAAAAGAAGAAGTCATCATCATCCATTGCTGTCAAACTATTCGAAGGGATGAAATCAAAAGGTGATAACTATTCGAAGGGACGAAATCAAAAGGTGATTGTTGTTGGATCTGAGATCCCGCCCAAGACCTTATATAAATCATAGCAAGCAGAAAAACACATCCACACAGAAGGAGACACAATATTTAACGTGGTTCGGCATTAAAACCTACGTCCACGGAAGAGTAACCGGTTATCACTATACCAATGGGGAGATTACAGAAAGATTACAATAGAGGAGGAGCTCACACTCTCCTCACTCAGTCACTCTCCCGTCTCCCTCGCTCACACCGAGAGAGACGGTCTCTCCGCCTCACATCTCTCGCACTCTTTGGTTCACGGTTTGCTCACTCACTCACATTTTGATCTCTCCTCTCAACCTCCATTTATAGGTGAGGGAGTAGGTGGGAGTTGGTTTCATTCTTGACTTGGGCAGCCTCCATTCTTGACCCTTGACATGGTTGGTGGCCGCCAAGCTTGACTTGGTTGGTTGCCTTCCATGGATGATGGTTGGTTGCCTTCCCATGGGTGAATTCAACAAATCACCCCCTTCACCCATATAAGGTGATCCACAACACACACTACTGCTAATCATGTCACGCCTAAATTCAAATAGTCTGCATCTCCTCACTGAGACGCTGTATCCCCTGAAAGCTAGAGATAATACACCAGAGATACAAGAGGAGGAGGGAATCCTACATCCTCAACTCAACTCACACCACTCTCTGATTTGGAGAGAGTCTCTGCTCCTATCTCCTACAGATCTCTTCCATGCTTCTGTCTCGGATGCCTTCACTAAGACGCTATGCTTGAATTTGTGTAACCAAGATATTTTGACACCCCCTGATTGGATGTTCTGCACCCCCTGCTCGGATGCCCTTGACTGTCATGCCTTATCTTGCAGGACAAGTCATTTGAGCAATAGAAAACTCGTTGTTCATCAACATCCTCGGTCTTCTTTGCTCGGTTTTTTCCTCTGAACTATCAGCCTTTGCCCTCTGCACTTCTGAACAACCTCCTAGCGTTTCCACATACGCTTGTTGTCTGTGCCTTTGCAATCCTTGATTTGCTGTCCAGTAGATTGATGATTGACAGTAGCTTCATCTGTCAAAGCATCGTCAGCTATGCAATTCCTTGCATAGTGAACACGGGAGCAACTAGAAAACTTCAGAGTTTGACACATCAACATCCTCAATTTTCCTTGCTCGGAGCTTATTTCTTGAACAACCAGCCTTTGCTTTCTGCACTTCAGAACAACTTCCCAGCAATCTCATACGCCCGTTGTCTGTGCTGCAATCCCTGATGTTTGGTTCTATCTCACTTGTACGTCCGTACTGATGTTTGACAGTTAGCCCTTCTGCCAAGACAACTTCCACCGGTCTGTACAAGTTACCACTATGCAACTCCGTGCATAGTGCTCGCACCCATGGCTCTTGAGTGCTTATCGTGGCTCCATCTCTCCTCATGCGCTCGAGCTCGCCTGAGAGATCCGCAACTACTTTGTTTCATTAAGAGATGCGTTCACTGCCACAAACATAAAGAAACCACCCTAGAGAAAAAGACTTTCCACTCCTTGGCACGCACTCTTGCGTTTTATCTGTCTTAATTTCTCTGTCTGGAAGTTACTGTGAACTTTCAACAACTCGCTGCTACATACTCTTCTCGCGCCTCTATACGACACTCTAGCGTACCCTTGCACTGCTGCACGTCTGCATTTGTGCTCCTGCGCTTAGTATGCTCCTCTGCAACTATTGTTCTACACGTCCACATACCATCAGTACCTACTCGTATACAGTAGCTCCAACAGCCACAGCATTTCCTTGAGCCTGTACTTGTTGCCAAATCATCTATCCGTCGATGAATGGTTTTTTCTTCTGATTGAACCAGATCCTCCGATGACATCAACAAGCAGGAAAGTTCCCAGGAAAGACTGGTGGGGTCACAACCGGTCCCACTTAAGAACCAGTCTCCTTAGACAGTGTCTTTTTGACAGAACTTTCCTGGACATTGTTGATCTTGAGATAATCATGTCTGCAATCCTCTGATCGCCCCTGACCAATCCTGATCTCCCTTGACATGCCATTTGATCAAGCTTGATCTCCTCTGGTCTTCAATGATCTATCTCAATCTGTATCTGGTTGTCCAATCTGGTCAGAATCTGCCCATTCTAACCTCTTCAGTGAATCCGCAGCGTTCCACAATATCCGGCAACCTTTCTTCGAGTATTGAAGATGGCAAACTCCCATGTTTTGACAATCTTTCAAAACTGTTCAGAATTTCACTATTCTGACCTCGTGGTTGCGTCCGGAGCGGTCCGTTTAGCTAGGACCAACCTTCGCTGCACTTCCGGGGACCTCACTGAAAAATTTCCCCAAAAGTTGGGCCACACCACAATTTTCTGAAAAATTCTGGGCCAAATTGCAATTTTCAGAAGTTCAGGAAATATTTCGTGTACCAATAGAATATTCCGTCAACTGCACCTGATGCCGTCCATCACTTCAATTTGCCTTCTTTTTACAAAAACTCTGTCTCCAAATATGACCGTACGGATGTGTCCGGAATACTCCAAATAGTCGGAAAGCACTATTGGATCACTAAAACGGACGCCGAATGGCTTAGATCTAGCCAAAACATTTTGTACGCCTCAGATCCGCGGCTGCACCATAGCCGCGAAGCACTGGATCCTTCCCTCCTGCGGCTGCACCATTGCCGCGTCGCACTGGATCCTGCCCTCTGGATGCTGACGTGGCAGATGACTATACTTTGACGTATCAGACACGTGGCAATCCCTGCTGACGTGTCGTGACGTGGTATGCCACGTGGCTACTGTCGTGGACTGCTGACGCGGCGGCCACGTGGCCACTCTGCTGACGTGGCTTCTGACACGGCGGCGACGTGTCGCTGACTGGGCGCCACGCGTCTCGTCTTCCTCCTCTGCCGTGCGTGTGGCGCATGTCCGAGACTGGGCCTACGCGCCGGTTGCCTACACGGCGCGTGGCGGCGCGTGCAGCGACTGGGTCTCACGCGCTATCTTCAGTAGGCGCGTGAGGGCGCGTGGAGACTCCTCTGGGTGTCTGCTTTACATGGTTGGACTCCTCTTCTCGAGCCCTTGCTCCTGGTATGCTCAAAACCTGATTTCGAGCAACTTGATTTCTGGGCAGTTTCGAAAATCACACTGTTTTTGTTCCGAAACGCCACCGACGAGGCTCTGATACCACTTGTTGGGATTTGAGATCCCGCCCAAGACCTTATAGAAATCATAGCAAGCAGAAAAACACACACCACACAGAAGGAGACACAATATTTAACGTGGTTCGGCATTAAAGCCTACGTCCACGGGAGAGTAACCGGTTATCACTATACCAATGGGGAGATTACAGAAAGATTACAATAGAGGAGGAGCTCACACTCTCCTCACCTAGTCACTCTCTCGTCTCCCTCGCTCACACCGAGAGAGACGGTCTCTCCGCCTCACATCTCTTGCACTCTTTGGTTCACGATTTGCTCATTCACTCACATTTTGATCTCTCCTCTCAACCTCCATTTATAGGTGAGGGAGTTGGTGGGAGTTGGTTTCATTCTTGACTTGGGCAGCCTCCATTCTTGACCCTTGACATGGTTGGTGGCCGCCAAGCTTGACTTGGTTGGTTGCCTTCCCATGGGTAAATTCAACAATTGTCAGCCATTTCTATAGAAACAAATGCCTCCAATCTAAGACAGATGGCCCGGTGCTCCGCACTTCACATCAAAATATTTATTTTCTCTTAATGGGCCTACCATCATTGATATTAATTTGATAGAGTGAATTACACTTAAACTCCATTAAGTATAATGAATATCATTTTTTTTCCTTTATTTATGATTTTATATATGATTTTTTTTAATATTTAAATCGGGAAGAAAAACTTTATTAAAATATTAATAAAAAAACGAATCAATCCAATATAGCGGTATTACAAAGTTTCAAATATAGACAAACAACTTCTATAAAATGAAGATTCAAGCCTCCATAGAAGAAGAGAAAATGCCCTCACAATAGAGGCAAATAAACTTCCACACAAAAATAAGTATTAGATCAACAAATTAAGAAATAAAAAAACCAAACAAGAAAAAAAATATCAGACCTAAGTCATCACCGTACTCATTCAAAACTCCATTGCTCTTTCAACTTGGAATCTGGAGACCCTACATCTGCTGGTTAATTTAGAACATTAAAATTAAAGTGGTCGCCTAGCATGGAACAAATGCGTTATCTAACATCAATTTTCAAACTGAGAAGATCTAAAGCCATATTTGTAGACACCCCATTTTTGACCGGCCTTAAGACTCAGACGTCACCGATTGAGCGCTCGGTGATGTTGCATATTGTGCTCATTCAGAAGTCTCAGAGTCGCGGCCGTGCGCCCTGCCTCCGGACTTCCGAACTCTCTTCTGTGCCTTGCCTCGGTTTGCGAACCAGACTCGGTTTTCTCTATTTTCTTTCCTGAGGGGAGGGAGAGGTCCCGTAGACCGTCTCTCAGTGGCCGTGGGCTACATTTCGTGGCCGTAGGCCATTTTGCCCATTTCGGAGCCCGGTCCCCGGTTTTCGGAGCCGTCAGGCCGTGTGCTTCGGTTCGGGACCACCCAACCATTTCCGATTCCTCCGGTTCTTGGCATGCATCTCATTTACTCCCTAACGAGGGACACTGGGGTCTTAGATACCCACTTCGTGGCCAAACACCACTTTCGGTGCTTAACGGCCGATTTTCGGGACCTCGAACTGCGTGTTTTGGCCCCCGAGCATTCGTTTTGCATCGGTTTTTGTTCATTTTTGGCAGGTACCTCTGTTTTATCATAACGAGGGACACTGGGGTCTTAGATACCCACTTCGTGGCCAAACACCACTTTCGGTGCTTAACGGCCGGTTTTCAGGACTTCGAACTGCGTGTTTTGGCCACCGAGCATTCGTTTTGCATCGGTTTTTGTTCATTTTTGGCAGGTACCTCTGTTTTATCCCCAGGAAGATCACTGGAGGGTGGGAGGCCAGCAATTGTCTCAGCAACCAGTTATGCTCCTCCGGCGCCCCCTGGCGCCCGTTTTTTCTCACTTCCGGGCTAATGTTGAACACCCTAGGGCCATTTTCTTCGAGCCAAACCACATATTTGTGTTGTACACACATGAGAGGATCCTAAAAACACATGGCCGGCCAGTAATTCTTTTGTCCATTTTGAAACCTCTTTGAAAGTGGATCCGGGAAGGAGAAAAGTCTGCGCGGCTTCACCGAAACGGGCGTAACTCTTTGCACAAGAGGAATTAAAGTATGAGGCCACCATCGTTGGAAAGCTAACTTCCGGGGCTTCAATTTGGACACTTGAATGGCCACATTTGGACTTCCCTAGCACCCACCGGCCAGCCTTCTTCCCGGCAGTTCCTGAAAACTAGCTGGCCGGCCACCCTTTTGTGAAATGACCTTTTTGCCCCTGTGAGCTGGCCGACCATTTTCCTCTCCCTCTGTGTATTCCAGCTGTGCCAGCTGATTTCCAATTGGACCATCCTCCATACACGTGTATGGAGGATTAGAGAGGTCTTGGAGATATTTTTGATGCCTCTCCTCTATAAAGGAGAGGCTTGGCTTCTTGGATGGGGGTTGGACATTGTTAGACACATTTTGGGAGAGTTCCATACCTTCCACCTTCCATTTTCTCTCCATTTCCAAGCTCCAAAGTCATTTTCTTGCACCATTTCTACATCAACCCCTAGCACAAGACCCCCACACTCCATTCCAACACTTGGAGCTGATTTTCAGCAGCTAAGAGGCAGCAAATTTGGTCCAAGAAGGCAGCCAAGACTTGTCTACAAGGGTAAGTTGCCATTTCCCCTTTTGTAGCTCTTTTTTTGCACCATTCTTCTAGCTTATTGTCTTGTTGTTTTGAGCTCCGACCCTAACTGAAAGAGGCATTATTTTGAGCCATTTTACATGTTTGTTGAAGGGTTCAACCCTATTTGAGATCACTATCTTGCACTTGTTTCAATACCCCTTGGTATGCCTTAATCTTGCATGATTTCTTTGGCCTATGAGTGATCTGTTTTCGAGCATAATGTAAACTGTAAGTGGGCCTATTTTGATCCCCTCTTCAACATTGAAGAAGGGCTCAACCCTTTTTGACCTCTCTATCATGCACTTTCTTCACAATTCCTCCAATTTACCGTAAATTTGCATGATTTGTTGACCTACATGTAGTCTGTTTTGGAGCATGTCATGAACTGTGAGTAAGCTTATTTTGTGTCCCTCTACAACATTGTAGAAGGGATAAACCTTGTTGGGGGTCTCCATGTTATACTTGTCTTTATATCCCTCTTTGGCCCCCATTCTTGCATGCTTTTTTAGGCTTATCTAGATTTTGTTTTCGGCCATCATCAGTACTGAAAATATCCATATTTTGATCTTATTGACATATTTCATTGAGGGTCTTTTCTGGTTTGATGGATGTTTGGGGTACCTCATGTTATAGCCTTATATATCCTAGTTCTTGCATGACATTTTTAGCATGTTTTCATACTGAGTTGGGGGATGTCATCTACTGTAAATGTTCATATTTTTAGTCCCTCATCAGTGTTGTAGAAGGGTACTTTTCCATTTGGGCATCGCATGTATCACTTGCTTCAATACCCCTCTTGCGGGGCCATTTTTGCATCCTTGCTTAATCCTATGTGTGCTTGCTGTTTAGCCCTTTTTATGACTGAAAAATGCTTGTCTTGGGGCTTCCTTGATACTGTATTTTCATTCCATGTCCATATTATGCATGCATTGCATAGCTATAGGCCATTTCGGGCGCCTAATATTGCATTTCGGGATCATTTCATGCTTCGGGTGCACTTCGGCCATGTTTCGGGGCTGTTTTCCCCCACATTTCAGTGCCAAAATTCATTTGCATGTTTGCATATCGTTTTCATGTCATTTCATGCCTTACGGCCCCTTATGTGAGTGTGGCTGAGGCCCTCTCATGTTAGTATAAGTCCAATTCGCATTTGGAGTGCCATTTCATGCTTTATGTCATTGCCTCGGTTTGCGTGCCCGTGTGCACGCATTTTGAGGCGTCTCTTTTTTTTATCCGACGGCCTCTTATGTGAGTGTAGCTGAGGCTCTCTCATGTTAGTGTAAGTCCATTCTGCATTTTGTATGCCATTTTAGCATCATTGCATTCCGTATGCCATTTTCTCGGTTTACGTGCCCGTGGGCACGCACTTCGAGACATCTCATTTTAATCTCATTACATATCATTTTCATGCCATTTCATGCCTTACGGCCCTCGCCTCGGTTTGCGTGCCCATTCGGCACGCATTTCGAGGCATCTCATTTTCATAGCATTGTGCATGCTAGGATTGTATATTAGCTGCATTTCATGCATATCATGCATATTGCATCATGTTCGGGATAGGAGTTAGCCCGGCCACGGGAAACGAGGCACGTTCCGTACTCCGAATGACGGAACGGGTCTCAATTCCCAGTCACCGACACTCTGGATTACCCATGATGGAGTTAGGTTTTGCTGTAGCATTCATCCGCATTCATCCTATATTGAGTTGTGCGATCCGACTCCTCGGCCATCATGCATCGAGATGCGTGATTGGTGGCACGAGGATCGAGGCATGCATATATTTGTGAAATACATTGCTATACCCCTTTTCTGCTCTCTGTTGCAGCAAAATGAAGAATCAGCAACTTTTCAAAGTCTGGCACGCATTTCGGGAAACATTGCAAACAGAGGCTAAATTGGGCATCCCAGTGGATTTCCGCGTAAGGCAGCCCAGCATACATCATTCATCAGAGTCGAGGCACCCCCTGGCTTGCATGCCAGTTTACAGCTTTCTTAGTTTAATTTGTTGATTAATTAGGAATTTCTGTATATTTCGGACTGTATTATTCTTTCATTTCGGACTGTATTATTTATTCGGACCCTCTGCGCGAGGGCATAATTGTAATAAGTGTGGGTGAGTGTGATGTATGTCTTCCAACCCCACGTCTTTCTTCCCTTTTATTTACCCGCTTACGATGGTTAGACTAGGGCATATTTTAATTAGCATACAGTATGACAGCATGTTTGCATTCATTCATCTGTCTTGCATGCACCAGGCTCGGCGCATCATACAAACTGCATTTGTATTTCAATTCCAAAATTGAATACGTGATAGCTGTTGCATTTCATATGCCATGTTCAGAATAACCGAGCCTACTATAGTTGCATTATTGCATGTGTTGCATTAGGCATTTTTGTATACTTAGGATCACGCATGATTTCTAATCAATTTCTGTTTTTGGCTTGGAGTACTCGGTAAGTTTTATGCTTTAGCATCCTTGCATACGTGTGAGTGTTGCCATGATAGCATGCTTGCCATGAGGCTATATGCTTATGTGATATAACTGCCTTGAATGCTTGTGGGTGGAGGTTGAGTTACTTGAATTGGGACAATGCGTTGACTGTTTGTTTTAAGCCCACTAGATAGTGGCAAAATCATGTTTTCTAAGCCCACCTGAGGGTGGCAAATCCGCGTCTTAGCCTACCTGCGGGTAGCACCATCAAACCATTTTCAAACAAACAAACATGAAATGTTTTGTTCCAATTCAGGCGGCCCGGTCTATACTTATTTGCTGCGAGCATCACATAGTAACCTAGGCTAATAACCGGAATAAGAACTCACAATGTTTTCAAAATAAGATATCATGGTTAGTAGAGGCCGGTCTTTGACCGGGCGAGCGGGGGTGCTCACGAAGTGACCTTCCCCAATCGTACCCAAGTTCCCGAGCCGAGGCAACTTTGGTGATGACGGACACGTGGCCTTTGGCACCGAGTCAGGGTTTCCTAAATTTTCCAAAAATAAAATATTTAGGTGGCGACTCTGTATCTGGCAAAGCAGTCCATGTTTGGCACTTCTTTCAAAAAATCTGTTTTCTCAAAACGATTTGCCGGATTTGGACTCTTTGGTTCAAGATTAAGAACCGTGACACAAATCGAGTCCGAGCTGTAGCGAGGTCCCCCGCGGTCCTGTTACAATATTTTAAAGTTTTGGACTCGATGGTAGAGAAAGTAAGATGGTGATGGTCAAACTAGTGAGACAAATATTAGATCTGGATTAATGATCAAA
Organism: Camellia japonica; assembly: GCA_030407325.1. Lineage (NCBI taxonomy): Eukaryota > Viridiplantae > Streptophyta > Magnoliopsida > Ericales > Theaceae > Camellia > Camellia japonica. The sequence goes on from JAPPVO010000016.1 coordinate 7,686,753, forward strand.
TCTGGAGGAAGATTAGAGGAGTATTGAGGAGAAGAGATGGAGATGAGACGGAGATCAAATAGGTAGGGAAACTATTGCCGTCTCCCTCTCCTCTAGCAAGAAATTTCAAAGAGAAAAGTAAGATGAATTTTTAGAATTTTTCTTATGACTCTGTATATATTAATTTTCGCAACTATGAAAATAGTATAAATATATCCCTTTTTGAGGTGAGTTATAGGGGATATGTAAGGGAGAAAGTGATATATTTTTATAGTTGATGGAATATAGATGTGTGAAAATCATATATTTTTAGAGTTAAAGGGTCATAATATACGTTTTCATAGATGATGAAGTAAAGTAATATTCGTTAATAATTTAAAAAAGTCTTAATGTAAATAACCCTAATTTGATATTTTGTACAAAATATGTACAACAATGTTAATTTGATGTTGACAAAATACATAAGCATGTTCATTAAACTTTAAATTGTGAATTAAATTCATTCTATTTGTTGTGGAGATTACAATTCGAATAACACCTCTTGTTTTGCGCCTATTTACGTGATTTTTTAATAATTAACTTGGAGTAAACACTGTAAGAAATGGTTTGGAAAAAAAAAAAAAAAGATTTTTCTTAAACTTTAGTCTAATTTTTAGGTGGGACTCATGCTCCAAAGTTGGCGAGTCTATGTGGCAATGCGTTCTTTGCTGCGTAACGATTCACGTCGTATATTTGGTTACTCAAAACAATTATCGGGTGAATGGAAAATCGACTCCAAAATGAGCTCCCTGAAAATGGTGTTTTGGTGAAGTTTCCATAAAGGATGGAGTTAAAATTTGTCCCACATTACTTTAGTAGGCAAACTTGGTGTGGGTTTATAATCCTTGGGTTTGTATCTTGGGGAGGTCTCCAAGGGGTACCCAAGTTTTGTGGAAAGATGAGGTTATGGATAAAGTG